>MJHO01000047.1:925069-937681 GCA_002076135.1 Xerophyta viscosa
GTAAATCAAGATTTTAAGCTTAATCGAGTTTATCGAATAGAATCGGGACGAAAGCCCGGACAAAATGGGGTGTCTACAGTTGCCCCTCTTTGTACGATCCTTTGGAGAAGGATTGGACAAAGATAAGGAGATACCACATTTTGTCTGGAGAAGCGAGAGAATTTGAGTATTGTCACCTTGTTTCCAGAGTTACAGTCAAAATGTCAATTTGAGATCAGTCGTCTCACAGTGCAGCACAGTCGGCTTATGTTAAAATTGAAATGAGATCAATCGTTTCTCAGTAGAGTACAATCTAAAAGTATGATTTGAGGTGAGATCAGTCGTCTCGTAATGCAGCGCAGTCGGCTTAAAATAAAATTGAAATGAGATCAGTCGTCTCGATGTAAAGCACAGTCGGTTAAAAGGTTTAAAATGAGTTCAGTCGTCTCGATGTAAAGCACAGCCGGCTAAAAGATAGATTTAAAAATGAGACCAGTCGTCTCGATGAAAAGCACAGTCGGCTAAAGGATTGATTTAAAAATGAGATCAGTCGTCTCGATGAAAAGCACAGTCGGCTAAAAGATTGATTTAAAAATGAGTTCAGTCGTCTCGATGAAAAGTACAGTCGGCTAAAAGATAAATTTTAAAAAAATGAGATCAGTCGTCTCGATGAAAAGCACAGTCAGCTAAAAGATTGATTTAAAAAAATGAGATCAGTTGTCTCGATGAAAAGCACAGTCGGCTAAAAGATAAATTTAAAAAAATGAGATCAGTAGTCTCGATGAATAGAACAGTCGGTTCATGGAAAAATTTGAAAATGAGATCAGTCGTCTCTCAGTAGAGCTCGTGATTGAGCACAGTTGGCTCAAGGTAAATTTAAAAAATGCGACAGTCGTCTCGTGATAGAGCACAATCGACTCAAGGAAAAATTTGAAAAATGAGACAGTCGTCTCGTGATGAAACACAGTCGGTTCGTGGAAAAATTTGAAAATGAGATCAGTCGTCTCGTGATGGAACACAGTCGGTTCATGAAAAATTTTAAAATGAGACAGTCGTCTCGTGATGGAATACAGTCGGTTCAAGGTAAAAACTTGGATTGAGATAGGTCGTCTCATGATAGATCAGAATCGGTTCAAAACTCAAGGTAAAATGAGACAGTCGTCTCGTGATAGAGCACAGTCGACTCAAGGTAAAACTTGAAAAATGAGACAGTCGTCTCGCAATATATTGCTCAAGGAAAAATTTGGAGAAGAGACAGTCGTCTCGTGATAGAGCACAGTCGACTCAAGGTAAAAAAATTTGAAAAATGAGACAGTCGTCTCGTGAAAATATTTGAATAAGAACTACATCTCAAAAAGATTTTATGACGAGAACTGCGTCTCGTGAAAATTTTAGAGAATTTCGTCTCAAAAGAGTTTTTGATGTCAAATTTGTGATTTTTTTTTTCTTTTTTTAATGATAGTGAGAAAAATTCATTTTGCTAGAAGTTGATGTTTGCTGTTAAAAATTTTATGCAAAAAGCACTGCTGATTATGCAGCGATAAAAATCGAAAAATTGTCAAAAATTTTGTAGCACGATATTTTATGCTTTGCGTGTTCGGTCATCCCGACTATTCAAAAAATAATTGCCCCGGCATTCCTTCTTTCTTCTATTTGATCTTTGCTTTGCTTTTCTTTTTGCAGATAGTTGTTTTTCAAAGTCGTCACAGCTTGTAAGCTTGTAAGCTGTTAATGTTGAAGATCAGCTTCTTCACAAATTTTTCTGAGAAAAATTTGCCCAATGATGATTCATCAAAGTTCTGATCAAAATTTGCTTCATTTGTTCAGAGAGTGTGTTTGTGCCTTTTCTTTCTTTTGCGGATCTGCGTTTTTGTCAACTGTCGATGTGCATTCTGTTCTGGTATTTTTTTTTAATGTCTTCCGTGCCTGCTTTGCTTTGATCAGTCCCAAAATTTTCGTACGAAAATTTTGCCCCAGTTTTGACGTATGGATCAACTTTCTTAAATTTGCCCCAGTTTGAGTTGGACTACTAGTTTATTTTCTTTCAAGCAAGTCATGTTGAACATTTGTTTAGTCCATAAGTAGTCATAATATGTGTCTTTTATTCTCTTCTTAGTACTTGTTTATCTTTCTCTTGATCATCTAAGTTGAAAGAATGTAACTTCGGAGTGAATTTCGTTAAAAAATAAAATTGTCAATTTCAAGGTGGAAGCGAGTATTTGTGTGATATGATGATGAATTTTGCAGAATATAATTTGCGAATGCATGTTCTTGAATTTTCACTTGTCAAATGCTTAGGCCAGCCACCTTTTCAGATTTTCGACCTAGCTGGCTTTTCTCTTTTTCTTTTTTTTTTCTTTTTTTTTTTTCTATTTTATCTTTTGACGCGAGTTCCAACATTGGTGATAAAGGAATTCGGTTATTCGATAAATTATAGCTTTGTAGTTCTTTGCACACTCATACCTTAAGAAGTCATCGTTTGACGTAAAAGTAAACATGGGTCACATGTATACTTCTAGTTACTAGATAATCGAAGGTAGCGGAGTGAATATTTGCACATTTTTTAATATTCCTTATTTTGTATTTTATCCTTTGACATGAATTCTGACATTGGTGATGAAAGAATCCAGTTACTTAATAAAATACAGCTTTAAGGTGCTTTTGTATACTCATGCCTTAAGTTATCGTTTGACGTAAAAGTAAACGTGGGTCACATGCATACTTCTAGTTACTAGATAATTTTAGGCAGTGGAGTAAATGTTTGTGCATGTTCCTTTTTTATTTAGACAAGTTGTTGATAGTCAAGTATACATTGTTCGTTACATTCTGCAAAATTTAGTGAAATTGTGGAAGTTTATGAAATAAAGCAATTTTATGATTAAAGAAAATCCATTCCGAGTTGCACTCCCAATAAGAATAATTCATTAAAAAGATAAAATGTAATAAAAGAAGAATTCAAGTACATATAGTGACTAGTAACAGAGCAAATATAGTCCTAACATGACTTTATTGAAAAGAAAGAGAACAAAGCAGTCATTCATTCTGGAACAAAGTCGTGTCGATGTCATTGATTCCTCCGTCATGAAACTAGTATAAGCAGCATTGTTTGCAGTAGCTGTCGTGTTGTGTCCACTGGGATTGATTTTTATCTTTCCAGCGTCAATCAGTTCGTAAATCTTGTTTCGCCAAGTTATAGCAGTTATTTGTGGATGACCCTGGCGCCACTATGAAATTCACAATAAGCATTTATGTCGTACCACTTAGGAAACGGAGGCGTGAATTGGCGAGCCGTATAGCGTCAACATGCCTTCTTTAGCCAAATGTCGATATACCTCCATTTGGGGGACATGCAAAGGTTCCCGTGGAGTTGATACTGACGAGCCCTCGGGATTGTTGTTGAACAGGGGCTAGTGGCTGCTGAGCTGGGATCTGTTGATGTTGAACTTGATATGTTTGATTGACATGCTGAGGTTGGTATGTATGTTGCTGAAGTTGCTGATAGGGGCGGTTCTTGTTGTATGATGGAGCCTGATATTGTATAGCTGTTTGTGCAGGAACTCGATATAGTGACTGTTGAAAATTGCCTGCCCCGCTGATATTGTTTACTTCTTTCTCTTTCTTCTTGGCCTTTGCTTGTTCCTCGGCTGATTTGAAGACACTATCACGTGCCAGCTCGATTCTTAGACCAGCAGTAATCAGTTGAGTGAAGGTAGAGACGATAGCACATACAGTCTTAATTTTATCATCAAGACAGCTCAAAGTCATAAATTCATCAATTAGCTCTTTTTTCAGTCATTGGAGGAGTGATCTGAGCAGCAAGATTGTCACGACCCGCGAGCCGAGGGCCGCGACGGAGGGAAATAATTTTTCGTAAAGGAATAAAATCCGAAATAAATAGTTTTGCGGAAGCTTAAACCAACTCGGAGTTCATTTCAAATCTCTAAGCTCAAACAAGGAAGAGCCGCAACCCGGACATTCAGTCCGAGACGAGAACCCGCGGGGGAGGCGGTTCGGTCTCAGACCAAGCTCAGTTTGCATGGGATACTAAGGTATCAATCTCCACAGATGACACCAGAGGATCCTACGCAATCTAAGGTCCAAATCTCGTTAAAATCCATACCTAAATACACATGAAAACTATATTTTCGAAATACCGGCTCGACCTGTATTTTTCCAAAAGTTTTGGGATTGTGAAACCCTTAGTTAGTAATTATAAGAACCCCTCAAAACATCGAAATCAAATTCGGAAGCCAAATACGAAAATTTTGACGAAGAATTACAGACTATTTTTCGGTCGACCGAAATAATTATCGGTCGACCGGAAGTCGACCAGAAACGAAGAACAGAACAACTCCAGGTTTCGGTCGACCGATCCAAAATTTCGGTCGACCGATACCTGCAGTTTCTGCAAGAACAGATTTTTAACAACCATTTACTCAAAACCCCATTTCTTTAAAATTTTCAAATCATTCAAACATCATAAACTCATTACATATGACATGAAACACACATGCAGGTATCGAATCCGACCAAAAGCACATCAAACTTCATCGAATAAAACATTTTCGAAACTCGAAAATACGAATCTTAAGAAACTCAATATCCTATTTTGATTAAAAAAAATTTCATCATCAACGAGTACTTACAAACCAATATCCAAATCACTTGCATAAGGTTTAAATTCCAAATCAGAACTTCTTTACACAAAAGTATAACATATATCCATTTACAACTTAACTCAAAACATATAACCTTTAGAGACTAAACCTTCTCAACAGTTTCAACAAAGGTTACAAACACTCGAAAACATCAAAATGTAAGTTAGTGCTTCCAAGAGTTAATTTCTTTACATGATTTCACTATACAACTAGGGCTATACACAATTAAGTCCCATCCCAAAAGTATACCTTCCCAAAATCCTTTCGAGCTAGCGTTAGGAAATTAGCACCCTCTGCCGGTGCTTCCCACGATCTAACGGATCTGAAAAAGAAGAAAACAACGAGGTGAGTCATAATGACTCAGTGAGCGGCGCGAACCACAATCGCGGCACCTCTCACCACAAACATAACCAAGCCACAACACAATCCACATAAAGACAAGAAAAGCATTTCCATAGCCAAATAACATCATTAAGTAAATATTGCGACCCCATACCAACCAATTATTCTTTAATTTCTTATGTTAGCGTTTGCTAGACTAACCACCCGTTAGTCCTTTCTCATTTGCAACGCAACACACCCTTTTGGTACACGCAGCACCAAGGATCTGGGTCAAACACGGTGCACATCGCGTCCCCCAGTACCCTACAGCGGGGGCGATCCCTTTTGGCCTTAAGGGAGTTACTTGATATACCGGCTTTCCGGAATTTCCGATTCAAGCCTCGCCTGGTTCGTAGCGCCACCCTGGCCTCGGGCTGGCCTTAACTACGCCCACCGGTCTCTTCTCGAGACCAAAATCTGGGACTCCGCGCCCACATCGTCCCATTTCGATCCCGGTCGTTATCCACACGACTAACACGGGAGAGCGAACCTGGGGATGCAGCCCAACGAAAGAGCCCCACCACAAATGTTTTCACTTTATCAAGTCTCATTAGCGCTCACGTTGTCAATGTCTCTAACCACATCAATACTCACATTGGGCACACCAATCGCATAAGTACTAGTGATAGACATGCAACGCTTCTACGCTATCCAAATTTCCAAACCAAATACATAATCAACAATGGCCAACATCATCATTTTCCAACAAGGTAAGAAACACTCCAACAATGTCCATTTCATAGCGCACCGTTAACATGTTCATAGATACCAAATCACACTAGCAAGTTGTAATCATACATTACCATCATGCTAGCATCATAATATATTCATAAACCACACATCACAAAATCTAGGGTTTCCACCAAAACTTGCCATGTTATATAATCATGTTCGCATCACATAAATCATCACATTAACATACCAACATCACAATCACATACAAGCAAGAGGTGCAAACCACTCACCTCGAGGGCACGGCAGAAATTTCACAAAAGCACGACCTCACCACACTCGAAATCGCCCGGGGAAAAGCTAGGTCAAGAAAGCCAAGAGTGTGAGGGAGAGAGGTGTAGGGGAATCAAGACTATGGAATCAAGGAAGGAAGAGGATTGGAACTCACCTAGTCAACCAAGAGCTCCAGGTCGGGGGAGGAAGGGAAATGGTGAATGGGTATAAGGAAACAAGACCGAACTTATCCATGAGCTGCCCAGGTTTCGGTCGACCAAACAATAAACGGTCGACCGAAAATGCCCTGCTCAGCATAAATCCGGTCAAAACTCACACCCGAACCCCGTCACGCACACAACCAAGCATTCCCTCGTGCCTACGGGGTCACCATCCCCATGACACACCCGCGGCACGCACGAACACGCATGCATGGATAACGTAAACATAATCAAACACAAATCGAAATCCCAACATAATTCACAAAACAACACAAATCCAACAACGAACCTTACAACCCTCCCCACTTAAGGGTTTCGGTCCTCCGAAACAAACAAGTGAGGGAAGCGCGCACGCATGTCAGCCTCTGGTTCCCAGGTAGCTTCCTCTAAGGTCTGTATAGTCCGCTCTGACTGCCCATCTGTCTGCGGATGATATGCCGTGCTAAACCTCAGATCGGTACCCATCTGATGCTGAAATGCTCGCCAGAAACGCGAAGTAAAACGAGGGTCACGGTCAGATACGATACTCAACGGTACGCCGTGCAGTCTAACAATCTCCGCTATAAAGATTCGGGCCAACCTTTCAGGCGTAAAGGTGCTCCGAACAGGAATGAAATGCGCGGTCTTCGTCAAACGATCGACTACTAACCCATAGTTGCATCGAATCCGTGTTCTCGTCCTCGTAGTGCCTGAATAAAATCCACGTGACACTTCCCACTTCCACGCTGGTTACCTCTAATTGGCGTAGGTAACCACCTGGTCTGAGTCCCTCTGCTTTCACATGTGGCAAACTATACCACTAGGACCACAATTGTCGGCGTCTTTCTTCATGCCTGGCCACCAGAACTGCTTCGTAATTTCTATACATCTTGTTCCTCCAGGATATCTCTCTCTTGGCAATCTCTGCTGTAGTGCCCCATCTCATGGCAATTATAGCACTCCGTGCTCGATCTAGCTCTCGAACGGCCCGCCTCCCCACTCGGAGTGGCCTGGGTAGCAGTAGAAGTCGCCTCATGCTTCCGCTTCTTCTGATTCTGCTTGCCCTTGAATTTCTTCTCCTTCTGGGACTTCTCGGAACGAAGCCTCAGCCAATCTGCCTCAATCCTCTGTGCCTTCCGCAGTGTCTCGTGCACAGTAGGAAACTCATCACCCCCCATTCGAGTGACTATCTCACTCCGCAATCCATCGCGGAATCGCATCGCAAGTATCTCCTCATCGGCCTGGAGATACGGTGCATAATGCGCCAAGGAAACGAACTTCGCATGGTACTCCCATACGGACATCTCTCCCTGCGCCAAGTGCTCAAACTCCCGCTGTTTTTGTCTCCGCACTGTATCCGGAATATACTGCCTGCGGAACAAAGTCAGAAAATCTGCCCAGCCTCCAAACTGATCAAACTGAGCCTTCACACTACGCCACCACCTCTCCGCGGCGCCCATAAAAGTCGAAGTCGCCAAGGCCATACGGTACTCATCCGGACACATCAGTATGTCAAAGTTCTTCTCCATATCCATCACCCAGTCATCGGCCTTTTCTGTATCCGCGGTACCCTCAAACTTCATCGGGCTGCTCTTTCTGAAACGGGACAAATAGTCCAAGTACTCCCTCCGTCTCTGCTCAACTGCCGGCTGAGGTACTGCTGCAGGAACGGGAACGGGAACTGCCTGAACGGCCTCCGGTGCTGGCGCCTCGGTCGGGGGAGGTACAGCCCGCTGTGCCTCCAGCGCTGCCGCCACTGCCTCCCTCACCAGGTCCGCCAACCCGGCCGGAACAGCGGGCGGATCCGGCACACCCGGATCTGCGCCGCGCGCATCACGCCTCGGTCGTCCTCTACGTGGCGGCATCCTGCACCACAACGACCTCGATTACGAAATGTACTAGTCGTCCTAGCACTCGTTTACACACCCCACTATCCATTTTAGCAGGTTTTAGTTAATTACGAAGCATTGAGTTACACGAGCTCTGATACCATAAAAGCTGTCACGACCCGCGCCCCGAGGCCGGGGGCCGCGACAGGGGGAAAACCACGTTTTCGAAAGACACTTTGTTTTCGAAACCAAAACGCTTTGCGGAAGCTCGTTTAAAAACCGATTTAGAAACAATTTTGACGGATTAGCCGGTTTCGGGACTTTCGACGCACCCGAGGTCCACGGAGGAGGCAGACCCCGCGATCGGCGCCGACCTAGCTTGCAAAAGATTCTAAGATATCAATCTCCTCCATTGATATCAAATTATCCGTTGCAATCTAAGGTCCGAATTTAAAACCTTTACAAATTCAAACCCTTAAACTTCGTTTTCGAAATTCCGGCCAAACCCGTATTTTTCTAAAAGATCCGAAGCTTTAGAACCTCTTATATATAATTCTAAGAACCCTAAAACCATCAAAAACATTTTTAATTATCATTTAAACCATTTTAATTTCGGATTTCCAGTGGGTTTTATCGGTCGACCGCTCATGGATTTCGGTCGACCGAAACCCAACGCAAATCCGCAGTTCCCACTATTATCGGTCGACCGAAAGGTGTATCGGTCGACCGATACTGATAAAATCAGCAATCCAATTTCAGAAACCATCTTCTCGCCGCCTCGAAATCCGTAATCGCGTGGTTCTTGGGATTCCGACCACACGTGTTCGTACGTCTCACATGGACACACGTGTACGGCCCTTCCGCAACCACGATACGACGAGACGACAAGTTTTACATCAAAGTTTTATATAAAACCGAAATACGACATTTTTAAGAACCTATCGCTTCAAAACTCATGCTTTTGGTTAAATTCATAAACCAACACCCACGCAAGTTCAAGTAGGCCCAAATACATCGTATCTCGCAAACAACAGCCCTCTTGGGGCAACATTTCACAAAATCCATGTTTTACCAAATAAACACCTTTTCATTGAAAAGCTTTAGAAAAACAACTTACATGAAAGTACATTTTTCTCAAAAGTTTTACAAAACCCATCAACAACAAGTGTAAGTCAATGCTTCACGAGTTTACTTACATCTATGTATTCTATACATGTGTAGCTAAATACAAAATGTTGTATAGTTCTAACTGCACCCCAAATATCGAAGATTATTATAGCAAAACCAAAGATAGCTCTGATACCACTGTTGGGTTATTGGGGTCAATACGACATCAGATGCGCAGCGGAAATTTAAAATTTTTAATACAAAAGCCCCGTGTACCCGAATACAGGATCACATTGGTATGCTATAATAATCGAAACAATTACATCACATGTAACCACGCATGATAATTAAAATTAATCTAATCAATTTTAACGCGATCCTATCATGCATCTAATCGCGGTACGAGTTTATCGATATACCTTGGCGGGTCGAACACGCCACGTAACGATCCTCGGAGTCTGATGAATAGAGCCGCGAAAGTACCCGGCCTCTAACGGTGATCCACGCTGAGACGCTCGCGAAACCGAAATCGATTTTAATCCAATTAAAACCGAAATTGGGCTTGGATCGGATCCTAGGCCCGTATGAACAGTACCGCCCACTTCTTCTTCTTCTTCTTCTCGCGCTTCGGCTGCAACCGAGCCGAACGCCGTCCGATCCTCTCCGCGACTCTACCCTCGCAGTCTCCGATCTACCAGTTACAGTCTCTTTCGTCTCCTCAACTCGCCGCAATGCACACCGCCGTTGATGGAGTCTCCGGGTCGTGGTGACAACAGTTGCACTCGAGGACGACACACCGTTGAAGCCACCGGTGTTTGCCGTCGTCGCTGTCTGCTGGCTGAGGCGATGGAGCGTCTCCGGCTTGGTGAACACAAGAGCAGTCGGCCGAGAAGCTTCGCCAAAAAAGTCGAAGGTCGGGTTTGAAGTTTGAAGCTCGCCTCCGTCATCACCCGGCGTCGCACGACGGAAAGGGAAGGAGGTGGAGGCGGCGGCCCGGACGTGGAGAGAGGTTCACCGTGCTAGCGGCGTGGGTTTCTCCTTGCTCGCGTCGGACGCGCTTCTTCAATCTATCGGCAAACGAAGGTACTGTATATGCATATATATATACACATATATTACAGAATAAATCCGAGCTTTTGCCTTTTTGCAAAAAACGGACCTCTTGTTTTTTGCAAAAACCTTAAGTCCAGCACATTGAACCTTGGCAAAGCAGCCCTCAAGCTCAAAATTCGGTTTTTCGCGATCGTTGTCTCATTTGCGTGTGACCCATTAGGTTCAGTAACCACGCCGCAGTGAATAAATAGTTAATTCAACTAATTAACAAATAATCAATTCAACCAATTGATTATTTTATCCACAGATCGTGTTAACGTCTGGCAACGTGCCACGACCACCCGTGTGGTATGAATATCATATTCATCACTTGAAACTTTTGTGTGAATAGTTCCCATGCCCTATAATCCTTCTGTTCCTTTCTAACATCCCGAACGAGCTTAGAGTATGGATATCTGTCAACTCTAATATAGCTCGAACAAATATATCTGTCTTAATAGATTCGCTCGTCTGTGACATTAAGAACATTTCTTATTCACGTCGTACCTCGGCCAAGGATTTTCTGAGCTAGTTCTATTCAAAGACACATAGGATGTTCTCCTCCTTTATAGGAGGTGACAGATTCTCTATTGGTTATCATCTATCTTCATGTGCTATTATTTATACCCAGATGGTTCCCTTGTACAGCTGAGCGCTATACTTGGAAACACACTAAAGTATAAATCATGAACACAATAAGATACTATGATAAACTCAAGTTTGAGGATCAAGGCATAACTATCACACTGAAGAAATAACCATTGACAGATTCCATTGGTATTCTTCGAGTAAGTCAGTTCAGTGAACTCATTCATCCAATGAGCACCTAACACACTTGCTTCAGTGTCCGACTACACGCGTAGTAATGAGATCACTAAATCTCATCGTATGAGCAAGCAAGCTGTGTATTAGTCTTTCCGGTGACATTGAGCCCCTACTCAATGCACCTATGACTAAGAACATTCTGTTAGGTTTATAAGACTAGGTCTCATTATCTTGATCACTATATGATCCTAATTCTGTTGCCTTAGTCCATGGGGTTTTATCAATCATTCATAACAATTAAAATGACGATGCGATAATAATAACCATATCAAGTAAATAAAACTATTTATTACAGAAATAATGTTCGCCAAAATATCCAATATTATTGGCTTTTTAGGGCCAATTCTACCTCCTTTCAATCTCCCACGTTGCACTTAAAGCCAATCGCACATGCGTCTCACGCCCAATCTTGTCGAAATGGCTCTCAAATCGTCTTTTGAGGAAGTGCCTTAGTAAAGGATCAAGCTATTTATCTTTGTGTCAACCTTTTGTATCTTGGTTTTGCCTTTCAATGAATTCCTTCATCAAGTGAAAGCGCCTCAGAATGTATTTGGATCTCTGATGAGACTGGTTCCTTTGCTCGCGCAATAGCCCGCCATTGTTATCACATAAAACGGCATGGGATCCAGTATCCCTGGAACCACTCCAAGTTCAGTAATGAATTTCTCATCCAAAGCCTCTTTTGGCAGCTTCTGAAGCAGCAATATACTCGTCCTTGTAGTTGAGTCTGCTACCGGTCGGTTTGCTTGGAACCTTTCCAACTAACCGCACCGCTACATTCAGGGTAAAGCAAAACCTTAAAACCCTTTGGCTGTCATCCTTATCTGATTGGAAGCTTGAGTCCTCTTAGCCTCAACTTTCAACTCTGAATTCGCCGCCATATACTAAGAAGATATCTAGTTCTTCTTCAAGTACTAAGGAAGCCTTAACAAGCAGTATCCAGTGATCCTTCACCGGGATCAGATTGAATTATCGCTCGTACAACACCAAGAGCATAGGCCAATTGGCCCTGGTAACGCATTGCATCATATTGACAGCAATTGCGGATGCAATATGGGATATTCTTTAATGCGATCTCTTCTTCTGGCGTTTCGGTTGCCATTGCTTTAGCGAGCTGAATTCCATGATTATATAAGCAAGAACTTTTCTTGCTATTTTCCATTGATAAACCGCTTTAGCAGCTTTATCGATATATTCGTTGGGATAAATCCTATTATCCTCTTAGATTTATTTTCTCTATAGATCTTAATGCCTAGTGACGTAGGAAGCTTTCTCCTTAAATCTTATGGAGAATGCTGTGACAACCAAACTTTTATTGACTGCATCATTGGAACCATCATTTCAATAAGTAGTATGTCCTCTACATACATACTAAGAAAGTAATCGCAACTCTTGGCTAAACCTTCTTGTAATCACAGGTTCAATCCTCATTTTTTAATAAAGTCAAACGATTTGACTGTCATCAAACGGATGTTCCAGCTTCGAGAAAGCTTGCTTAAGTCCGTAAATGACCTCTTCAGCTTGGCATACCTTGGCCTTTGCTCCACTAGAGATAAAGCCCTCGGGTTGTGTCATGTACAATCCCTCTTTCGAGGT
>MJHO01000047.1:940007-965553 GCA_002076135.1 Xerophyta viscosa
AGATATCGGATGGACTATATTAATCAAACGTCATTAGATGCAATTTTAACTCCATTCAACACCTACATTTTTACATCTTTAATAAACTCATTAGTAATACTTTTCCTATAGTTTTGTTATCATCAAAATTACATTAGGTCCAACAAATGGAAAGAAAACATTAGGCGTAGGATACTTTCTCCGGGAAAACACCTCAGTGGCATGGTAAAACACTTGCAATCTTTTACAAATTTCTTCGGCTAACATCCAATCTTCATACGTTGGTGCACAAGTAAAAAGTGGCTCTCTTTGTTGCAAACGATAAAAGACATCCTTATATGTTAGTGCAACACTAAGCATCAAATATGTGGAATTCCATCGAGTCTTACAAACAAGGACTAATTTTTTAGAATAATCTATATGTAAATTTCGCACATTTTCTATTCCATCACCCATGTCTTATCATTTTGGACAATCAAATTCAAAATATGTGCACAACAATGCATATGAAATAACTTTTCCCGCAATAACAGATGACTAGGATTCAATTTTGGTACAAGAATGTCAATCAAAGCATTATTAGTAGAACAATTATCAACCGTCAATGTAGACA
Source organism: Xerophyta viscosa (assembly GCA_002076135.1). Taxonomy (NCBI): domain Eukaryota; kingdom Viridiplantae; phylum Streptophyta; class Magnoliopsida; order Pandanales; family Velloziaceae; genus Xerophyta; species Xerophyta viscosa. The sequence goes on from MJHO01000047.1 coordinate 940,600, forward strand.
ATTTTCTGTCAATATTCCAATCAAATATACAATTAACCAACTATTGTGAGATAGCAGCTGCAGTTGGATAAGGCACATAGACAAACCTAAATTTAAAAAATTGAAAGTATAAGAAGTATATCATAATAGATTGAAGATAAAATTATTCATAAAGATAGAATAGCAAACAACTAGCATACCTCAAAATTAGACTTTGCAATTCCCAATTGTTATCAATGAAATGTGCCGTGATAACCATGAATCATTTCTTTTGGTTTGAAGCGGTCCTCATATCGGTAGTTATTGCAATTCTACTTGAATTCTTCTCCAACAACTCTACTATGTTTGACTTTTCACTTTCATAAATCTTCATTATGTCACTTTTAACCGGGTTTTCGAGAAGGAATCTTAAACAACACTTGAAGATTAGATGAAAACCTTTTGAACCCCGTAATGTTCAACCATTGAAAGTGGATACTCATACATTATTATCATGGTAGCAAGGTCTTTTCTTGAAACTTCTTGATCAAATGTTTAATTACTTATACACATTTTTCCATCCGCTTTCATTTGTTCTTGCACTAATGTTTGCTGCCTTATATTCTTAAAAGGCCTCAAAGGACAAACTTTATTTTGGTCATGTAAATGTGTTGTCCCATTCTTGCTTGTTTCTCCAAGTACTTTGTGACAATAATTGCACTCTGCCTTATCCACTCCATTCACATTTATCTTCTTAAAATGATTCCATGATGTAGACCTCAATTTCTTCTTTTCAACTTCGGGGACAACTTCATCTTTATTCAGAGTATTTTTGAGTCCATAATCCTCAATTTGAAGAGGTGAAGGAGAAACGTTATGCGAGTCCCTAGATGAGGGTGATTTTGTAGGAGTTGATGACCCTGGAAATTCCATTGCGGATTGACTACTTGCAACAAGTGTACAAGAATCACTATTTGGAGTTTCTTGAGACGCCATGTACTTTACAACGAATAAAAAAAAAAAAGAGCAATAAGATATGTATCTTTCAAACAAAATAAGTGATGGTGACATAAAGAGGAAATTTTACATAATTATATCAAAGCAAGACAATGACATAAAGAGGGAATTTTACATAGAATATAGTTTTTTATGGGATCATAAGTCGGAGGCAGATGAGTTGAACATTAACCAATTCATCACATTAAAAGAGTTAAAGCTGCATTCTAAACCGTTCTTGGCGGAGCTATTAGAAGCCGGACTGCCGGAGGCAGACTACGGGACCAGAAGCCAGAGGCAGATCTGTCAGCAGGCAGCGGGAATCGCGGGATCAGGAGCTGAAGGCAGAGGAGAGCAGGTAGCCGAAGGCCCGAAATGAATGGGGAATTGGGGATTAGAGTTAGCCGATTAGGTCTAGAAATCTCATATAAAGCCATCCACCATTAATAGTTGGGGCATTAAACTCAAAAGGTTTATAAATTATGCCATCTAATATGTAGTTTCAGTGATCAACATATTTACTAGAAATCTCATTTCAGATTTTAGAGCGGGTCGGGGCGGGGTGGGGGGTATAGTCCACATCCCCGACCCCGAAACAAAAGGGGAATTCATTTTATTCACCCTCTGTCGGCCGGACCCGATCATTGACGCCCGTTTTCCGGTGTCCGGAGATTTAGGTGGAAAAATATAAATGTGATAAATGGAGTTGTTATGAGCTAGTACTCACGCAAATAAGCCAGATACATAAATTTCAAATTATTTTGTAAATACACAGCGGAAACTACAAATACAATATACATTTTACTTTATTTTTCCCAACTAACTTCTGAACCCCAAATCTCCGCTCTAAGCGATCGCGGGCTGGCCCCTCGCAATCAACCTTGCGGGGAAAGATTATTACCGGTGAAGTATAATAAAGATATACTCAGTGAATGACCCACCTGGCAACCCCGCAGGAAGGCACGGCGGCAGGGCTGCAGTCACACACCAAATACAATCATGAAAAACATAGCACTCGAAATGCATAAGCTTACGTGCTAACATTCTCAAAGGGCATACATCTTTTCATACTTGTCAAACCGAATAAACTAAGAAGGAACATAGAACAAAAACCAACAAGAGCATGTCCGCATAACAGTAGCAAACTACAATAATAAGCTATCCAGCTACTAGAAAACAAAGCAAGTCATTCAAAAGACATAAAGGTAAATCGATCACCAAAACCATCTGGTTAGTGGTCGTTATGCTTTCTTAAAGTCAGTGTGGACTAATACTACCAAACCAGTTAGTCCTTGCTCATGTTTATAACGCAACAGCACCCATTTTTGTACATGATACTCGCAGGGCCAAGGAGTCTGGGTCCAGACACAGTACATTACGTTCGCGTCCCTCATGTACCCCTACACAAGGGGGCGATCCCTGTTTTGGCCCTAAGGGAGTTCTTTGATATTTTTACCGGCCTTTCGGAATTGCCTGATTCAAGCCTCCTGCCTTGTCTCGTAGCCCACCCTGGCCTGAGCTGGGCCTAACTACGTCCTGCCGGTCTCTCTTCTTCTCGAACAACAAATATGGTACTTCCGAGCGCCCACATCGTCCGCTTTCGATCCGCGGTCGAATATCTCTTGCCTCTTCGACTCACGGCAGAGCGAACCTAGGCGATCGCAGTCCATACGTAAAGAGCCCACACTAAAATGGATGTGCCGGACGCCGCACACTTCGTCCCATCTTCGCATCCCGGTCGATTATCACCTCGACTCACGGAGAGCGAAGCCTAGGCGATGGCAGTTCAACGAAAGAGTCCACCAACATATTTCACTTATCAAATCTCAGTTAGCGCGCACGTTTCAATGTTCCACAATCGAAGCATACCTCACATTGGGCACACCAGTCGCATAACGTACTAGTGGATATGACATATGCAATCGTTTTCCTTCACGCTTAAACATTATAACCAAATCCTGAGTATCACATAAATGAGAAGAGAGTATTTCTCAAAACATGCAAAGCCAAATGACAGTCACATAAAATCTTTATTAGCCGCTCACCGGTTGTAATTGGTCCACATCAAACAATACTCACAATTGGGCCAAATTCGTCCATCGTATAAGTTACAAGTGTAATAGACATTATCCAACGGCTTTCTAACGCTAAAAAGCCAGCTAACATCAAACTGGCATGTTTATCATTTATTCATATAACATCATGGCTAAAAATTCCATAACCCACACAAATCTGCATGCTTTATATCACAAGCATCAAACCGAAAAGTAAAACCGCCTCTACAGGGTACGATACCATAAACATCAAAACAAAGATTCAAGTGCGCAACGCCACTTATCATGTTCAAGCTCTACATCTATCGCTAGTCGGCACTGCCGGAAATCACAAGTAGGAAAGTGTAAAGAACAACAACGAGGGAATACAACGCACATCAAAAAGTGCGCTCTAATCAATTGGTATACTAGAAATCGGCTCGCATACATATAAGTAGGTCAGGTCACGGCGGACCAAAACACTAAGTCATAGGCCACATCGCATCCCTCTACCCAACAATACAACTGATAGGCGGTGCACACTCCATAATCGTACTAATTCAAAGGTCAGAGACAAGCTTACTACGACATTTGTCATCATTCACACACATACGGACGGATTCTACCAAAGGTAATAATCCAGCAGTCGTGCTTTAATACTCTTCTAAGTAATAACCAAGTCAAAAGACACGCAACAGATATACTAGCGCATGGCGGCGTCTCGGACAGTCACTAAGTCAAGTCCAACACATTCTACATGTCACAAGGTAAACTTTTCTATATAAATATAAACATGGCGGTCATGCCCAAATACTCACTCAAATCCCATCAAAGTCGGTATCATAATATTCATAACTAGTGGGTCAAGTCAACTAGCCAGAGATTGTCACATCTACCTAGATGTCCGAACAAATCATAATAAGGCCGGATGTCACTACTACTACGGTATTAATCCAACCACATGCTAAGGTACTTCAAGTACTAGCTCGTATATGCTACCACATTAACACGAGCGGGCATCCATACAATACACATCAACATAACATAATTAAAATCAACATAAACACATAAGTGAGACCGCGGGTTCACTCACCTACGTCCCGGTCTTACCAAACCGAGACCCGACGGACGACGTGAAACCCCAGGTGCTCAACCAAAAACAACTTCACTAGCGCGTTCACGAATCCGAGGCGAAGAGACGAAGCATCCGAGTTCGCCGGAAAAGCTCGCCGGAGACGGTCGGCGGCGGCAACAGAGGCGGCGGCGGCGGTCGAGCGGTCATATGACCAGGGGGTGACCGACCCCATGTGACGAACAGCCTGGATGCAGCAGCAGCAGGCGACGGCAGGCGCGCCTTCAACAGAAAGAGACCGGGGAGCACGGAGATCCGGCAGTTGCGGCGTCCAATCGATGGCGTAGGAAGGCTCTGTCGACTGACCGCAAAGACGGACGGAAGGGGAACCACAGACGAGCGATTTCTGAGCGAGTGCGCGGGCGCGCGGCCGAATCGACGTAGGTAGCGATCCGTATGGGGTTTCCGCGGCGAGCGAGAGAGTACTACGCGAACGAGCGCAAGAGAGAGGTTGATCAATCCAGGGGTAGGGAGAGGAAGGGTCTGTTCCGATGTGGGTGTGTCCGGCCTCGTGCCGCCCGGTCGTGACTGGCGGAGTCGGGATCAGTCGGCCGGAATGCGCTCGGTCGGGCGCGAGAGATTCGAGCGCGCGGGGCGAGAGAGTGAGAGAAGTCGCGAGAGATGAGGGCGAGAGAGAAGAGGGAGTGAGCGGTTTGTGAGACCTGGCGTGAGCTCATTGGCTCACCCAAGGTGGTTTGGCGCTTCTGGCTATGGCCGAAGCCACATAGGCTTCGGTCGGCTCTGGGTCCAGCCCTAATGGTCCCAATCAAGCCAAAACTCCAAGATCAAACCAAAGACAAATCAAATCAACTTCCCAATACCAATCAAGCACTTCGAAAAACTCTAAATTACAATTCTCGAACTTAAATCCGATTCAAAAACATATATAAACTTAATTCATCAACCGAAAGATCCGAAAACCTTACATCACGACCGGGAAACCGTCCGAGGCGTTTCCCCGGAATTATTTCGTCACGATATTTTTCCGGACGGATAAATGGGATTTTTTAGTTTTCGGTCGGGTGCCCGGTGGTAAAATTGGACATCCGTGGACCAACATCAAGGTGGGAAGGTGAGCTTCGTAGATTTATCGTTGATGTTTTGTTCAAGGATTGTTGCAAGGTTACTGTTGTGCTCTTAATAAAATATCTGATGGGTTCTTAAGTCTGAGGGTTTTCCATGCCATATCAGTTGGCTTGATCTTGGCCCGTGGTTCCATCTAGACCCTACAGTGGTCACTAGTTAAATAAGGAGGGGGTATGTCCCCCTCATTTCTCCCGATGCTTTTGAAACAAATGGGAAATTCATTTTATTCCCCGTCGCCGAACCCGACGGGGAATCCCCGACCCCAAATCCGATTTTTTCAGGACGAAAATCAGATTTTCCGTCGGGTCCGGGGTAAATTGACATCCCTAAACAAGTGAGAATACTCTAGAATTTTCTTGACTTTTGTAAATATCAAGGTTACTTGGCCAATAAGTAAGAATACTCTATAGTCCAATCCGAGCCATATATTTGGCTTGATCTAGGTCGTCCATTAGGCCCTAAGTTCATTATAAATAGAGGAGCCTTCTTATTTGTAGCCATCAAGAGTTAAGTGTAATCAAGAAGTTCTCTAAACTACTTCCATACTATTCAAGTTTTCCTTTCCCAAGTATAGTCTTTATTACACCAAGCCAAGCTCTTAAAGCTCTTTCCCTCCTCAACCAATCCTTAGATTCAAGAACCGAATAAGGTGCTACTAGGTCATTTTGAGAGCTAAGTTACTTAGCCAAATACGATCTATCTCACATAAGCCGCGGATTCGACTAGGAGACGATCGAGAAAGGAAGTTAAAATGATGTTTGTTTTGTAGCATTCATGTATAGGCTAGTATTTATTTATAAACTTACTTTCTTGTATTTAGTAAGAACTTCATTTACTATGCAGTAACTATATCGGCAAAGCATCTTTCGTTGTGATACACCATGCTGGATATTTCATCTATGAACCATACATAAAGTACGTGATGAAGGAGAAGCCTATTGTGGTTGATAATGTATGTAAGGATTACATTCCAATTATTGAGCTTAAGGATACATCAAGATTGTTGGGTACTCCGGGTCAAGTAATTGCTAGACTACAGTACTATGGAAAACATCCTACCAAAGGTTACATTTGCTGCAGTAAGGACAAGGATTAACATGACATAGTTGAGTCTTGTGATGAATTCAACTCTATAGATGTCTATTAAGTTGACCCTGAGTAATCAAAAGAAATATAGAATTTTAGTGATTGTTCTGCAGATATATTATGGATGCTTTAATGAAAATGCCGATGCATATGAAAATGCTGAAGAGCAAATTCAAAATAAAGTTGAAAATAATGTTTATGGATGAGACAAGTAAGACTAATGAGAGTGATGCATTTCCAAATGAGTTTCTTTATGAAAGGATTCTGAATTTCCAAAATGCAAACAGTCCTACAAAGGTGAAACAAGTGAGGCTGCAGAGTATTCAGGCTCAGATTATGAGAATGAAGATGAACTGAGGAGCCTATTTGGAGAAAATTCTAACATAGATGAGAGTATTGTTGCTCACAAGTTAGTTTAGATTAAGAAGAACAAGTCTAGACACGAGACTCTACATAATGCATGTAAAAAAGACTGTAGCAATCCTACATTCAAAGTGGGTCAAAGATGGGGTAGTACACCAAAGTTTATAAAGGAATTAAGAGGTACTCAATCAAGCAGAGGTATCCAATAAGGTTTATGATAAATGATGAATTAATATTCTAAACTGTCATGCGGAGGACTGCCCATGGAAGATATATGCAAGCGTAAAAGGTAATAAGCAAATTTGTGGTTAAATCTCTCCGTGATAATCATAATTTCTCAGTTGATGAACACAATCCAAATCTGACAAATAAAAAGATTGGTGAACATTATGCATTGAATTACAAGATCCTCAGTCGAGTTACAGGGACTTATTGATGAATTAACAAAGATTTTTGGTAAGGATTAGTAGAACAAAAGCTAGAAGGGCTAGGTTACATGTATTGCATATAGTGATGGGGAATGAGGCTGAGAAGTATTTGTTACTAAATGATTATGCTTGTGAGCTATAGAGGCCCAACAGAGGGCCTACAATGAGACTTCATGGACCTTAACTAATTTTTCAAAGGTTCTATGTGTGTTTATAGGCCTATTAGAAGGGCTTTGAATTTTGTTGACCAATTATATTTCTTGATGGTTGTGTCTTGAAAGGGATGTTTGGTGGACATCTTATCTCTGCATTTCATGTCGATTCTTATAAGAGTATCTATCATGTGGCCTATGTAGTTGTTAAATATGATAATAAGAATCATGGGGGTGGTTTTTTTTGACTTGTTATCTAGAGACTTAAAAACTGATTCATATACACGTTTGTTGTTTCATGTGTGATAAGTAGAAGGGCTTGGTTTCTGTACTTAACAGAATGTTCCCAAATAATCTTGATCAAGTTCTATGTTAGGCATTTATATGATAACTTCAAAATTGATAATAAGGGACGGTTGCTTAAGAAACAGCTATGGAAGATTGCCAAGGCATATACATTGCTTATTATGATGAATATTTGGATGAGATGATTAAAGTAGACAATGATGCCCGTACATGGTTATTAAAGAGGCCACCAATCAATTGGTACATGCTTTTCTTCTCACCATACACTAAGTGTGACATGGTTAAACAAACTTGATTGAAGTCTGGAACAGAGTTATTCTTGATGCAAGGAAAAAGCCGTTCCTAATGATGGAGGAAATCAGGATGAGTAGAATAGCAGATAAATGATAAAAGATCAAGAAGAGGAATGGACATATATGTCATAGGATCAAGTCAAGGCTATATGATATAATGAAAAAATCTTTCAAGTTTAGAACAACTCCACCTGGTGGTCTAAGCTATTAGGTGACAGATGGATATGAGTGCGGTGATTATATGGTAACACTAGATGAATAATCATGCACATGCAGAAAATGTGATCTTAGTGGCATCCCTTGTGAGTATGCAGTGTTAGTAATATTATCCAAAAGGAAAAAAAAACCTGACCAACATGCCCATGATTATTATCTTATTGAGACATATAAAAAGATATACAACTTTATTGTCTAGCCTATTAGTGGAAAATCCAATTGCTGAAGACCAAAAAGGAGCCTACCAAACCATCACAAGTCCAATTTAAAACATAAAAACCAAGGACAGAGAAGAGAAAAGGAGTTGCAAAATTACCAAAGGAAAAGAAGAACACATAAGCAATTGTGGTAGGTGATCAGGGGACATCAAGGCTTACTCAAATAGGAGTGAAATTTAAATGCGTTAAATGGCATCAGTACATGCACAATAAAAACAATCACAAGAATCATCCTCTTGCAGTAGCTAATCAATAGCATGAGACACCTGGTGTTGCTGAAAACACAATAGTAAGTATCCACCCCCTTCGTCATCATATGTCTACATTTTTAAGGCCAATTAAAACTTTTTTCTTGGTCAGAACATGGCCAAAGGAGAAGAAGTAAGCAAAATGTCACAACTTTGTGAGCTGGTAATTCTTTGAGAAGAGAGGAAAACTCAAGAGACTGCAATGGATGTACCTAGACAAAAGTTCGATAATTATATCCAAAACCTACAAGCAAAATATGCTGATAACGTCTTGAATACATGCTCAGAAGCATCAACTTCGAGGATGTTTAGTCAAGAAAGTATAATAGGGGGAGTAAGGGTATTGATGAGGCTAGTAGTGTAACATGACATGTATATAAGTATCTTATCTTAATTACTTCTAACTGCAAATGATACTATATATATGTCACGCCTCAACCTGCCACGGGCCCCATACCACCCAAGCTCCGACTGAACCACACGACCAGATCCCTTTTCTACTCCGAAAAGGGTGGATCACTTGAGAGGTGCCCATACTTGGCCTCCAAGTATATTAACCCAAATCAGTCCCCCGCACAAATGGTATGGGACTAATCTCGTCCGGACTCGTGCGCAGGCCTAATCTAGCCCAATCCGCAACTCCCATGTCCGGTCGACTGGAACTTGTCAGCCCTGGGTATTATATTTTCCAACCATAGGACATGACGTTCTCGTCATATAGGACGGGTTGCAGGCTGAAGTCCTAGCATGGGCTCTGCCTCGTTAGTGCACCGCTAGTGCACTTGGCTTGGCATGGCCAGGATCTAGACGCTACATGGGTGAACCTCCCGTCCGACACTGCACATATCCAGCTGTACAGGTGACAAGGTCACTCTGATACCATCTTTATAGCGCCCTAACCCGCACCATCCAGGACTCGCCACACCACACGACTAGGTCTCTTTTCTACCCACCAAAAGGGTGGATCCACTTACGAGTTGCCCATACTTGGCCTCCCAAGTTTATTAACCCAAATTAGTCCCCCGCACACACGGTATGGGATTGATCTCATTCGGACTCGCGCATGCCCAATTCTGACCCAATCCGTGCACAATCTACGACTCCTAGTTGACCACAACTCCCATGTCCAGTCGACTGTATAACATGTTAGCCCGGGTTATCATAGTATAAATATTGCAGCCAAGTGAAGCAACTTAAAGAAGCGCCATAAGATTAATGATGCCTATATGAGAAAAGTCTAGACAGGAAGAAAAAAGCACCATAACTCAGGGACAATCGACTCTGACAAGATGAATATATGGATGAGATACTTAAAGCAGACAAAGATGCTCATACGTGGTTATTAAAGAGGCCACCAATTAATTGGTGTAGGATTTTCTTCTTACCAAACACTGAGTGTGACATGGTTATAAACAAACTTGCTTGAAGCCTAGAAGCTGATCCTAACTATGGTGGATGAAATTAGGAGATTGCTTATGAGTAAAATAGTAGATAAAAGACAAACGATGGAGAAGTGGAATAAACATATATGTCATAGGATCAGGTCAAGGCTAGATTATATAGTGAAATAATCTTTCAAGTTTAGAACGTCCAAGCTATTAGGTGACAGATGGATATGAGTGTGGTGATTATGTGGTAACATTAAATGAATAATCATGCACATGCAGAAAATGGGATTTTAGTGGCATCTCTTGTGAGCATGCAATATCCAAAAGGAAAAAACCTGAGCAACATGCCCATGATTACTATCTTATTGAGACATAAAAAAGGATATACAACTTTCTTGTCTAGCCTATTAGTGAGAAATCCAATTGCTGAAGACCAAAAAATAGCCTACAAGCCACTACAAGTCCAATTTATAACAGGAAGACCAAGGACAGAGAAGAGAAAAAGAGTTGCAAAATCACCAAAGGGAAAGGAGAACACAGAAGCAATTGTGGTTAGATGGTCAGGGACATCAAGGCTTACTAGAATATGAGTGAAATTTAAATGCAGTAACTTCCATCAGTACGTGCACAATAAAAATAGTCCTAAGAATCATCCTCCTGCAGCAGCTAATCAACAACATGAGACACCTAATATTGCTAGAAACACAACAGTAATTATTCACACCCTTCTTCTTTAATATACATCTACTTTATCAAGGCCAATTTAAAACTTTGTTCTTGCTCAACGCATGGACAAAGGAAGAAAAGTAAGCAAAAGGTCACATTTTTGCTAGCTGGTTGTTCTTTGAGAAGAAAGAGGAAAACTCAAGAAACTGTAGTAGATTGACCTACATAAGAGTTCAATAATTATATCCAAAATCTACAAGCAAAATTTGCTGATAACATCTTGAATACATGCTCAAAAGTATCAACCAAGGATGTTGCAGCCAATGATACTATGTAAATAAGTGTAACATGACAAGTATAAAAGTATCTTAATTACATTCTATTTGCAAATGATAATATGTATATGTGTTGTAGCCAAGTGAAACAACTTAGAGAAGCACTATAAGATTAATGATGCCTGTAAGAGAAAAAGCCTAGCGAGAAAGAAATAAGCGACCACACTCAGGGAGAATCAACTCTGACAAGATGATTGTAATGTAGTCTGTAGGGATTTTACTTTTTATTATTATTATTATTATTTTAATAGTGGTGTTGTAATCTTGAATTGTTTTGTAATAATGGACATGATTTGTGCATGTTTTTGAAACCGTAGTCTAATATGTGGTGATATCAAAGTAAACTACAAAGGTTCATTTGTACGTAATCTGGAATGATTCATATTTTGTCTATGTAAACTGCAATGGTAATTAACATGTGTGGTGTTTCATGTCCATTTTGTTGGTGGTTCACTCGTCCGCTAATACAGGGGGTGTGTTCCTCGCCCCAGCCAATGGGTCCTCGTCAGGATACAATTTTAGAGTGTCTCATAGCGAGGCGAACTAAGGCTGTGTATTTTTTGGGGCCACACTTCATAACACACACCCTAAGGCAGAGGATTAAGTCTCTATGTGATAACCACACTGAGAGTGTTGTTTAGTACAAGTGAAGAATAGAGTAGTGGAAATAGTATAATCAAACACATGGACTAGGTTCGAAGCGATCAATTTCTTTATGGATACAAGTAGGAGAGGTAGGACATAAGGCACAAATGTTACATTAATTCATTTCAAGACGCTCTCGCAGATAACAGATACCGCGTTGTAGAGCCTAATTTTAACAAAGACCATCTCTATATTCAATACAACACGTTGTAATATCACAGATGGAAGAGATGCGAAGGAATCTCTTATAATATTTGTTTATTAAGTGCCGGAGCATTCTCGAAGCAATCAATGAGCGGAAGACTTGGGTAGAGTGCTCAAACATAATTAACAGCGAGCCGACATAGAGTAAAGCCAAGTTCACAGTAATCTCGCCGGTGGTCATATCTTCTACTCCTCTCTCAAGCATCAAATCATAAAGATAAGTCAATAAGCTCTCAGGTAATATCCGCTCGTAATAACACCGAAGAGCGCATGAGTCTATTGATGGTGAGAAAAAAGGGCAAAACTTCAATGCTTAATTAACATTTTCGAGCCAAGTTGAAATAGGAGAGATTACCTACCTCCAATTGCTGAGCACTCAAATCGGTGCACATCTGGATTCGTCGCGGGCCAGGAACTCTGCGTTTTAAGTGGATTTATTCAGAGCACACACGGACGATGTAGAGTACAACGACGTTGTCTTCAGCAGACAACTTTGATGCGCTCCGCTTGAGGAATAAAGACTGAGAGTGCAAACGCTACGCGCATCTGTACACTCGGAACGTTATAGAACAATACTCACGAAAGAAATTATCGGTATGATGTCTCTAAATGTTAATAGTGCAGAGAGAGGTACGCAGGGAGCCATTGCTCAAGCACACTGAGCACGCGGGAGATGAAGTTTTCGCAAGTGGAATTCAAAACTGTGCGAAACCCAAAGAGCGAGCGTTCCCCAAACATACATTGACTGAGAGGTCCGCGTGGAGCGAATTAAGATTTCTAATATGACTCAGCATCATATATTACCTGGCTGTCTATATAAGGTAGTGTGGAGAATAAATTGGGTATTAGACTAAAATGAGTTCCTTGTAGTCTATGCATGTGGGTAGAATGTGGTGCACTTGAACGTTAGGGGTCTTGAGGGCTAGCGCCCGAGGATATGGCTCTCGCTCTCTTTCCGCTTTGGGATATCATGTGTGGTCGCGAAAGACGAGCTGGCCCTAGTTGGGGTCCTCGTATGAAAGTGAAGCGCTCATGACCCGTAGCGAGTCGAAGCACGCACGTGTGTGTTAGTTGCAGAATTTTTGCTATATACAGAATTTTTCAGTGAACTTTTCGGTGTAGGAGGGAATCCGACAAAAACCCTGGCAAGGCTGACCACGTTGGGCGCATGTAGATCAGTTGAGTAATCTGGTCTCGGAGTAAGGTGAGACGTAGGCTAGGGGAAGTTGTTTAAGTGCTGTTTTCGGTCTTGGATTGTTATTTCTCTCTATAGAGACTTAAGCACGCGAAAATACTAGAGCAAGCCCTATAACGCAGGTGGAAAAGGCTAGGTGATCATCTTGGGGCAGTTACTCTTGATTTTAATTTTATTCTAAGAAGGGTGATTTATGCGACACTCTAGTATTTTTGCTTCTAGATTATTTCAATGTTCAAGTCTTTGTCTTGGGTGCGGTCGGGTGGCCGGGGGGTTAAAGGCTGTGAGCCCGTGGAGAGCTTAATTTCGAGGTGAGCGATTTAACACCATGTGTGTGTGTGTTGGTATGCATGAGAATGTGTTTAATGGAATGTTTGGGATGTGTTTACATGATTTTGATGAAAATGTGTAGCCGGGTCAAGAACCCTAGTTGATGTTGGTTATTTGTGATTAAACTACATCGGAGGAGTTTCGTGACATGCTATAGTGATTGGCCGGATGGAGTTAGATTCGATCGTGTGATGCGCTTATAACCTACCGTGCTAAAGCGAGGTAATAATATTGTGTGTGAAGAAAGATTTTAGGAGTTACCAGAGAGAAGAGGGCTAGGCTAGATTGGAGATGTAATGCTCAAAGGGTAAGCTCTGATCCTATACGCAGAGGTGGTCAGTGAGGAAGAATTATATTTAACCATGTGTAGGAGTAGAGATAGCTCTGAGAGGTCAGACTCGTATTGATGATTTAGGGCGTGCCTTTAATAGAAATGTACGGACTCAGTGTAGGGTTGGGGATTCTCCGGTCGAGTATCGCAATGAGTCCACCGAATGTAATGATTTCGAGGGACATATTGTATCGGAGCAAGGTGCGCGGACTAGAGTACTTAAGGCGCAGCGTGTCGAAGTGGTTGTGTGTGAGCGTATGGAATGTGTTGATGCATGGAGTCCACTCTGATCTTACGGGTACAGGGCTCGTTGGCGACCGCTATGGCTCGTATCGTTGCTATGTGTGCGGATAAGGGATCGGATCGTTGCACAAGGCGTAAGGTAGGCAAAAATAGGTGTCACTGTGGGCTCGCTCGCTTATGTTGGGATCTATGTGAAGTGTTGTGGTCCGTCCGACGATATTATATCCGACGACAAGACGACGGCGAATTAGAGGCCTTGGTATGGAGGAAAGTGTACGTTAAGGGTTTATAGTGCTGCTATAGTGATGAGGTTGCCGGTTTAAGGTGCTCACGCATTGGCTAGTGGGTATCGGAAGCGTTCATTGTAACTCCGGGACCTACCCAGAGCGCTAAATTATACAATGTTGACCTCACTCGATGGGTCTTAGGAGACTGAGTCCATTCTTGTTTTAAGGATTTTCGTAGATAAGAAAGCCAGGGAAAGATGCGTACTATGATAATTGGTTCCGTGATGATTTAATGTCGGCGTTCACGGAACCTTTGCCATAATGATGCTGATTCCTTTTGCGTGTCTGAAGGAGCATTTATCACAGGGCAAGTATGCGTTCTAGCTGGCCTGGAATATGCCTAGAGAGTATGCGATAGTCGTAAAAAAGGTTAATTGCATATCGCTCGATCAGTAGCTCTCGAGGTATTTGATGATGTGACCTAGAATTAGTGTTTGTGTTTTGTGTGCGGTATTGCACTGGTGCTCCAAGGGAGGATACCGATGTGCCGCTCACTGAGTCATAAAACTCACCGCTTTGTTGCCCTATTTTTCAGATCCGTCCGCGAAGGGCAAGGAGCTCGTGTAGCCGTCGTAGCTAGCGAGAGGGATTTAGAAGGTATCTTGGGGTTTTTTGGGGGCTAGCAAATGTATAGACTTCATTTTGTATACTAGTCAGTACACAATAGTTTAATAAGTGTAAGATGTATTTAAGTAAGTATTAACCTATCACATAGCATGTATGTTTCTTTTGGAATTGTATAAATTACTTGTAAGCTTTTGCAACTCAAAGTTGTATGAAATTCTTAAAGTTTTATATCTAAAAGTGCACTATTTCTTAACTCTAGTATGGTGTTTTGACCCACAAAGGCAGGCGTTTGTGTGTCATAGATTTCTAATGTCGGGATGCGCCAATGGATCAAAGTCTTTTGTATTCAATTAGATTTTTTGCACGTATGATGCATTCGGAATGAGAGTGGACAAGATTGAAAAGGGAGTTTTGATGCATTCAACTCTTGTTTTTAACCGTATCGGATTTTAAGGAGGTTGTTGAATTTAATTCGCCGTCTTCCGCGTATTTTTGGGTGTTTTGGGAGTCCACACATGTATCCAAGGCTGAATACATGGGCGTGTAAGGTTGTGGTTCCAAAACTCAAGGTAAAAAGATTCCCGGGAGGGCGGAGATTTCATTTGAAAACTGTTCATTGATTTTCTGATATTTGGTCGAGCCGATTAATAATCGGTGGTCGATCCGAATTGTACAGCAATGTATTTGAGGCTTTTCGGGTTGAGTATCGGTCGACCGGTCTCAAACTTTCGTCCGAACCGAAAACCTCTGAAATTCGATTGAATTTTGTTTTAAATGCTTTCCACAAATAATTTTTGCCTGCTAAGGCTTGCTAGGGGCGGGCTTGTAGGTAGGAATATTTTCTCGGCGACGCTCAGATATCTGAAACGCAACAAACCGCGGACACGAATGTACCGAAATAACCAGTTTTATTGAAAAAGAGCTAATGAGGAAAGCGATTTTTTAGATTGCACCCACCTCGGATAATTTAGGTCATGTCGTCGAAAGAAGCGGCGTTTTTCTAAAACTTATTTGATAACCACCTCTCATGTTCTCAACCTAAGGTTGTTTATGACGATTATCGATCGTACATAGAAAAATTGAGGTGTTGATATCTAAGAGCAGATCTTGACAAGCTTAGTCTGATGCTTTTATTGTTGTTAACGCCATAAATGGCGCATCCACGCCGAATACTCCCTCCGATAGGCTCGCGGTGCATCATTCATTATGCGTTCCGCCAGCTCGGAACCTGCTACATTCCAATCTTCGATTGTAAGCATTTATTCGCATGTGCTTCCGCACCTCACTGCGCAGAGTCTGGATTTGTTGCTTTTCTCTTACAAGCCGTCGCAGGCCTTTGGTCGCGGGTCATTCGAAGTTTTTATGGTTCCGTATTGAAGAGTAGTCGGGCGTATGCTTATTATTAGCCAATAGAGAAAACCACAAACTTTAAAAATGATGTTAGGTGCTATTACGAGTTGCTAGGGTCTTACAGACTATGCAAAGTTAATTTCGTATATAAGCCTTATTTCGTTCGTATTGTGTGGTGCGCACCGGTAAATGCACCAGCCTTTAGGCGGTTGAACCGTCGTCGTTGCCCTGGTCAGGGTAGATGGATCCCGCCGCTCCTGTGCGCAGGATCCACTAGAGACGAGAGGTTAGGAGCAGGGGCGGGGCAGCGTGTGTAGTGCTGAGCGTCTATTTTATTGGGGCCAAGCCGTACGCTAAATTAGCGGTAAGGGACTGCAACTGCAGACAGTAGTGAGCTAAAAACGCGCGTGACAAAAGATGTCTTCAGTCCGAAAATGCTAACCGCCAAAGAATCGTATGGTTGGGGGTCTGGCCGAGGAGGAATCTTATCGTTCGAGTTACCTCATTGCACGCACGTTTCCAGAGAGCACATATCGAGTCCGCAGAAATTTGAGATAGTGAGCGGATAAACTGATAAAGCAATGACCGGGTTACTTTTAATATGGAGAAGAATGTCGTAGATCCTTGATGTGTCCAGATAGTACCGGGGCATGGCTGTGCTTACCTCCTATACCGGTTAGTTTATCAGCAAGATTCGTTTCAAGTTGAGTGAGATGGGGTTAAGTCAGAATTGAGCAGTTCGAACCAGTTGAGCGAGGCCTATGCAGTATTATCTTGATGGCTCACTCGGGCGACACAGTATACTCCCTGTGACTGTGAATGGCAGGCAGAAACAGCGGGAGATGTGATGCAGTTGTGACAGCTGAATCCGCGTAAAAGTGACCCGACAGGGGACGAGGCATCTTGTTATATATCTAAAGAGTCACCAGGGGGAACGGCTCCTTATTTTTTGGCAAACGGGGAGAAACGTAGCGGAGAAAGTCTTCGCGAGAATGGGAGAGTTGGCGAGAGAGAGGAGGGGATGAAGCCAAGATTTGGGGGTGAATTCTGGGGGAAGCGGATTGCTCTTGTTCCTACGTGCAAGCCAAGAAGCCCTAGGTGAAGGCTCAGAATATTGAGAGCCGATGGAAAGAGGTTCACCGGTCGGAGAAGGGTCGCGCAAGCGGACAAGGAAGTGGAAGGGCCAAGCTGGCCGAAAAAGAGGAAGGAGGGGCGAAGTCGCAGGATGAACCCGCACACTTCCGAAGTGGCGAGAGGGTAAGTAGCATAAATTTTGAGACGCGGATATTGGATGTGTCTTCAACTTGGCCAGACGCGAAGGACATGTAGCCGTGGTGTCGACAGCCGGGAGGGTGAGGGTCTCAACGTGCAGCAGGATCGCAGCACCAGTACGTTACGAGCATGCTGCAGCACTCATAGGGTCGCTGCAATCTCATGACCGTAGACTCCCGACGCGAGTGTGGGGCGGCTCAGGGATGGGCCTGGGCAGCCCGCCGGAAGAAGTCAAGGCAAGGTGTGACGCATTGACTCAGTGAGGAGGCAGGCCGGCGAAGCGGTCTTTCGGCATCACAGGTACCGCTGCAGTTTTGCAGCATCCTAGGCAATATTACGTTGTTTGACTTCCGGTGTACACATTCCCCTCTTAATTTCTGAAAATTTACCTGTTTTTACGATTGCCTGCTGATATATTAGTACTAGTATTTGCTTGTTGAGATACCATGGGACCGCCCCGTGAGTTATTGTTTGTTGGCTATAGTTTGCACGTGGGTTGTGAGATCCGTGTAGGAGACCGAGTATTACTTGGGGATTTGATTGTGCTTGACTTGTCTGATTTTGATGTGATTTTGGGTATGGATTGGCTAGCCGAGCATTTTTCGAGGATTAATTGTCACGCCGGGTCAATTACCTTTAGGATTCCGCGTACTCCTAAGTTTCACTTCTATGGTGATAGGACGGGAAAGGGTGTCCCGATCATTAGTGCCTTAAAAGCGAATAGGGTATTTGGCTTACTTGTTGAACCCGCATGTTGATAGTCAGGTCAGCTTGAGGGTATTCTGATTGTATGTGAGTTTCCCGATGTGTTTCCAGAGGAGTTGCCTGGATTGCCACTGGAGCGAGAGACCAAGAAAAATACTTTTGATGCTTTTAGAGTATTGTATAAATATATTTAAGAGGTTTAGCACCTCCTAATCTTTTAGAAAAATACAGGTTGAGCCGGTATTTCCAAAAACGTTTTTGTAAGCTTTTATATAAATATTTTATGTTTACAACCTAAGGTTGTCATCGATATTTTGATATCAATGGAGGAGATTGATATATTAAGATCCTTGACAAGCTTAGTTGGTGCTTGAGGCGGGTTCCACCTCCTCCGTTGGTACTTGCCTGTGCCGTTAGTCCCGGCTCGTCTCAATGCTCGATTTCATGATTTATTTCGCATGTGCTTCCGCATTGCAAACTCTTGATTTGTGTTTCCTTTTCCAAGCCGTCGTGGCCCCGGGTCGTGACATCGACAGCGCCATATGATACCTCACATGACAAACACTTGATGAAAATTCGCGCTCGTTTTACTCGTTAACTACCGCGTCAGCATACCGTTAGCTTCGAAGACGGCGTTATGGATGGAGGTATGAACGGCAACGTTCTTGTAACTGGTTGTACCAAACTATAAAATGGAACTGTTTTGGAGTATCAACGGTGTAATTTGGCATTTATTTCTCAGTAAATCTTTAAGATCTCGTCGTGTTGCCTTTTTCCATTTTCGACCTCTGACATTATGATCACTGCGTTATTGATATCCTACTTCAGATCTTCAGAGTGTTACCTAATCTGGCATTTTGAAAAGGAGCACCATTAGCTAGGGCACTCTATTATTAGACCATTCTATCATATACAATCAATATAAGGAGATAAATGGTTGAGATTTAAAATGTTGGCTTAAAACTTTAGCATAATACACTGATCTTTACCTCTTGCAAATCAATTAGGCTCTGCTTGTCTATCTTGCTCGATACGGGAAGATAATCAATGCCATTCTTGAAGATAATCATTGCCGACTCCGACATTTGCTTTCACTAGGCGTAAGGATTGTATATATTATAAAGTCTCCTCGATAGTTCACATTGAGGTCTTAAGCTGCAGTGCAAAAAAGCACCCATATTGAATGAAGTACAAAATTATATATGCAAGCGAAATGCTACGCACCTCTCAATTTTCAAATCTCTAAAATTTTTGTTAGAAGTGATTAGACAATAATTTAGACCATATAGTTAAAGCAATAGATCTGATAATGACACAATCCTCAAGATCGTGTAACACAACATGAGATCATAGATGCACAACCACGATGATAATCTTCAAATTCTCAGAAACATACACACCTTGTAGAACTCAGAATAATACAAGTAGCAAATGGTTAAAATTCAATTATAAAATCAACCTCCTTCGACATGTTGCTTGGTTTCAAATAATTTGATTCTAATAACTTTCCATTTATTACATTAAAAACAGAAATTACATTAAAACCAGAAAATAAAGGACCATTGAATAAGGTAGATGAAAAGCTAAAATGACAGTGACTTTTCACTGCCGATAAGTGGAGAGACTCTTCGTGTTCGGCATGCAAAGGACAAGGCAATCTTCGTAACTCCATAAGTTGAAGAGTTTGTCCAAAGACTCATTGTTGTTCAAAGTTCGCATGTAAAACTCTCCCACTTCTCCAGTTAATTGATAGCTTGGACGGTTACGTTAGATAATATATTAAAATGTGAGGTAAAGAGCACTCCCGCACCCCTTTATATATATCCATATCGTTTAGTTTAGACGCTTTCTACAACCTTGTATATAGTATATACATGGAAAACTTCGTAGCTATACTTGCTTGTTTTAATAGTGATGCCAACATCACCGCCAAGTCAACTTCACCTTTCACGAGTGGGACTCGAAGACCCTTGACCTCCAATGCCTCAGCCATCCTCACGAAGTTGTTAAAAATAATAATAAGTTAATGCATCTTCTTGATTTAGCTATATTCTTGAAGTTGATGTATCTTCGTAACCTCAAAATATTTATTTAAAAATATCTCTCGGAAAAAGTTTGACTAAAAAGTTGTAGAGCCAACTTTAGGGCAGATCTATCATGCGGGCCTGTTGAATTGAACTTGCATTTGATAAACTCGATTTTGATCCAACTTAGACTAAAATCCTTAGATTCAAATATCACTCTCCACAGCTCTCGCTTTGTACAAACCATTTATTTGTACCGTCAACAAGCACAATATCATCAGTAAACAATATACACTATAGTGAATTGTCTTGAATTTTGCTATGTGAACTCATCTATAATCAAGGTAAATAAAAAGGTAGTCAACGCCGAATCTTGGTGAAGGCCAATGGTGAAAGACAAAGTATCCGAATTGGCAATGGTCATCCTAACACAAGTAACAACTTTTTCGTAATATCTTGAATCACCTTAATGTAGATTACGGAGATCCCTTTCTTCTTCAAGACTCTTCATAACACCTTTCTCGGGACCCTACAATGAAGACCATATGTAGATCTATCTATCTCTTGCTATAAATATTCCATAGCACTTATGAGAAGGTGAATCGCTTCAGTGATCGATCTTTATGGCATAAAGCCAAATTGATTCTCCAAGATTCCAGCTAGCTGTCGTAGTCTCCTCTCTAACACCTCTCCCGTAGCTTCATTGTATAGCTCATTATTTTTTATGCCTCGATAATTAGAATAATTTTGTACGAGCCTTTGTTCTTATAGATGGTACAAGAGTGCTCTTCGTCCACTCTCTAGGCATTCTTTTGGTACGTATAATTTTGTTAAACAATCTTGTAAGCCAACTGATGTTTCTTTTCTCTAGGCATTTTCAAGCTTCAATCAGTATGCGATCTGGTCCAACAGCCTTTCCCCTTCCCATCTTCATCAAAACCGCACGCACTTCACATTTGTTAATGCATCTATAGTATATGCAATTCCAAAACTTATTCAAAGAATGTAGAATGATACGGCGTTTTAAATAGTTCTAGATTACGTATAGGTCTCTACATACGACTCAGAAGGATTCTGTATACCGGTAGGAGAGTATCCGAATCACATGTTTATAGTAATGTGTGCTGGGATGGCTTCGGCACCACTTCATATTTACAGTTGTTTAAAGGAATAAAGCATTTGGAATCTAAAATATGCATCATGTTGCTTTAATACAAAGGTGATAAAATATATGGTTTATCGGGCAATAAAAATATTTAGCAATGATACTAGAAAGGGTGCAATTTCAACATGCGTGGTGAGCCTTGGCAATAAAAGTTTATGTAGCAATGATACTAAACATAGTGCTTTTGTAGTAATTTGAACTCTCTTAGAATTGGTGAATGATACGGTTATGCATTCCACACTTGAAGCAAATTATCCAAAAAAAAAAAAGGAAAAAAAAGAAGAATGATGTGCCATGCCGTAACTCACCAATTACCTTCATTCAACGGCACGGTTAACAGAGACGATAGGAATACATGAACTGCCATATCAGCCCTCTATTTCAAAAGTTCGTTTATTTTAGCCCCCTGAAAATGCGTTTCAAAAGTTTGAAATAGGGGGCTGAAACGTCAAAAGCCCAAAAGAATAAACACCAAACATATGTGTAGGACTTTTACAGGATGACATGTGTTGAAGCCACCATCCAAAGCAAACATTTAAGGGATAATTGTATATTAGCTCCCATTCCAAGAGCTTTGCAAATAAGTAATGAAAGCAAAAAAATGTACTGACGTGGCGATATGCTCAAAGTTTGAAAAAATTAGAGCTGATACATAACGATCCCAACATTTAAAGTGAAACAACAATACAACATTTCGGCTTATTAAATAGCATTTATCTAATTTCTAAATACAGCATGAAATGGAATATTTATAAATTAAAAACGCACTTGAACATCAGTTTTCAACTGGCCAGCTGCAACTATTAGCAACCAATATGTGATTTTCTTTAATAACCTTTATTTGGCCTTACAACAAAGATACTTATCTATTCTATGAAAATTGTTGGGTCCCAAGAGGGGGGGGTGAATTGGGTAATTCAAAAAACTTAAGGTAATTTTGACAATTAAGCATTAATCAAATCCAAGCGCAAATGTGTATAAAAGATATTCAATAAAATTCTATGTATGCATCTAGTGAACATATAAAATAAAGTAAGAGTAAAGAGATGACACCGGAAATTTATAGTGGTTCGGCGCAACCGGCCTACGTCCACTCGCTTGCCTCCTCGCCGAGGACTTCCTATAATCCACTAGAGCGATAGACTTACGGGTGTCTATCAAACCATTACACCTTGGTTTTAGTGGCTCACCAAACAACCTGTCTCTCTACTTTTCCGGGCAAGTAGAGCCGCCGTTACAATCTCTCAAACAAAGTAAAAAATTCCAAATACAATCTCTCAATATTAATCTCGACTTTAGATGCAAGAGACAAGGGCATGAACTTAAGATATACAAATTTAAGCTCAAGAATAGTTGTGGGGGACTTTAAAAGAGCTCTTGAACTCTAGAAATAGTTTCCAATAAGTAATAATGGTTCTTGTGACCGTTTGAAGCCTTGGGTATATGTAGGCACCATAAAAACCACTTCCAACGGGCTAATTTAAACGGCTAGTTTCTGTGCTGATTATCGGTTGACCATTACCATTATCGGTCGACCAAATTGTGATCTGTACTCACATTTTCTGCTTCACTTCAGTCGACTTCATTTGGCCGTTCTCTCCTATTTTTGTCCGTTTTGGCCAAACCATATATGGTTGGAAAGGTCTTCGAGTCTACTTTCATATGAAATTTATTTCATTGCAATTGGAGCTTTCTACAAAAAGTTATACTACAAATACCAAAGCACTGTCCAAAGATTGTTCATACTGTTTTACATCTATCAACTTCAAAAATTAATCTGTATTAGTACCATTATTCAAATCACATAAATTATATGTTGTTGGAAATGATTTGAGTCTTCTTTCATATACCACAAATTTTGCTTTATTTAGATATCATATGAAAAAGATATTCCTTATTACTAAGTAGATGTCGGGTGTAATGCTTTAATCAAGCTTGACTATAATTAGCATTAACTCCATTGAACACCTACACTTTTTTTTTACTTAAAACAAATTTGCTAATACTTTTGCTATTATTTTGTTATCATCAAAATTACACTAGGATTAATAATGAAAATGTTTAATAAATCCAAAAGGATGGAACAAAAATGATGCATCAGCGAGCCAGATGGAACTTGGCCCATGAAATTGCTAGGAGAACCGTAACGATTGCTGCTTAATTCCAACAAGACTGAGGCCAGCAAAATATATATATCATAGGATATTTTGTAAAAAAAAGTAACAATTTAAAAAGCCATGCAGTATATATATCATCGATCCATCTCATATACAGAAGATCTCAGTAAAGATGCAGAAAATACAGGCCCAGGCTGGCTAATACTACTGCTTACGGGCCGCAGGTTGGCACGCATTAAATAAAAAATAGCCAGCTGTGCGGCGTGTGGACTGGCTCTGTGAGGTTCGTTGTTGGATTTGTGTTGTTTTATGATTTATGTTGGAATTGTGATTTGTGTTTAATTATGTTTTCGTTATCCGTGCATGCGTGTTCGTGCGTGCCGCGGGTGTGTCATGTGGTTGGTGACCCCGTAGGCACGAGGGAGTGCTCGGTTGTGTGCGTGACGGGGATTGGGTGTTAGTTTTGACCGGAATGGTGCTGTGCAGAGCATTTTCGGTCGACCGGTTTTTGTTTCGGTCGACCGAAACATGCGGGCAGCTCATGGTTAAGTTCGGGTCCTGTATTTTCTTGTTACCCCTTCACCACTTTCTCTTCTTCCCCCGCCTGGACGCTCCATCTGCCGACTTAGGTAAGCTTCCATCCCCTTCTCCCTTGGTTCCTAGCATTGATCACCCTATATCTCTTTCTCCCTCACACTCTTGGCTATCTTGACCTAGTTTTCCCCCGGGTGATTTCGAGTGTGGTGAGGTCGTGCTCTTGTGAATTTTCTACCGAGCCCTCGAGGTGAGTGGTTTGCACCCTCTTGCTGTATGTGATGTGGTGTTGTATGTGCTAATTGATGATTTATGTGATTGCAAGCATGATTACTTGAATTTGCAATTTGTGGTGAAACCTAGATTTTCGTGATATTGTCGTTTATGGTATGTTGTGAATGCTAGCATGATGGTAATGTGTTTGATTACAACTTGCTAGTGTGATTTGGTATCTATGAGCATGTATCGTAACTCCGAAATTTGGACAATTGTTTGGATGTACCTTCTATATTGTGGAAATGATGGATATGGTGCAGATGTTGGTTATGTGTTTGCGTTGGAAATTTGGGAAAGCGTAGAACCGTTTGCATGTCTATCCACTAGTACTATGCGAGGTGTGCCCAATTGTGAGTATTGTTGTGATTAAGACATCGACAACGTGAGCGCTAATGAGACTTGATAAAATAAAAGTATTTTTGGTAGGGCTCTTTCGTTGGACTGCATCGCCCAGTTCGCTCTGCCGTGTTAGTCGTGTGGATTTCGACTGGGATCGAAATGGGACGATGTGAGTGCCGGAGTCCCAGATTAGTTGTTGGCTCTTTCGTTGGACTGCATCGCCTAGGTTCGCTCTCCCATGTGTGTCGAGAGGATATCGACGGGGATCGAAATGAGACGATGTGGGTACCGGAGTCCCAGAGATGTTGTCTCGAGAGAAGAGAGACCGGTGGGCGTAGTTAAGGCCAACCCGAGGCCAGGGTGGCGGCTACAGACCAGGCGAGGCTTGAATCGGAAATTCCGGAAAGGCCGGCATATCAAGTAACTCCTTAAGGCCAAAAGGGATCGTCCCAGCTGTAGGGTACTG
>MJHO01000047.1:966419-995715 GCA_002076135.1 Xerophyta viscosa
CGCAAAACTGTTTATTTCAAAATTTTATTTCCTTGCGAAAAAATATTTCCCTCCGTCGCGGCCCTCGACTCGCGGGTCGTGACAGATGGGCAGTCCGAGAGGACGATTCACACTTTGGAGGACATGTTACGGGCCTGCGTACTAGACTTTGGCGGTAGCTGGGACGATCACCTATCTCTGGTTGAGTTTGCCTAAACCAACAGTTATCACAGTAGTATTGGTATGGACACCGCATGAGGCCTTGTATGGCAAACGGTGTCGTACTCTCTTATTTTGGGACGGAGTGGTTGATCCGGCTACTGTGAGCACTGACGTGGTTGAGGTGGCTACCCAGAAGATTCAAGTGATCCGTCAGCGACTGGAGGCTGCTCAGTCCCTCTAGAAGTCATACGCGGATAGGCGCCGTCGAGAGCTTGAGTTTGAGGTGGGGGACTTTGTGTACTTGAAAGTCTCGCTATTGAAGGAAGTGCAGCGGTTTGGGTTGAAGGGAAAGTTGAGCCCTAGGTTTATCGGACCGTTTCGGATTTCAGAGCGGATTGCCAGTGCAGCGTATAGACTAGAGTTTCTAGAGTCGTTATCGCATGTGCATGATGTCTTTCACGTCACTATGTTACACAAATGTTTGGGCGATACTTCAGTAGTTACGGCACCGTCAGCACTTCTAGTTCAGTCAGACCTTTCCT
Source organism: Xerophyta viscosa (assembly GCA_002076135.1). Classification (NCBI taxonomy): domain Eukaryota; kingdom Viridiplantae; phylum Streptophyta; class Magnoliopsida; order Pandanales; family Velloziaceae; genus Xerophyta; species Xerophyta viscosa. Next base: position 967,103 of record MJHO01000047.1, read on the forward strand.
ACTCAGAGCAGCTTGTGTAGATTCTCGATGAGAAGGATAAGGTTCTGAGGAAGAAGACAATCCCGTTAGTGAAGGTCCTTTGCGTTAATCAGAGGATCTTGTACATTTGGTCCCGTTTTTGCTGCTCTTCCTCCTTTTGATTTTTCTGTTCTTCGAGCTCTTTCTTATCGAGTTTGTGCAGTTGATTCATTTTGTGAGGTCCGTGTTCGGTTTTGTTTTCGGTTTTTAGTTTATATATGCATGCTTGGTTATGTATGTGGATAACTGCATGTGACCTTAGATTTCGCTTGTGTGGCGTTTTCGCTTATGTGATCGCGTCTTGGGCGGGCTGGCCTAGTAGGGGACCCGTCGGTGTGAGTGCGCGTTTCTAGTCGAGCCGACTGAGTGCTTAAATCGTATCTATTTTTGCTGATTTCAGGATTATCGGTCGACCGATTCCTGTTTCGATAGACCGATCAAATTATGTAGAGTAGGTGAGGACTTGTTAGTTGTGTTGTTTTGGGATTTTTTCTTCATTTCTACCTGCGAGCTCGTGCTGTTGGAGCCCTAGGTAAGCCCCTTATGTCCTCATCTCCTTTTCTTTGAATTTTCTTGAATTAAACTTGATTTCCTCACTCTCCCGATTCTCCTTTACGCGTAGATACTGATTTTTTACGTGATCGACGGAGTGTTGCGGTGAGGGTTGCGGGAATCCCATATTTTGAGGTGAGCGGTTTACACCGAATGTGTATGTGAGATGCTTGGAATGCTAGCATGTCTGTGGTGTAAATTGTGTACTTAGTATGATATATATGTATGATATTCATGCTATGCCGGGTTATAACTCTAGATGTATGGTTTGTTGTTATGAGGTCATGCTTTATATGTTTATATGATGCTCATATGCCAATGGTTTGCTAGCCATGTGAAAATGTATTTCATGATTAGGTACATGTGTTGTAGCCAATGTTATGACATTGAGTGGATTCTACTATATGTTGATGCTCATGCTAAATGTAGTGTGACAATACGATTATGCGCGAATGTAGAGTAAATGACTCTAGAGACATTCGATATATGTGACCTAGGCTTAATCCAAACCGGATGCCTTGTATGCTATGAGTTGTGAAATCGAGTGGGGTAAAGTATCTTTGTGACACTCGTATGATATGGTGTGCTTGCCTATGGGGCCTTGAGATGTTCGAAATTGGGTCGTTGAACCTCGAGTTACGAAGCCTAGAACGGTTGAAAGGACACTCGGAGGGCTAGGACTTGGGGATGGGAAACGATTAAACCAATTAGAACGTAAGAACAATTAATGAATGATGCCTCTAGGGAGGTCGGTGAACGCGGTTTGAAGTTGCTCATTGGCCCGGGCGGCGGCTGCGAGTGCGAGGCTCGGTTGCATAACGCGTAAAGAGCCCGAGTAGCCCCATTTTGCACTGTAGGGTCGCCATCACCGTGGATTCTGTAGTCACGCGGAATGCCCGGCGGCGCGTACCAGGACCTTGGTAGCGTGGCGGATAGAGTTCGTATTGAGGGGACTATTGTGGGTCCGCTCTACCAGAATAAAAATATGAGAGGACTGACCTTGATTGGGGTTAGTGATACACGCTGACTTAACTAATAAAACTATGCATAATTGGTTAGTCGGGTGGTACCTTGCCATGATTGCAACAACCTTGGATGCGTATGTGATTTGATATCTTGCATCTTATGTACATAATTTGCTTTTGTTGTATGTCACTACAAGAAAAATACCCTTCAAAAGCCAAGCAAATCGGCCTCTATAGCCTATTTTTCGGCCTCTGAAAAAATGCGAGGCCAAAAAAGTTGGCCTCAGGGTTGGCTTCCTGAAGTTCGCCACTAAAGGATTGCGAGGCCAACATCAATAGTTGGCTTTTAAAAAGACTTTTCAGCAGGCAACGTTGGTCAGCCTTTGATGAGTTTAGTTTTTAGATGCCATCCTCATTTGGCCTCTGAAGTTAGCTGTAGCCAACATGTGGTTGGCTTCGTGTCAGTTTAAAAGCCATATAATATTGGCTTCTGAAAAATATATAATTAAAGGCCAACTTTATTTAGTCTCTAAAGTTTTCTAAAGCCAATGCCAAATTGGCTTTAGGTTATTTTAAAGACCATATAATATTGGCTCTGAAAATTATGCATTAAATGCCAACCTTATTTAGCCTCTAAAGTTATCTAAAGCCAATGCCGGATTAGTTTCAGATCATTTCAAATGCCATATAATATTGGCTGCTGGCAAAAATATGCATTAAAGGCCGACTTTATTTGGCCTCTAAAATTATCTAAAGCCAATATCTAATCGGCTTCAAGTTGTTTAAAAAGCCACCTGGAATTAGCTTTAGATAACAAATTCTTTAAAAGCCAAATTTAATTGGCTCATAATATCATTTGTTGCCAATATAAAATTGGTTGCAAATATACAAGTTTAATAAAAGAAATAACTTTTAGAATATGTAAAAGTGAGTGTACATTCTAAAGTTTACAAAATATAAAAAAGGCAGCGCAATAATATCAAATTACATTCACAAAAATAATAAAATAAAAAAACAGCCTCTTATTTATTGTGTCGTTTTTCAAAATATTGATATCTTTTTTGCCACTTCATGACCGAAGTGCTTCCTTAGAAAACCAAGACTGCAGTTTCCTAAACGAGGAACCATCTGGAAGCTAAATGTAAATTATATAAGTTCAAACTAACAAAGATAAATTCATTCGCCCTAGAGTAAGAAAATTCTTCGACAATCAATCACTGAGAATGAATCGTTAGAATATGATAACACAAACATATACATAATGAATCATACAATCTCATATAAAAATTTCAGTAGAACTTCCCCTACATTTTTTCAAATTCCACCTAAGTTACTCTTCTAAATTCAGCAAACCTAATTTTCTACTTATTTATAATTTTTTCAAATTTCATATAAATTACTCTTCTAGAATTCACAACAGGTTTACGAGAGAGCTATATGCTCCAAACCACTTATTCATTTCACGAATCATTAACAATCACAAATAATTAGTACCGTTAGAATGAACTATAAATTATTAGTCTTTTGCAGTTTGTGTTCTAGCATTGATTTTGAGAGCAATAAACTTTCAATACACTAATACTTGTATTCATTTCCTAATGGAAGTATGGAGCAATGGATGTATTGACCTGCCTGCTGTTATAAGTTCTTGCTCAAAGCACAAATGCATCTCTACGTTTAATACAAGTATTATCTATAACCATTTAATAGCCTGCATAAACAAGTTAGATGCAGACCAGCACCATTCCCATATCATATCATTAGAATTTTCTATTTAACCATTTCAACAAACACTTACATAGGCATTAAAAAGGACAAATACAAATCCGAAAATTTAATTTAACCCAATAATGTCAAGATTTAGAGCACATAGTTATATAAGCATGCTTGCACATAGACATAGCGTAAGTTACAGGCCGTCAGAGCTCACTAGAGGCAAATAAAGGAAGGAATGTGCTTTAAGATGCTGGAAGAATCCAAATTCGAGGTTAAAATGGAGCTAATCATGTTCAGAAAAAAAAATGGTGCTAATCATTTTCAGAAAAAAAGTGCTAATCAGAATCCCAAAGAAAGAATCACAAATGTTTTAGTTTAAAGTGAGAATATGACCTAGGTCATGTGATGAGGCTCACGGTAACCACACCACAAGCTCGAGGAGATGGTCCAGTGACGGCGAGGATCTTCCGACGAGTTGCCCGCGCAACATCCTAAGCTCACGGAGTCTGATCTCCCAACACCAATATATGATTTTCCATAGATGCAGCGAGGTCTTTAAGTAGTCGGAGAGGGGGAGGAGATGTCGAGACTGGCGGGAGCGGCACTCGCTGCCGTTCGGGGCAGTGCATTTGCAAAGGGAGAGAGATCAACCAAGAGAAAGGGAGAAGAGAGGAGAGAGAGAAATTAGAGAGTAGGGAAAGAAGCAACGCTGATGTAGCTGCTGCCGCTGTCAACCCTGTTTGTGTGCCTCCGCCATCACAGCAGCACGTCTGCGACTGCGCCGCCGCAGAGGTAGTGAAAAGAACTTATGAAAAAAAAAATGGAGAGAGGGGGTTAAATAAAGCAAATGCTGGGAGGCGGGGGTTTCAAAATTTCAAAATTTTTAACATATAAGAGGGGGAAAATAAAGTTTGACCAGATCAAGAAGTTTTGAAATCCAACTCAATTAAAAGTTGGAGTAAGAAAACACTTATTTAAAATTATTTTTTCATCAAATATTATAAAAAGTGAAAAAAAAAAGAAAAATTTAAGAAAGTTGAGGACTTTAAATTTAAAGGCGGGATCAGAAACATTGAGTTTCATCAAGCATCACAAAAGTCTACTCGAAATGCATTGAAAATCTACATAAACTCCTATGTATACCCAGAAACTCCAGCACAATTCAGAACACCCAGAAACTCAGATTTGTTAACAAAATTTAGAACATATTTAGCAATTTTAATGTGTTTCGAGTAAATTAAATCATAAAAATCAAAAAAATGCAAACTTTATAAAATATTACTGTTTGCAGGAAACAAAGAGGGTATTATAAATATTTTTTTTATTTTTTTTTTTATTTTGTTAGTTTTAATTTATTTGAACCCATTAAAAAAGTTATCAAAACCATGTTCTATAATTTGTAGAAACAATTGGGGTGTTCTGGGTTTGCATTAATGTGGGATGTTCTTAGAAGTCGTGTGGAGTTTCAATGTAAATTGAGTATCATTTTTTGTTATGCTTCTTCCATTATTTGAGAAATAAAGATATTTAAAAACTACCTTAAAATATTTAAAATTCGTAAAATAATTGTATATATAACCCTCTTTTTGTTTTCGAGTGAAATGTAACTTTTTTTCAATAACTTTACATTTTCGCTGATTTTTTATGATTTGATTTAATCGAAACATATTAAAAATTACCTAAATATGTTCTAAAATTTGCAGAAAAATTGGAGTATTCTGGGGTGTTCTGCATTGTGCTGGGTTGTTCTTAGGAGTCGTGGTGGAATTTCAATATACTTCAAATATATTTTGTGATGCTTCCTCATTATTTGAGAAAACGAAAAATATTTAAAAATTATCTCAAGATGTTCTAAATTCGCAAAAATATATCTATAATAACTCTCTTTTGTTTGCAAGTGAACTATGATTTTAGTAATATTTGACCTTTTCGTAATTTTTGGCATTTTGTTGATTTTTATGATTTAATTTACTCGAAACATTAAAAATTACCTAAATATGTTCTAAAATTTGCGAAAAGAATTTGGGTATTCTGGGGTGTTCTGGATTGTGCTGGGGTGTTCTGGATTGTGCTGGGGTGTTCAATGGGGTATACTTCAAGAGTCGTTTTTTGTGGATGCTTCCTTTATATATATTTTGACAAAACGAAAATATTTAAAATTATGCTAAGATGTTCAAATTTGCAAAATATATATACATATCCTTCTGTGTTGGGTGTCTTAGGGAGTCCCGTAAAGGTTTCAATATATCCTTCGATGTAGTATTGTGATGACTCTTCATTATTGGAGAAAGAAAAAATATTTAAAAATTACCTAAAAAATGTTCTAAATTGCAAAATGATATCTATAATAACTATGCTTTGTTGGCCCGATGTGAGCTGTGATTTTTTCATAATTTGTGACATTTTTTTTAAACAATTTTCTGATGATTTAATTTTCGAACCATATTAAAAATTACCCTAAATAGTCTTATGTGCAGAAAAATCTGGTGTTCTTGGGTGTTCTTGTGTGCTGGATGTGTTCTGGGGTATTTTCGGAGTCGTGGAAAAGTTTATTGTATCTTCGGAGACATCCACCTTCAGATTGGGCAAATAGCCTACCACGCAGAAATCAAATTTCAATTAAATTTCAAATAATTCCAAAAATAATAAACACCTGGAATATATCAATAAAATTATTTTATCTTCAAAAATTCAAATTATTAGAGGGACAAACATCTGGCCTTAAAAAAGTTAGAAATTTTAAAAGTCAAAATTACATGGCTTCAAAAAAGTCCGTATTATAAATGCCAACTACTTAGTTGGTCTTAAAAAGTTTAGAAATTTAAAGATAATTTTTTTGGCTTCAAAAATTTAAATATTAGATGGCCAAATAATATTGGTCTTAGAAAGTTAGGAATTTAAAAGCCAAAACTAATTTGGCTTCAAAAAGTCAATTATTAGAGCTGACTAAATAATTGCTTAAAAATATATAGTTTTTAAAGCCAACAATATTTGGCTTAAGTGTTATAAAATAAATGCCAACGAAATTAGTTTGGCCTCGAAAAAATGTTATAGCCAGCATAAATTAAATTGGCTTCAAAAAATAATTTTTTTAAGGCCAACTGAAAATTGGCTTTAAAAAGTCATTTTTAGAAACAAAAAAAAGCTGGCTTTTAAAAAGTTGGCTTCTAAGACCAAATTTCTGTAGTGGTGTGTTGTGATGTACAGTTGATGCTCCTGGGATTGACGTCAATGTGCCGTTCGCTGAGTCTTTTTGACTCACTGCTCTTGTTGCCTTTCTTTCAGATCCGTTGCGCGAGGGTAAAGAGCTCGGCTAGGCGGATAGCTTGTGAAGAATTTGGTATAGCTATAGAAGGTTATACTTTTTGGATGGGACTAGGGTGGGTAGTTATCACCTAGTCCAAATGTAGCCTCATACTTGTATAATTAGTGTTATCTTGTAACTGGAAGCATTAACCTACACTTGATGTATTTTTGTATTTTGGAAATGCTTTTAAAGTGTAAAATTAAAAAATGTACGAGTTTAGGCTTTAAAAATATATATGTGTATAAACGACGGTATTATATAAAAATGTGAATTTCGTACCAAAGTGTGTTTGATTTTCATATTTGTTTCTATTATTACTAGCATGTGTATATATGATGTTGCAAACGTTTTCAAACAAGAAATTTGATGTTTGAATGGTTTTGATGAAAATGGCTTGTTGAGTTCTTGTTTTTTTTTTCCGTATTTTCGGTTAAAATGAGTTTAGGCACGATTCGTTGTCTCGTAAGTATTTTGGATGAGTGGGAGCACGTGAGCATATATCTAAAGTAGATATGCGAGGGCGCACGGTGGCCTCTCACAGTCCCGTGGAAATACGGAATTCGGGACCGCAAGTAGTGAGCCATAGGAAATATGTTTCTGAAATTTTTGATATTTTCAGTCGACCGATCTGTCCTACTGTCGACCGGTAATTTAAATTTGCCTTACCGTTAGTTCGTATAAACTATCGGTCGACCGAAAGTTTTGATTGGTCGACCGATGAAACCCTCTGGAATAAGATTTTCAAAACCGATTTAAATGAGTTTTGATTTAAATTTTGGGTGTTTATTTGGGCTTTATGGACATATCTAAGGTATGTGGCACTTTCCAAATGTTTGTAAAAATACAGTTTGAGCAGGAATTTACGAATTCGTGACTTAAATTTTAAAGAAAAATATTTTGATGTTTCGGACCTTAGGTTGCTATGGATTTTCTTGTATCAATGGAGGAGATTGATACATTTGAATCTATAGCAAGTTTTGTCGGAACTCGCGGTGAAGTTCACCTCCTCCGTGAACGGCACCCGGGCTCGAAAGTCCAAGACTCGGCTCAAACTTCTTAAAATATTTTAAAATGTTTCCTAAACATTTCCAAAACTTGTTTTAACACCATAAAAGTATGATTCGGTCCGTCGGAGCTCCGTTTGTTTTCCGCTACTTATTTTGGGCTCCCGGCGAATCGTCCCCGACCCACGTGTCGCGGCCGCGCCCTGGGGGCGCGGGTCGCGACATTAACAGTCTATTTTTTTCTCCTTTATATTATATGGTGTTCAGATTATATTCTTTTTATTTATGGATTAGAATTATTTAAAATCTACTTTTTCATTCTCTCAAAAATATATAATATAATATAAATCAATATAATAAAAAAATTTCAAAATATTTTTTAATTATAAAAATAAATTTTATTATTTAAATTTTAAAATTGTTTTTTAATTATTTTTTGGTGCACAGGATACGCCATCCGCTAGTATTAACTTGATGGAACAAAGGGCCCAGCGAGATTTCTGGATTAGCAGTCATGTAGTTATTATAGTTAACATCATAAATAAGGGGCTTTCTCGGAAAAATGGTGCTTTGCATAACTTTATCAAATAAACCCTGCTACTTTGAAAAATTTTAAAATCAACACAGAAATATATGTTTTTTTAATAAAAATTTGAATATGTAAATTTTTCTAAAAAAAATTTGAATATGAAATTTTTTTTTGTGTGCTCTGCAATTTTCTTATTAACAAATTTTTCTAAAAAATATACTTTTAAATAGATATTTTGAGGCTCCAATATATTTTTAAAGCAATATAAATTTTGGGGGCTCAAAAAGCCTTTTTTTAGGCATGTTTTGAAACAATTTCGATTACAAAACTTGTAGTGTACATCGAAATCTATATTTTTCACATTTAGAAATTTTCTAAGACATATTTATACATGTACTATTTAGCTAGATTTAACAACACTTATAAAAGTAAGCGATTATATGGGTTGGTGGTATAAAGGTAGAGTCTTGAATTGTAAGATTCTTTTTGTGAAATTAATTTTAATTAAAATTATAAAAATAAAATCATTTACAATATTTATAAATACAAAGCCAAACCATCGATACTCGGATCAAGACCAAAACATCGGTTCTAATATATGTCAACTATCACATAATCTAAGTGTCAATACCCCTTAACTCACTAATCTTAGAGTCAAGGAAACCACATCTATCATGCAAGGTCAATAACGTAGAGTTATCCCGAACTCTACGAACAAAATGTGTAAGTATCTTTAACTCTAAATTGGGTCTATGTTCTCTACAATAACAATAGGCTAAGCCCTACGCCATAGGGTCAATAGCCCTAAGCTCAACTACCGACATACGGTTTAATATGCCAATACAAATACTAATGCGTTGCGATATGCATGTGTTGATTGTACTTATGTTTAAACAAGTACATAATGATGGATTATGCATATAGATGCATGTTTACATGGAGTACTCTTATGATGATATTGTGGCTCGCATGTCGGTATATAGTTATATGGATGGTTACGTGTGCATGCATTAGTATTGCTTATGTCATGCAGTGACCTGGTAGGTTAGCTGTAACCTTAGCACTAGACCTGACTGCTAGGGTTTTATCATTCACTGAGTCATTTATACTCGTTCCTCATTTTATTTTTCCAGGTGGACTTGAAGGCATGACGATCGTGTAGGGTGAGCTTTGGGGACTTGTTGATGGTTTTGATAAGGGGCAATTTATTTGACATCGTTATAATTAATTTAGGTAATGTGCTGGTTTAGAGTATCTCGAAGTGCTAGCTCATAACATTTCTTCAATTTGTAGTAATTATTATTTACTTTATTTTCAAAAAAAAAAAAAAATTTCTTTACTTTTCCTTGACTCCTAATAGTGGGACATCACAATTTTGTGCGGATTGTTATCAGAGTTATAACCTTGTATTTTGTAATATTATGATAAGCATGTGTTTGTACCTGATGGAGTCGCAAACGGTCCGAGCGCGGGGTCACCCGAACGTTTATGGCAATTGAGCGTGAAGACTCAATATACCATACAAAGAGGAATTAGTTACTTAATTAAGAGGAAGGCATTTAGGGTCTAGGGCGGCGGATTCATTAATGTATAAATACTGAGAATCTAGCCCTAAACGGCAGACCTTATACTCTGCTATCTCCCCTCAACCCTAATAACAAAAGAGTGTTCTCCCTTCCCATGGATGTAGGCATCTTCGCCGAACCACGTAAATCAGGTGTTTTGTGATTGTTCTTCGTCCATCATTGTCTGATTCTTAAACTTAATTAACTCTGAACCATTATTTGGCGCCGTTTGTGGGGAAGAAGACATTGGAAGTGATGGCCAATCGGAGACGTGCAACGCAAAATGGCTCGGCAAGGAACGGTGTTCCGGGGAGTGATGGTGGGGCGGAACCTCAGAACCTAGCCAGAGCAACCCGTGATTGAAACCACAACCGCACTTAAGATCTCTAGGAGCAACAAGCAAGTTCGAACAGACCAACGATTGCGCAACCAGCCCCAGCGCCTCTTGTGACGGCCCGTGTCCCGCGACCACCCCGCGTATCCACGCCAAACCACAGATACACATGCGGAAGCTTTTATAATAACCGTGCATAGTTTCACAATCACACACAAATAGTATTTTAAACTCCTTAAAAAGGATCCCAAACCCGAGTCTAGAACTACCGGGCACATATCGAGCGTCCGCGAGTGAGGTGGTTCTTGACACATGAACCCTTCATAGCTTGCTAGTGATCCGAACGCATCAATCTCCCTCATTGATACATAAGAATCAAAAGCAATCTAAGGTTCTCAACCCCTTCTCGGCATAAAACCATTTTCGATATAAAACACGAAAATAATATTTTTTATATCTTTGGGAATTGTCACATATCTTAAATATTTCCCAACAAACCTTCCGAAAGCTTAAAAACCAAAATAATTATCATCTAAATCGATTTTAAAAAATTTATTCCAGAGCATATTTTCGGTCGACCGATCGTGGGTTCCGGTCGACCAAAAAACCAGAATACAGATTTTTCAGTCTTACGGGCATTATCGGTTGACCAATTGACATTTCGGTCGACCGAAATATCAGTAAATAGCAAAACCAGATTTCAGAAATGATTTTACTCAAACCCCGAAATCCACTTTTTTCAACCAAAATGCAAAACAAACAAGCATACACTTGCATCATACATAAATACACATGCTCAAAGTTTTCAAACCGGATTTTGAATCCCAAAATCCTAACTTAAGCAAAAGATTGTATTTATACCAAAATACGAAAAAGTATTTACATAAGGGTTCAAAATCTATATTTTCCCTTATAACAAAAAACCGAAATATATATAACACCCTATATATGATTCTAAATATGCTCAAACATACACATTTGTGTTAATACTTCCTTTCTACACTTTTATACAAATTTCACCTATACCATTAGGTATACAAAATGAAGTTTCTCTAAGTGTTCACAACCAACACTTAAACCCCAAAAGGTATATCTCAAAAAGTAATATAGCAACTATCCCTCTCTAGCTCACACTAGCCGCCTAAGCACTCTCAGCCGGTGCTTTACCGCGACTCCCTGGATCTGAAAAGAGAGGAAAAGAGAGCGTGAGTCAAACCGACTCAGTGAACGGCGCCGTTGCATTTCCAACCCAACCGCTCCACGGGCACAACATCTCAAACAAGATATCACATATAACTAGCCCAGGAGGAGCCCGCCTAGATTACGCCCTACGATTCAAATTTCCAGCAACAAATAACGCAGCTGAATATGACGCGTTAATCGCAGGAATCAAACTAGTAGAGGTACTGGCGTTAGGACCCTAGAAGCAAGAGCATATTTCAAACGGGTGGCGAATCAAGTAGCCGGCGTCTACGAAGCAAAAGATCCTGGTATGGCAAAATATTTGGACGTGGCTTGGAAAAGCATTAAAAGGTTCGATGTCTTCTCAATACAACGCATTCCCAGATCACAAAATATGTTAGCAGACGCACTGTCCAAACTAGCAACATCGCAGTGGGAATTCACCCTCCAGAGAATATTTTTAGAGGAATTAGAATACTCTTGCCTGGATACCGAACAATCTATCCCGGAAGGTAGAGCTAGTATTATGTGCATAGAGGAGACACCAGAGACCTGGATGACCCCAATAAATTCCTGAGTAAGGAAATTCTGCCAGACGACAAGCGAGAGGCGGAGAAGGTTCACAAGCGAGCCACGCGGTTTATAATCATCAGAGATCAACTATATAAGCGAGCGTTCGCTCGACCCCTATTGAAGTGCATTACGCCTCAGCAAGGAAAAAGCGTATTGCAAGAGATACATAGTGGAGATTGTGGAATGCACATCGGCGGCTGAACACTCTCAGTAAAAGTGATACGCCAAGGATATTATTGGCCTACGATAAAATAAGATAGCGAGGAGCTGACGTAGAGGTGTGAAGCTTAGCAAAAATATGCTAATATCATCCCTTTACCTGCTACTGATCAAATATCCATCAGCGGCTCTTGGCCATTCGCCCAATGGGGGATGGAAATAGTGGGGCCTCTACCGGTAGCAACTCAAAGTCGCAAATTTATCATAGTCGCCATCGAGTATTTCTCCAAGTGGGTAGAAGCGGGGCCACTCACGGCGATAACAGGTAACAATTGTTGGAAATTCTTTTGGAAAAATATCATTTGCAGGTATGGACTTTCTCGAGTATTGATTACAGACAACGTTACTCAATTTAAAAGCGCAATCTTCGGAGAACAATACGAAAAATACAAAATAGAACACCGATTCTCATCGGTATACCACCCCCAAACAAACGGGCTGGTGGAGAACGCTAACCGCACCAGTATATCAGGATTACGATCCACCCTGGAAGAGAAAGGGAAAGTTGGCCTAACCAGCTCCAAACGGTACTGTGGGCCTATAGAACTACCCATATAAAGGCTACAGGAGAAATCCCTTTCAACCTAGTGTACAGGACAAAAGCTGTTCTCCCTGTCGAGATAAGCGAGCCGACTCTTCGAACGTAGGAGACGCTGAATCCAACGGCGAGTAGCTCAGAATCGAGCTCGACCTTATAGACGAGAAAAGGGAGGAAGCAGCTATACTGGCAGAAGCGTATCAACACCAAACCGCTAAATACCACAACAAATGGGTAAAGCCCCGTGAATTCAAACAGGGGGACCTGGTGCTACGTAGAATTCTGGGCGTCCAAGATCCAGGGAATAAGAAACTAAACCTCAAATGGGATGAACCCTTTCAGGTGGCTAAAGTGAAAGGCCAATGGTCATACAGAATCAAACGCAAGGATGGGGCTACCATTCCTCATAGGTGGCATGCGTGTAATCTGAAAAACTTCTACCAATAGCAAGCCTAGATAACAAAAACATCAACAAGTGTGGTAATTACATATGCTAAAAGGCAGATGTACAATATCAAATCGCCACCCCGCATACCGAGGAGCTGAGTTCCCAAAAAGGTGAGCGAAAGATTCACCATAAGTATTCGCCAATGGGCCGAATAACAAAATAACAGTATTCAGATTGTTCAAATAAATACCTTTGGGCCGAATCAACAAAACTGCCAATTAAGCTGCAGGAGGACGAGGATGAGGACTACTGACAGACAATAGTCCAGATTCAACGAACTCGATCACCAGGGACATAGCCAAAACGTCATCAGGGTCAGCAGCAGGGAACCGACGGATCAGCCGATCTGCCCAAACTCGACGTGCTGCATTCAGGTACAGGGAGACTGCCTCTTGCTCTGATTGATCCCCTGACTGCTCCCATTTAGCTTGACGGTTAGCCGCGGTAGAATGCTCAACCTGAAGCTCTGCCTGAAGATCGTTTCGTTCGGCAGTCACCGCCTTCAACTGAACGCTAGCTTCTGGGCATATGCTTCCGCTGCCGCTTTAGCAGCTTCATGAGCGGAGGAAGAGAGTGCAAAGGTCACCCTTAGGCGATTAATCTCGGCGCATGCAGTGGCTTTCCCCTCCTCGAACCCGAAAACAGACGCTTCTAAAGATTGAAGACGCTCATCCTTAGAAGTTAACTGCCCTCGCATGGCAGCATTCTCCTTCAGAGTGTTCGCCAATTCAATCTCCACATATTGCAGTTGAAGATAACCTCGAGCCAACACCGCCTGTGATTCCCAGAGCCATCAAACAGACTAAAGAACAATGGGATGTTACTACCTTAATAGAAACAAAACAAAATAATCGTACCGACATAAGGAATAAAGGGGGAGACCACCAACCACTTCAGCAGTGCCGAGCAGGCCTTGGACAATCCAACAATCGGCGCCAGACTCCAAGGCAACGAGCGCTTGCACCTCAATCCGCGACAAGCTACCGCGGACGGCGACACCGACCTCCTCAGCAGCGCCGGCAGGAAAGGGCGACTCGACGGGGGCGTTCGGCCGAAGGCGAGTGCTGACTCCTCCAAAGTAAAGGAGACAAAAACATAAGAGGAAGGAGAAATCAAAGAAACATAAGAGGAAGGAGAAATCAAAGAAACAGAAAGAGAAGATGCCAAAGCAGAAGAAGAAGAAGTAAAGGATAACGGAGCCAAGCTCAAGTCCCTCAGAAGAGAAGCTCAAAGACTAGCCCGGGTAGAGACGGACAGGGAAGAAGATAAAGGGAGAGAGATAGAAACATCCTTTGAATCGCTAACTGTCGCCGGTAGAAAGGGAGGAGCGACCGGCGAACCCACGTTAGCAGGGATGGAAGACGGAGCGAAGGACCAACAACAAAGCCGGGGAAAAAGAAGAGGAAATGATATCGGCAAGGAGTTGTGGAAGATCGTCGATCCCCCTAGGGCTCACCAGAGCCTTCTCGATCAGGGGAGGAGGAAGAAGAACGGATCTCTATGGAGCCTCCTAGCTCCGATGAAATAGCAAGGGATGGAACGGAAGGCCTCTGAAATGAGGAACATGTCCGACGACGCCACGGTGAGTGAGGAGCGACTGCCTTCCTCTTCCGCAACTGACGAAATTTGACATGGAATAGAGGTAACCAACATCTTTAAAAATACTTTGAAAAAGTCGGCGCAATACAAAAAATAAACACCAAATCAAATTACCGCGAGGGGAGGAGGAGCATGTTCTGAGAGGCAGCAGAGGCAACATCAGAGGTGGTCGAAACGTCTGAAGACTCGGGAGTAACACGCAAAGCGAGAGCCTCAAGAGGACTTCCCTCCCTCGGAGCCAGAGGAAGAGACAGCTCGACGGGAGACTCGGCCTCAACGAGGTTGGACTTGGAAGCTGACTTCAGATTTAGAGACAAGAAGGTAGTTGGAGGAGTGAACTGGGCATCGACCTTCGACTCTCGCTCATTGGGATCAATCCGAGAAAGCAGACCAAGGAGGCACAGGGAGCGGTAGTTCAACTTAGAGACGTCAATCTGGCGGAGGAGTGGAGTACCACGGAAGTTGTTGATCATCTCGTCACACTGGTGATTCACCCCCACGGGAGGAGATGCCAGATCAGCTAGGGCTCACCCCATTGTCGAGGAACGTTCTCCTAACCGTCAACCGGAACAAGGGTATGGTAAAAGAATTTCTTCCTCCAGTTTTTGTGCTTGGTAAGATACCCGATGACAATAGCTCGACCGGGGTGGCGAACAATAAAATAAAATTACGGTATGCCGACATGAACATAACGGATGTCAAAAAGATAATGGAAGAATTCAATGGCGGGTTCAGTGTCAAGCCACCGGCAGAAAGCGAGGAACCCGATAATGGCCCTCCAGACGTTGGGAATCAATTGGGCAGGAGCCAAGTGGTAGCGGTAGAGCAGCAAAGTGAAGAAGGGAAAGAACGGGAGACCTATGCCAGTGCGATTTCTATTGTCGTCTTATTTTAGAGATTATTAAAATAATAATAAAGTGCAAGAATCAGTTAAACCGCCACATCCTAACTTTAATAATTTTCTAATGTTAAAAGCTTATTATATTTGAGTTTGTAAAAGGCCAAAATTTAGTAAATACCCCTCTACTATCGACTTTTAGGCATTGATGTCCTTCAACTTATTTTTGGACATTTCATACCCTTATACTTCAAATTTAGGAACGCGATGCCCTTATTCGATTAATTAGGCTGACACGTCACTAATCTCGCTGATGTGGCACCGATTAAGATTTTTTAAAAAGTTTTTTTTTTTTATTTTTTTAATATTAGTATGGGTATTTTGGTAATTTGAGTATTAAAATTAAATTTTGAAATGATGATGGACTGCACGGCCGTTCGCCGTGCCGCCTCTCCGGCAACCTCAGCCGTCCCTCCCTCCACCGGCTGCCGTTGCCGGTGCTGCTGCAGCTGCCGCTGCGTCGCCGTTGCTACTGGTGCTGCTTCCGCTGTTGCACCGGACAGGGCGAGGAAGACCGGAAGGAAGCACGGAGAGGGAGAGGGAGATCGGCGGCGACGCAGGCGGTCCGACACAACAGCCAAAACAGCACCAGCAGCGGCAGCAATGATGACGGCAGCAGCAATATGAACAGCGGCGGCAACAACAACAGCAGCAGCAGCGCGTGCGGAGGCGGATGCGGGCGAGGAAGATCGGAGTGGTGGCGCAGCGCGTGCGGAGGCGGGTGCGAGTGGCGGGTGAGGGCGGTAGCACGGCGCGTGCAGGAGGCTGGTGACCGGAGAGGGAGACGGAGAGGGAGAGTGGAGATGATAACAGCATGAGCGTAAACGCGGTGTGGTACGGCGATGCCTGCGGATGCGGGTGCGTGCGGGCGAGGGCGGTAGCACGGCGCGTGCGGAGGCTGGTGACCGGAGAGGGAGCACGGAGAGGGAGAGGGAGATCGGCAACGGCATGAGCGGTAGCGCGATGCGGTACCGCGACGCGTGCGGAGGCGGGTGCGGGCGCGGGCGCGAGCGAGGAAGATCAGGGAAGGAGCACCGAGTGGGAGAGGGAGACCGGTGGCACGGGCGATCCGATGCAACAGCGGAAGCGGCAGCAACACCAGCAGCAGCAGCAATCGCGACGGCAGCAGCCGCACCAACAGCAACGGCGACGGCAACAGCAGCACCAGCAGTGGCTGCCGGCAAAGGAATGGGCGGCAAATGGCAGAGGGAGGGGCGGCGCGATTTCGACTAAATCAATTTTAATACTCAAATTACCAAAATACCCATACCAATATTAAAAAATAATAAAAAAAATTTAAAAAAATCTTAATCGGTGCCACATCAGCGAGATTAGTGACATGTCAGCCTAATTAATCGAATAAGGGCATCGCGTTCCTAAATTTGACGTATAAGGGTATGAAAGTTCCAAAAATAAGTTGAAGGGCATCAATGCCTAAAAGTCGATAGTAGAGGGGTATTTACTAAATTTTGGCCTTTGTAAAAATATTATTTTTTTATTAAGTTGGACTCAGCGCGTTCCGTTTTCTCTTCATCGCCCACTTGTAAAAATTCTCGAGATGTAAAAGTTCGGTTAACCGCCTCACTCTAATCTCGGTTTTGAAAGCACTTTTAAAAATATTTAGAATTTAGAAAATATTTAGTTGAGGTGTAAAGATCGGTTAACCGCCTCACTCTAACCTCAACTTTATTAAGCTCAAAACCTTTTATTTTTGAAAATATTTAGAATTTATAGAAACCTAGCTAAGGTGTAGAGATCGGTTAATAGTCTCACTCTAACCTCCACTTTATTAAGCTTTAAAAACCTCTTTTTTCTTGAAAAAATACTAGAAAAGGCTTAATCCTTTATTCTTGAACTTAAAACTTTATAAAAAGTGATAAAAGTTGAATTTAGCCCCAAAATCGGATGATTAGGATCTAAATAACTCAATTTGTGGCATGTTGGCTTGGTCAAAATTGAAAGTGGCTCGATCAGATGTGATTTAGCTCAGTTTTAGTCAATTAGGCTCGGTCTGAATTGATTTGGCTCGGTCGGATTGAAATCGGCTCGGTCGCAACCGAGTTTGGCTAGGTTGGTTTAAAATCGACTAGGTCCGGCGCGCTCGCACGCCCGAACCTGGGTGTGACCCACGAGCGAGTTTAAACTCGCTTGGGCCGCAAACGTATGGCCCTCAATTCATCGCGGCCCAGCGCGAGTCGTCTTCTCCGCGAGCTAGCTGCTGCCACCGGTGATTCCGCCAGCGGCGACGGCAACCTTACCATATATGTATTCCTATGTTTTCGACGTCTACGAATCCATTGGTGAAGTTTTTTTCCTATTTCGTTGCATGTATAATGAGTTATCGGAGGGTGCAATATTTATATAAATTTCGGCCTGCTGGATTTCTTGCCGACAACGAGGTTTATGGTTGTTCTATCAACTGAAACGAGTTCTCTGGAGACCGTAGGATGCGTTATAAAGTCGAAATCGAGTTTCGGACATACTTCGTGCGGCTTAACGTTTGATCGGTTCTGCGGTGATTCGGTTGGGCAGCAATGACAGTTCGGATGAGCTGCGACGACAGTATTTGGCGATGGCGATGAGAGGCGCTCGAGGTGATCCCAAGACGGTGGTTTCTCTCTTGCTCTCTCCCTATTTTTCTCTAATTTCTTCATTCTCTGATACCCTGTTTTCTCCTCGCCGGCCGCCTGATTGCCCCCCCACAGCGCCGTCCATCGCCAAAGCATAAATAGCGGTCCTGAGCGACAGTTAGGAAGGGGAGGTCGTGGGCGTTATCTGAGCGAGCGGCGACCGAGGGCGTTACGCGAGCGGCGATCGTGGGGCGCAGCGGTAACGGCAACGTTTTTTGTTTTTTGTTTTTTTGATATAATGCAAAAAATCCTCTTATTTGCTAAATTGCGAAATCGGCCACTATTGAATTTGCAAAACTCTGGGCCTCTATTTTCTATTTTGGCAAAAATGGCCCATCTCATATAAATATTCGATTGTCGCGAAAATTTCTTATTCATTCGCCCCCTCATTAGAATACTAAACAATTCTATATGTCCAAATAGTCTCAAATTAACCCAAAAAATTTTAATTGTGTAAATCGAGATTTTAAGCTTAATCTAGTTTATCGAGTAAAATCGGGACGATAGCCCAGACAAAATAGGGTGTCTACAGTTGCCCCTCTTTGTACAATCCTTTAGAAAAGGATTGGATAAAGATAAAAAGATGCCACATTTTGTCCGATTGAAGTGAGGAGTGGTAATCGACATGACAGTTTGACACCTATCCTGGAATTCGACATGACAGTTTGACCCCTGCCCTAGGTGAGACATGACAGTTTGATGTAGTTACAGATCCAAAGAGCAACTCATAATCTTGGAAGTAAGTCTGAGGAGCGTCTCATGACTTGGGGAAGTGTTGTAAAAAGGTGATAATCAAAAGGAGTTTCTTTTGAACAAATTCGAGAAGCATCTCGTGATCAATAAACAAGCCCGATGAGCTTCTCGTGACTTGGAAAATAATTTTGAGGAACATCTCACGACTTGGAGTGTGTTTGAAAAGAGCATCTTTGGATAAAAGTAAATCGAGGAATATCTCGAAACTTGTGAGCTTGGAGATGATGAAGTTGACTTTCCCCTACCTTGGGGTGAAAAAAAAACGTTGGATAGACTTTTTCCCTATCCTAAGTCAAAATAGTAGTATGGTAGACTTTTTCCTAACATGAGTTGAAAAATGAGACGTGGTAGAGTTTTTCCTACCCTAGGTTGAAATAGTGACATGACAGACTTTCCCCTACCTGGGTTGAACAATAGTATGGTAGACTTTTTCCTAACCTGAGTTAAAAATGTGGCGTGGTAGACTTTTTCCTATCCTAGGTTGAAATAGTGACATGGCAGACTTTCCCCTACCTTGGGTTAAAGTGAAGGTCAGATAGACTTTCCCCTACCTTGGGTTAAAGTGAAGGTCGGATAGACTTTTTCCTATCCTGAGTTGAAGTGAATGTTAGGTAGACTTTCCCCTACCTTGGGGTGAGCGGGTGAAGATGTATTACAGATCCGAATAGCAACTCGTAATCTGGGGAGCAATTCTGAGGAGCATCTCATAATTTGGAGAGATGTTGGAGAAACCAAAAGGAGCCTCTTTTGGTTAATTAGTGATTTGAGGAGCATCTCGAGAGTCGGGAATTGAATATGATAAGCATCTCATGATTTGGAGCGATGTCCGAGCAAATACAAAAGAGAATCTAAACTTCAGGAAGTTCTTCAAAAGTTGGGGCGTTAATGGCGATAACCAAAACGAGCGTCTCTTGGCCAAAGATACCCGAGGAGCGCCTCGTAGTTTGGAGAAGTTTTGAAGTAACCAAAAGGAGCCTCTTTTGGCTAAATTACAGACTTCAGGAGCATCTCGAAATCCGAGGAGCGTCTCGAGACTCGACGAGTTTGTTAGAAATGATTTGGAGTGGAGTTCGCTCGAAAGAAGAAGAAAAAGTTTTTTTTTCGCTTGTCTGATAGAACCAAGGAGCATCTTGAGTCTTTGAGCTGTTGTGATCAAGAAATCAAGTTGTGAGTTCATTCCTGGGAACTAGAATAAGTGCATATCATTTGCTAAGGAGTGATGCTGAGCGAAGAACCTAGATGGATCCGAGGAGCAACTCGTGATCCAAAGAGTCGAT
Organism: Xerophyta viscosa; assembly: GCA_002076135.1. Taxonomy (NCBI): domain Eukaryota; kingdom Viridiplantae; phylum Streptophyta; class Magnoliopsida; order Pandanales; family Velloziaceae; genus Xerophyta; species Xerophyta viscosa. Next base: position 987,210 of record MJHO01000047.1, read on the forward strand.
GTTATAAACAAAATCTTGAGCATTTATTCATGATTTGCAAAGTGATAGAAACTGAGGTGTCGCCCATCAAGTATAATTCTTGAAACATACTCAGGGATCAAAGACAATCTTATGCGTTGATTTTGAGATTGTGAAGATCATTATGAATTTGAGATTCTGTGGTTGTGTCGTGAATGCTGAAGATAGAATGTCGGAAGCACATACATGATAGATAGTGGACTCTTCACGATGAGTTTGGACATCTCTCGAGTTCGTCTTTGTCATCCATTGATCCTTTTACTGTAGCGAGCTTTCAATGTTTATAATCTTTCTTTTTCTAAAAACGTTAGCACTTGCTCATTAGAAGGATCATGTCGCTTCAAGTGTCAGATCCTCAACTTACAAAGTGAAGATTGCTACGAAAAATTGCCCGTTTAGATATTTAAAGTTGCACTAGCTGGCTGTAAGAATGTGATTCTCATGTTTCTTCATCAGGTCAATTTTTGACAAAACAATTTGCCCCAGTTTGGCTGCTAGAGCCGCTGCTTCGAATTTTCATCATAAAATATGCCACATTTTGATTTCTCGGAATGCAATTCAAATTTTTTCCCGAAAATTTGCTACAATTTGAACTTTCAAAATGTGCTTCGAATCTTTCAGAAGACTTATCACAGTTTGGCAGTGAAAGATTGTTGCTTGTACAAACTCATTTCTGCATGCATATTGAATTTTCGCAATTTAAATCTTCTGTGAAGTTGCTTTTTCTTGGATGGTTCTTGGTTCTCATTTTGCTTTCGTCACTCAAGATTTTTGTTTAGTTTACAACTTGTCGAAATGTGTCGACTATGCAGCTAGCTTGTTTCTTTTGTTTGAGGAAAATTCTTAGTACATACAATTGGAAGTATGTACTTTGAAGCAAAATCTTTTTCAAAATAAAATTACCCTTCTTGAATATATCTTCTTGAAATGTGGATATAAGAAAAAGAAAATGTGGATATAAGAAAAAGAAAATCTTGCGAGAAAGATGGAGTTCTGCAAATTTCACAGAGTATGATTCTCAAAATGCATGTTCTTTGTTTAAAATAATAAGAGAAAAGTTTTGCAACTGATGCCCTAACTAGTTTTGCCTAGGCCACCCTTTCAGGTTCCTAGCGGGCACTTTACTAAGTATCGTAAAATTCATGCTGTTGTTTTCTTTTTTCTTTTTTCTTAATCCTGAATTCCTCTGTAGGATTTGAGCTCCTAGACCAGTCATGCTTGATTGTCTTGGAAGTAATTGTGTATTGTTGCATTTTAGCTCATCTGATGTGGAAAGGTCTTATGTAGTAGCTTCTTGATAGTTTGGACTAAATACAATATGATTCCTTGGTGCTTCTTCTTCTTCCTTTTTCTTTTTCTTTTTTTTTTGTCCAATACTCCTTGGATTGTAGTTTATCTTTTGATGTGAATTCTAACATTGGTGATGAAAAATCCAGTTACTCGATAAACACAAACATAAGGTAGCTTAAATACTCATACCTAATGCATCGTTTGACGTAAAAGTACACATGGATCACATTAATACTTCTAGTTATTAGACAACTTTTAGGCAGCTCCTTCTTTCTTCTCTCATACCGCAGCCATGACTGCTCCCTGTTGCTGGAGGAGATTTCGACCTCTAGGTCATGGTGCTGCTGCAAAGGTGCAGCTTGCAACGTCATTGACATCGTCAGCTCCGTTCACCGCCAATTTTGCAGTCCATTTGGGAATAGCTGCTCTCCAGCGAGAGAAGCAAATTCTTTCTTCTCTTAACAGCCCATACGTGGTCTCCTACGTCGGCGAGAATCAGCTCCTTCTTTCTTCTCTCATACTGTAGCAATGACTGCTACCTGCAGCTGAAGGAGAATTCGACCTCTAGGTCATGGTGCTGCTGCAAAGGTACAGCTTGCAATGTCGTTGACGTCGTCAGCTCCGTTACCACCAATTTTGCAGTCCGTTCGGTAATGGCTGTTCTCCAGTGAGAGAAGCAAATTCTCTCTTCTCTTAAGAGCCCATACGTGGTCTCCTACGTCGGCGAGAATCAGCTCCTTCTTTCTTCTCTCATACAGCAGCCATGATTGCTGCCTACGGCAGGAGGAGAATTCGACCTCTAGGTCATGGTGCTGCTGCAAAGGTACGGCTTGCAACGTCGTTGACGTCATCGCTCCGTTCACCGCCAATTTTGCAGTCCGTTCGACAATGGCTGATCTCCAGCGAGAGAAACAAATTTTCCCTTCTCTTAACAGCCCACACGTGGTCTCCTACGTCGGCAAGAATCAGCTCCTTCTTTCTTCTTTCATACTACAGCCATGACTGCTGCGTGTGGCTGGAGGAGAATTCGACCTCTAGGTCATGGTGCTGCTGCAAAGGTACAGCTTGCAACGTCGTTGACGTCGTCAGTTCCGTTCACCACCAATTTTGTAGTCCGTTCAGCAATGGTTGCAGCCATGACTGCTGCCTGCTGCTGGAAGAGAATTCGACCTCTATGTCATGGTGCTGCTGCAAAGGTACGGCTTGCAACGTCATTGACGTCGTTAGCTCCGTTCACCACCAATTTTGCAGTTCGTTCGGCAATGGCTGCTCTCCTGCGGGAGAAGCAAATTCTCTCTTCTCTTAACAGCCCATACGTGGTCTTCTACGTCGGCGAGAATCATTCGTTCACGGAGTACGCTCCCGGAGTACCCATAGTCGACGAGATCACGGCGTATCGCGGGTGCATGCACAAGAGTTTGATCAAGTCACGCACAAGAGATATTCTACGTGGACTCTCATACTTGCACAATGCCGGCATTGCGCACTGTTATGTGAAGCCCGACAACGTGCTCATCGCTGCCGAGGATCATCATTGGGATACTAGAACCCGTGGTACGCCACTGTTCATGGCACCTGAGGTTTTGCGGAGGGAGATGCAAGGAAGCGAAGTAGATTTCTGGGTCCTTGGATGCGCACCGTCATGGAGATTGGAGGATTACCTTGGTGCTACGCAAATTATGACCTGCACTCTATTCTTTACTACATCGCATCAGGTTTTGCCTGAATTACCTAATTGGCTCTTGGACGAAGCGAAGGATTTCATGGGCAGGTGCTTGAAGCGAGATCTGAAGCAGCGGTGGACCGCAGACGAGTTGCTGAAGCACCCATTCGTTTCAGACTACTACAACTTTAACAAAAGAAGCTGCGGCATATTTGATTATAGGTGCGAATCTCCAATAGGAGTTCTGGATCAAGATCTATTTTGTTGGCATGACTCAAGTCGAGTCCGAGTCAAGCATCCAGTTGGGCTCGGTAACCGTCTTGCGGTTTCCGTAACCGCCGGTTAGTTACAGTAACCGCCGGGTAGTTTCGGTAACCACCCGCCCACTCTATAAATACATATTGATAGACACGTAGAGGCCACGGATTACATTCGTAATATTCTTGGAAACTTGGAGAGTTAACGAGTGAGTGTCTCTGGTAGTCACCAACGCTGCCGGGGAGATCGCCGGAGCACTGCCGGAGAGATCGCCGGTTATCGCACCGCGCCGCACGTCGCGGGCGGTTACGCGACGTGCGGGCGACTCGCGGGCAAGGACGAACTGCTCGCGGGTTAGCGGGTTAAAGGGCGCTGATTCGATCCGTTATTTGTTAACGAACATTTTACTTACTAAAGCGTTTCGGGCCGTTGTAAATGGGATTCGCGCTGTCACACAGTGAGGTTTGGCCGAACCAGAGTTGGTCAAACCCGTTGTACAAACGGCTCCGCAAGGTGCGCGGGCCTAATTGAATGCTCAGGAGTTACACAAAGGAGCTTTAATGCGGGAGTTACGAAACTTAAGGGTCTCCAGGAGTTACAGATCTTAAGGGCCAGCACTAACTCCTCTTTAATGCCTCTTAGTAACCTTTAGAATTCTTGTAACTGTCCAAGGGACATATATATAGACTGCCTTGTAGAGAGCATAGGCACCTCTCACTCTTTCTTCATTCAAGGAAAACGGGTATTCCCCACAAAACTCTCTCTCGTTCTTGTCTCGAGTCAGGCTTACTTTAGGCCATTCGGGGTCTAGGTGTCGCGCGGGTCACTACAAATTTCTAGCCCCGTGACAAGTGGTATCAGAGCTAAGGATTTGTGATGATGGCGTCGCATATAGAGACGAGGTACTGTGGAGATCAACAGAAAAGAAAGGGTAAGGCCCGAGGGAGACATCCCGTTGGGGAATTTGGTCCCCTATCATCCCTGGACAACAAGTTCGCAAAACTCGTGTCCAAGGTCGACGAGGTCGAGCGGGCGGTCGATGCGATCACCAGCAATGAAGATGGGCTGGAGGCACGGATGGTGGTATCCCTCAACCAAGTCCTTGGCAAGCAGGAGCAACGGTTTTCGGTGTTAGAAGCACGAATCGAGTCACTGGGCAAGGAGGTCCAGGAGTTGTGCGGGCAACTCGCCTGGGAACACGCCTTAGAGAGGCTAAGGAGGGAACTAATGGGCAGGCTGGAGCTGTGCGAAGCCGCAGGTGCGACTGGCGGACAACAAGGGCGGGCACCGGGGCGTGTGGATGCGCCCAAACCAAAGGTGTTCGATGGGTCACGCAGCGCGCAGGACATCGACAATTTTCTGTACCATATGGAGCGGTACTTTGATGCTACTTTCATGCTAGAAATGATGAGTCGAAGCTCCCGCACCATCCCTACCCTTCCTGGGCGACATTGCACGTTGTGGTGGCGACGGGTGGCAGGGATGTTGAACGGGAAGGCGAGTGGCGGTCACGACATGGGGGACTTCAGATCGAACTCAAGCGGCAGTTCTACCCAAAACATGCTCCCGGACGATTGCGCGGCGCAAGCTCAGGCGACTTAAGAAACCGGCACCGTTTGGCCGAGTATGTTAAAGCATTTACTGAGCTGTGTTTGAAATTCCTGAAGTGGCCAGACCAGGGATTGCCTTGTTCGCATTTATGACGGGCTAACCAACTGGCGCAGTTGGAGAAATCAAGGGCGTGGCGTTCAGACCTGGATATGCCATCGCGAGGCGGAGGCCTTTGGTGGAAGTTCAAGGCTGTTTGGGGCAAAGCAGGAGAAGCAGCCAAGAAGAGCGACGGTAAAAAGGTGGGGGAGTTGAAATCCAACCCAAAGGCAAGGAGAACCGCGAGAGAGAAGGCCGGGGGAGAAGGTTTTTTTCCAGTCTGCGGAAGTCCAATGGCGTGCTTTCCTGTGCGACGGACCGCACATGGCGCGGGAGTGTCCAAGCCGCACCAAACTCGCATCCATGCTTGTGCAGGAGGAAGCGCACAAGATCATCAAGGTAAATATCAGTGTCCGTGCGGCTACTTGGCGCGTGCAAAGGCCAAGACGGAGAAAAGCCGTAAGGGACCAATGTTCGCGGAGGTTCAGTTAGGAGGGGCAACTATACAAGGCGCTTGTGGGCACGAGCGCTAGCGACTTATTTATCACTCAAGAGGTTGCTGCCAAGTTGGGGTCTTATTGTGGACCAAGCCAGCGGATCAATAAGGCGGTAAACTCACCAGCATCAACCGTCATAGGCATGGCGCGAAGGTGAAGGTCCAAATAGGCGAGTGGGTTCGGCATCGCCAATATTCTTGTGGTCCGAAAAGAGAAATTGGGGGGAAAATGACTACGACGTAGAACTGGGCTAGAGTTTCCTGGATGGAGCGGCTAGATGCGGTGAATCTTCCCCGAAGTGAATACTCTAACATCATTCCAGGAAGGACGTCCGTGCACCAGTCCCATTCACGGCGGACTTAACCCAAGGTAAATTTTATGCTCTCTGCCATGCAGGTGTCCAAAGGGCTCGCGGAAAGGATCGACACAGTCCTAGCATCCCTTGTCCATGAAGATGAAGGAAAGCCCTTGACCGAGCAAGTTCCTGCGGAGGTGCTCGCTTGCTCAAGGAGTTTGGAGAAGTGATGCCGCAGAGTTTGCCCCAAGCACTTGCCGCCTCGAAGGGAGGTAGATCACAAGATCGAACATTGGTCCAGGGAGCAAACCACCAGCTGGGGTGGCATATCGTATGGCACCGCCAGATCTTGAGGAGCTAAGGAGGCAACTCAAGGACCTTCTCGATGCAGGGTATATCCAGCCGTCCAAGGCACCTTACGGCGCACTAGTGTTGTTCAACGGAAAGCACGATGGGAGTCTCGCATGTGCATCGACTACGGCGCTCCAACCAAGATCACATATCAAGAATAAGTACCCACCATCCTCATATTGGGGACTTGTTTGATCAGCTTGGACAGGCGAGGTTATTCACCAAGTTGGACTTGAGGTCGGGATACTATCAAGTCCACATCGCAGAGGGAGACGAGCCAAAGACTGCGTGCGTGACGCGGTATGGGCTATTTCGAGTTCAAGGTTATGCCTTCGGACCTCACAATGCACCGCAAACCTTTTTGCAATCCATATGAACAAGGTATTACAACCATTCCTTGATAAGTTTGTTGTTGTCCTACCTTGACGACAATTGTGGTGTATAGCCAAGATCTTCGGGAGCATCTTGAGCACTTAGAACCAGGTTTTTCGGCCCTTCTTGACAACGAGCTATATGTCAAGAAGGAGAAGTGCATCTTCGACAAGAGGAGGTGGCTTTCTTGCCACGTATCGGGGGGAAGGATGCGTACGGATGGACAAGGCCAAGTGTGAAGCATTATGGAATGGGAAGCACCTACAAGGGTACCCGAGTTGCGGTCATTCCTTGGCCTTGCCAACTACTACCGGCGATTCATCAGGAGCTATTCAGCGATCGTGGCACCCCTCACGGATTTGCTGGAGAAGGGCATACATGGGACTGGAAATGCGGGTTGTCCAAGCCGCATTCGCTACTTTGAAAGGCAGCAAATGGTGCAGGAACCTGTGATCAGCCTTGTCCCGACTTCACAAACATTATGAGGTACAGATGATGCTTCTGATTTTGCATTGCTGAGGTGCTCAGTGCAGGATGGGCCATCCGCGATTGCCTTTGAGAGTCGTAAGCTGAACGACACGGAGCGGCGTTACACTGTCCAAGAGAAGGAGATGACCGCTATCGTTCATTGCTTGAGGGCTTGGCGTTATTATCTGTTGGAACTCGCCTTCGTGGTGAGACGGACAATGTTTGCACCAGCCTACTCAAACGCAGAAGAAGCTCCGCTCCAAGCAAGCACGATGGCAAGATTTCTTGGCGGAGTTCGACTAATGTCGTTGGAGTATAAGCCTGGGCGGGCAAATGTGGTGGCCGATGCTTTTTGTCACGCAAGGCCAACATTGGCGGTCACTGAAGCAGTCCAGAGCCTAGTCCTGATGGGGCGCATCAGGGAAGGTTATGACATTTATGTGCAGGCCAACAACGTACTGGAGTTTGCGGCAGCAAGGCCGAACGCAAGAAGTTTTTTGGGAAGGGGCCGGCTTGCTGTTCACTACGGGTCGGCAGCTCTATGTGGCCTAAGCATGGGGGCTTAGACTGGAGATCATGAAAGGAGTGTCATGACTCCAAGTGGGCGGGAACAATCCTGGGGTTGCCGGCACCAAGAAACTTTAGGGGATGCATATTTTTGGCCAAAGATGGAGGGCGACATCGAGGCCTGTGTCAAAACTTGTCTTGTATGCCAACAAGACAAGTTTGAACAACAAGCACCGGCGAGATTACTTCAACCATTACCCATTCCAGAACGTCCTTGGGAGAGTGTCTCGATGGAACTTCATCACGTGCTTGCCTTCTATCCGAAGGGTTGTACAGTGATCATGGTTGTGGTGGACCGATTCACGAAGTATGCCATCTTTGTGCCAATGCCCAAGGATCTCACAGCGGAGCATACGGCGAAACTCTTCATGAAGCATGTGGCCAAGTATTGGGGCTTACCACATTCGATTGTGTGTGATCGAGATACCCACTTCAGCAATCGGTTCTGGAAGGAGTTATTCGCGCTCATGGGATCTGAAATTCATATGTCAACCAGCATGCACCTGCAGATGGATGGGCAGACCGAGCGGGCCAATCACTTGCTTGGAGATATATTTGCGGCATTATGTCTCCGCAAATGATCCGAATCCCCAAGGGATTGGGCCAAACTGTTAAATGTTGCACAGTTTTCGTATAACTTACAAAGGAGTGAACCGACGCAGCGGAATCCCTTTGAGCTTGTTATAAGGTATCAACCCTTAGCACCCCATGCAATTTCTGCGGGATACACTGGGCGGAGTCCTGCGGCCATACAAGTTTGCCTGCGGGTTGGCAAGAGCAGGCGGACCATCGCTCGGGCGTAGCTTGCCAAGACTGCCGAGCGTATGAAGAAGTATGAAGGACAAGAAGAGGAGCGCACAGGAGTTTCAAGTCGGGGACTTGGTCTTGCTGAAGATAAGTTATCTTACCCAGCGCAACTCACATTTGCAGCAAGCACTACAAGCGGAGGTATGATGGACTTTCCTGTGGTCAAATGAGGGTGGGCAAAGTGGCCTTTCAAGTTAGCTTTGCCACCCGAAATTAAATTCCACCCTGCCTTCCATGTGAGTTTGCTTAAACCATATCATGCAGATGAGGAAG
>MJHO01000047.1:2196034-2610882 GCA_002076135.1 Xerophyta viscosa
GCCATTAGTAATCTGAGAATTTGACATGATCCCCAAGTACAATATGAGAATTTGCCAGTGCAACAGTATATAGAGTAATGAACGCTAATGATTCGGTTTTTGCTGCGTCTTCCTGCCAACAACAAGTGAATTCGAACATATGATCGAAAAGGCCTGTTGGAATTTTCGCAGACAAAGATAATCCTTGGTTGAACTGCTGCCTCTGACAATCTACCAATAGGTTGACATATGGTAAAGCAGCGTGAGAACTTAGAATTAACCAATGAAGAAATAGATTTTGAATAGCTACTACATAGATATTTAAAATAAAAATGGAATTAGATATTAATATCGAAATAAACTACCGGACATCATATCTCAAAGGACATGCTGTCCATCATCCAGCCACAAAGAGAAAGTAGATTGATCTGACACCAAGACAATTCGCCATGTTAGCATCAACTTGGGTAAAGCAGCTCTTAACTGATAATATAACTGCAAACCTTTTGATTTTAGGAAGAAAACATATTTGATGAAAAAGTGGATAACTCCAACCAAGTAACACCACGTATCGAATCGCTTTAACTGAAATATTAAGGACCATACAGACCACCGCTTCGGGTTCGAATCCTGACAGAGTCAGAAGGAAAACATCATCCCTTAGTTGCAGGTATGGTTGCATGCACCGTAAAGCCTCCCTCCCAAAGCTTGGATAACGGGAGCGTCCTTTGAAGCTCGTTGAGCTCGAGTTCAAGTTCAAGTTCGAGCTAAACCAATCGAACTGAGCTTGAGCTTAGTGACACTCGATTCGAACTCGGCTCGTTTTTATCCGAAGCTAAGCCATGTCTACGTAGAAGCTAATAAACTCGCCGACCTTTCGGCAAAATAGGTTCTGTGTTCGCTATAATTGGACATCGCCGGCTTTGGCTCATATATATAGATTATTAATAAAGAAAACAAGGTTGATGAGGTCGGTGTGGACTGCAGTAATATGAAGAAGGTCCAGTGATGATCCACCCAAAAGCCAGCATGTTAAATACATCAAGATGGGCGTACATTGTTTCACGTGTCGCACCAAACTCTTGCATTTATTTGGTGCGTTTACAAATACCTTGTTCTATACGTTTATTGCCTTGTAAATAGGAAGTTTGGAGAACTTGCATAAAAGCCGCCATTTCTAACGTTTTGCAGATAAGCTCTTCTATTTTAAACCATTAAATTTTATATTTTAGATTATTTATTTAAAAATATATTTTAAAAATACTTTAAATATAAAAATTATAGATCTAATCAAAATTTATAATTTTTATATTATAATTTTTTTAAAAAATATTTTTAAATGAGCGTTATAATATTTTAATATCTTAACGAATTAATAGATTATCCACTAAGGCTTCAGAACTTTATAACACTTATTTATAATTATTTTCTGAAAAACTTTCAACATAATTATAAAATTTATAATTTTATGTTAAAATATTTTTCAAATAAAAATAATTATATAATAGTCAAAATATTTATATATGAATTATGAGGAAAGGTGATTTGGAAAAAGTTTAAGCAGGAGGAGCTGATCATTGATAGATTTTAAAAATAACGACTGACCTGACATTTTCTCTAGATCTCTATTTTATAAATATTATTTATAAACAAGTTAAATTTATTCTTTATCTATTGTAGGTTATAAGAATTTTTGAACAGGTCCAGATTGTGAAACTAAATTTTTTTTAATTGGTGAAATATGTATTGATATTATTTGGTAAATTAATCTGTTATTGTTGTATAAAAACAGACAGATTACGTGCATAGAGGAGTTTAAACAATGCTGAAACTCAAGCAATATCAAATTTAACTCAAAAGGTATAAATTCCAACTAAGGTAACATTAAATTTAGCTAGGGCAAAAATATGATAGTTGAACCAAGAAAGAATGGAGGGATGATATAAGGAAGAATATTTAACATTTTCGTCTTTTGCCTACATGAGAGTACTAAAAAACTCGGGGTCAAAATTTACTTTTTACCCCTCTACTTTATACTTTTGGAAAATCATACTCTTGTACCTATTTTCGGAAACCCGGTAATTCTATTCTATGAACATAAAACCGCGATACCCCTCGAGTCGTTTTACGAGCTAACTATGTTGATCTGCCCTATTTTTAGCCTACATGGCATATTTTTAAAGATGAAAGAGCAAAATAGTTACTACTGCACATACGACGAAAAAAACTAAAAATTCATTAAAAAATATACCATATAAGCTAAAAATAGGACAGATCAGCATAGTTAGCTAGTAAAACAACTCGAAGGGTATCGCGGTCTTATATTCATAGTAGTTACTGGGTTTCCGAAAATAGGTACAGGGGTATGATTCTCTAAAAATGTAAAGTAGAGGGGTAAAAAGTAAATTTTGGCCAAATATCTATTTTGAAAGATTATGCGAATAAAAACTGCAGCCTGGTTGCTATTAAAACAGCAAAAGTTATGCCAGTACAAACATATAGCATATATTAGGAGCATAACAAAATCACAGCAGTGCTGAAAAAGATAAAGAATGAACCCCCTGTAAAATCTTTCAAACTTAATATTATTACTAAAGCGCAAAAAGGTTTACTCGTTACTGCTAGATATGTTTGTACGGTGGCTTCAAATGATAAGCGTGCTAACACAATTTGAATTTTCACAAAGTTTACAATGCCGACTTCTTGAACCGGAAATTTGAAAAATTCATGAGAAAAACATAGTTAACGGATGAAACATCGGCCGCTCTACAGAACCATGTACAACACAATGAATTCCAACATACCACATGGAAACTTGAATCAGAATGAAGATCAGGCTTGCAAAGCCATGAACAAACTCTGCTTCCTTGCATGTTCTGGGATGAGACGATCGATAACATCAGGAGGGATGCCCATGAGCTCTGCCACAAATGTACCCAAGTAAGGCAAAATATTACTAAAATAAATTATGCTAATAGGCTTGATATCTTTTTCAAGAAGGCTCAACGTGTGTGCTAATGCGTTTAAACATATATGAGGGTAAAATAGGAATTTCTTATTCAAAAGATTAAGGATAGAACTCTGAAATTTGTTTAAGTTCACTTTGAGCAGCGCAAAGTTCAACTCGTGTAGAATGAAGAAGTTTTGGGAACTCGAGCATTTTTATCTTAGCAAGAATAAATATTACATATGGAATGAATATATAATTTTACTTAATTTAGGTTTTTTTTTTTTCATTTTTCAAGAGATTCCGGACGCTCAATGTCCTAAGCCGTAAGCTGCAGACCGCATGTTACCTTTGTGGATCTCCGCCGCGTGCAATAGATTAACATAAGAAACATTGAAAACAATCTATGTAGCTTAAGCACAAGGCCGATGCCGTAACGAAGCAGTATGTCTCTATTTCTTCTGGGCAGCAGCTTTTTCAGTTTAGGGTTGGGACTACGTTCCGGAAAGGCGGAAACTATATCTGCCATGCCACATTCTAGCATTGACGCCTAAAACTAAAAAAATGATCATTCATTCCTCACTGTGTGAACATCATTAAATTAATTTATGCTTTCCTTAACCCAATCTATGTAGCAGACCCCACCTAATGGGAAAATGGTTTATTTGTTATTGTGATGCTTTTGCGCAAGTTATCGGTTCATTCTTATCCTAAGACATCCTTTTCTGTAGAATTATCCTTCCCATGTTTAGATAATATACATGCAAGAATTGGTTCTTTTTATTTCTTTTTTTTTTAATGCAAGAATTGGTTGATATAGGATATACCAATATCATTTAAGTTTTAATAAAAAGAACAATGAAATATTTACATAAATTAAAAATAAATGTCCTTACCTTGGGGCTTGAAATTAAAGAGCGGTGGCAGAGGACGACCACTAGGTAGACGTGCGTTTGGGTCTCTTAACTCATCAAAGAACGGGTGCACGCAGGCCTCCAGCTGCAGATTTCCCATATATTCAGCATATACAGCAAAAACCTACTCTAACACGCGGGCGTGCACACCCACACAAGTATTCTGAAGATATACTACCCTAGTAATAATGTGACTGCAAGACGGAAAACTTACAGCAGTGCAACGCAGATTGGGAGAATACTGCAAAAACCTACTAACGAGGTCAACCGCTTCAGGAGGCAAGCGCTTTTGGAAAACCTAAAAAAAAAAGAAACAAGTTAGCTCAGCATGTGCCAAGTCTGAATAGCCACAGAAAAGGAGCATGGATCATGTAAAATGTTCAATTAGCTATTTATTTCATGATAGAATATAAATATCGAGTATGGAAAAAAAAAAAGATTTGATAATGCTGATAATATGCTACTTTTTATAAGAAAAAATAATAGTTGTGAGTGCAAATAGTCCAGATTTCAGAAGTGGAATAACTATAAATACGTGAAAATTCTGCAGGGTAAATGAGAAGTAACTTCCATGACTTCCATTCATGAATGAGCATTTTTACTTAAACTATAAAGGCCAATAAATATTTCACCAAGTACCTTATGCCATGGATGAGCCTTTATCTGCGGGAACTTGAACTCAGTATAATTCGGATTCATGCACTTCGTCTCTTCTCTTGTAGGTGTTCCTAGAACCTACAGTTAGGGACAACAGAAAACCTTAAGCATCAAAAGATTGAGCTTTTTATTTAAGGTATGAAAAAGTCTACCTTGATGATTTCAACAAGCTGATCAACGCCGCTTTCTCCAGGGAACAAGGGCTGTAGGAAGAAATCAAAGAGTCAAAATAATATTGTGAACAAAATATGAGAGACACTTTTCACACCAAAATAATCATTAAAGCACCATTTATAGAGAGCAACCTTCCCAAGAAGCAACTCAGCCATCACACAGCCAGTGGACCACATATCAATTGCAGTTGTGTACTCGGTTGCACCAAAAATAAGTTCAGGGGCACGATAATATCTAGAGCAGATGTAGGAAATATTCGGTTCTCCTTTCACCTACATAATGACAGTTCGAAACCAGTTCATAAAATAAAAGGTACACAAAAAAAAAAAAAAAAAAAAAAAAAAAAGAAAAAAAGAAAGAAAAGAAAAGTGTACAAAGGCTTACCAGCACTTTTGCACTTCCAAAATCACATAATTTCAGTTGGTGCGTATGTGGATTGACCTGAACAAAAACAAGCCCCATTACGTAACAATAAAATCTACAAAGATACTAAAATTAACAAAAATGTATCTTAAAGGAGCCACATGACTACCAAAAAGGCATGAAGGAAGAGATTATTTTTTAGTAAAAGTAAATCGAAGTAAAGAGACAACTTTTTTAGACTGCCAAGGAGCCACACAAGTTAATCAAAGGCATGTAGGCAGAAAGGACTTTTTGAGTAACTAAATTAAAGAAAACATATAAAAAAAATATAGAAAGATATAATAAATCGAAGTAAGCAGAACATGTAAGAAGTTCACTTATTGGGCATATATGAAAAGCAGAGTTGCATCAGAATGGTATAAGACAAAAAGGAATCTTACAAGCAAGTTCTGTGGCTTAATATCCCGATGACAGATTCCAATGCAGTTATGTAAGTATGCTAGTGATCTGCAAATCTGTGGAAAAGAAGAGATTGTGTCAAAAATTTATTCAAGGATCTCAAGAAGAAAGCAGCAATACTTAAAAATGATATAAATCAGTTCTTACATTTAAAGAAAAAAAATCAGATTTACAAATCATATACTAGTGCAACGAGTTAAGTGAGCCCATTTGGATTAGTGCCAGTTCAAATCCTGGAAACGGCCTCCGTGAGCTAGCGGGTATGAGGACGTACATTCACCCACCCAAGGCCTGTGAAACACGGGAACGTCCTCGTGCACAGGGCCTACCTTTTATGCTAGTGTAGGAAGTTAGATGCTCTAATACAGCAGGCTTGCCCCAAAAAACAAGTAGGATTGAATTCAGGCACAAAAACAGTTGAAAGTGAGCATTTAATGACAGAAGGATGAAGAGGAGGCAGCAGGAAGTAGGTTCATAGCAACAAAGCATTAATGTGAACTTTGAAGTAGCTTACAACCTAAATGATGAGATTTACTCATAAGGTTCAAATAGAAAGAAAAATAAATAACTAGGCAGAAAATGTACGATGTTAGTGACTAGTAACAGCGTATACCTGATAGGTGTAGAGTTTAACATATATAAGCGGCATATGCTGGTTTATCCTGTTATACTGCCTTATAATACGACTGACGGTATCTGGGACAAACTCAAGCACAAGATTCAAGTAAATTTCTTCCCTGTCTGTTGTAGAAAAGAAATGGTGCTTGAGAGAAACAACATTAAGATGGTCCAACATTTGCATAATCTCCAATTCCCTGTTCTTATAGCGTTTATCCTGAAGAACCTTCTTAATAGCAACAATTTCTCCTGTCTCTTTACATTTAGCCTGGAAATTTAATGAAAGATGGCGTCAAGAATACATTACTGACAATAAAAAGCTAAAGCAGGAGGAAACAAAGAAAAAAGAAGCAGAAGTGCTTAAAGAACCTGAAATACAACACCAAATGACCCTGTTCCAACTATATGTTCTGCTATATAACTAGCGGTCTGTCAAATCAAGAAAACAAATAAGTATGCATGATAAATGCAAGTTATTCGGTGAGTATTATATAAAAGATCATAATGAAATATTTGCACCTGTTTGGGTCGGCCATCTTGGCTAGCAAATGTAGTCGCAATATGTCCCCCTTCAGCATCCATTGCGTCATTAGCATCTGGTTCAATATCCTATAAGATACATGCATTGTATGCATAATTAATATACTATAATGAAATAAACTTGTATGGGGTTTATTCTTATAATAAAAAAATTATCACTTCTCTAATAATAGTCATCCTTCAATGTAAATATCGTTTATATTGGTCAGCTTCTGAGCAGGAATATTCCATAACAAACACAAATATCTATCATTCCCAGAAATCTTAATAAATCATAGAAGCAGACTAATCTTTTAACAAATGATACAAGAAATTACTTTGCAGGTGTCAAGACCAAGCCCGTTATCCCTGAGCCTCATCTCTAGCATCTCCCTTCGAAGATAGTCAACTGAACTTGTTGATCCCTTGAAAGCATTCGTAACCCTTGAGCTGCTGACACCAACACGCTTGAGACTAGTAGACATGTTGGATTTTGGAATGAAGTTGTCGTGATGCTAATTAGTTGTGATAACAGCTGCCAACTTTGTGGATACCAAATTTTGAATCATGCTATTGAGAATCTACAAATAATAAGGTAACTTAGACGTGTGGATATCCTGCTGATCGTCAACTCTGCTTTCCTACAAAAAAAAATGCTAATACAATTAGCTAAGTAATAAAAGATGAATAGAGAATACTACTTAGCAAGATTTGGTGTAGACTGTAGAGTATCATAATTTTACATCACAAACTTATGAACATAATCTCCAGGTTTTAGATCTGCACACGAAGTACAACGCGTTCGTGGACACTGTTTTAAGTTACAAAACAAACCATTGAACAACCGCAAAAGTATGCAAGACCTACTTGCCATATGTTCGACGTTCCAAAATAGATTATTGGCATACAGACACGAAAGCAAGATAGCAACAAAATTCCAAACCCTTCAATAACCCAATATAGACTTAAAATCCTGTCCCCCAACAACAAAAAATAAAATAAAATAAAATAAAACAAAGAAAAAAAAAAGAAGGGAGCTGCACCCCCAGGGTTCTTGTTATTGAATCCAATGACTTTACGGCTGATATCCTACCAGGGTGAACCTGTGAGGAACCAGAGAGCAGAGACTGCTCAACCTAAAACCTGTGTGCACGATAATGAACCCCAAGACCCACACCCATATCGATCCACCGTCCAATCACCACCAAAATCTTCCTCACTGCCACCCTCCTGACCCCTTCTTGGACTCGGAGCACATCCCTAGCGGGATGTCCTGGGATCATTACCCTACTATTAGATTCTAATGACATTGTGTAATTTAAACACCAACTCACTTCCATCAAGAATTCAAACAGTTTCTAAAGAACAACGCTTTTCGTACTTTCCAGCATCAAAAAATCATCATTGCAAGTAAAGATTCACCATGATATAGCTAGAACGAAACTAAATTACAGAGTACATAATCCTGACTATAAACCTACTGAGTCTGCCTAATCTGGAACCATCAGACCCAATAAAATTAACGATACTAAAAATGAAAAATTAATGATAATTATGAAAAAAAATGGTCGATCTGTTCGACTCACCTCAATTAGACTCCCTCAAACATCAAATTAAAAATTCCCCAATAACCCTCAATTCTTCGATCTGATATCTCCCTCCCTCTCTCTCTCTCTCTCTCTCTCTCTCTCTCTCTCACACACACTTTGGAGTAAGAGTGACAGTGAAGAGCACATCTATATTACATTATCTATGTACTTACGAAGTAACCGTCACTTGACGGAGTAGAATCAGATGGGAGACTCAAACACCACACCTAATATTTTAGCCAACCAAATATTTCCGCGTGTTATTGATTTTATAGTGATACATGCGTGGCAAGTTGTTATTGGCGTTGGTTCTGGAAGACTTCAAAGTAGCCTGCAGCGACTTGATCTGAGGAAGGCTTCCATATCAGCCCTCCACGTAAAAACGTTTGACAATACATTTTTCGTTAATTTTAATATTTTAAAATAATATTTATAACAAAAGTTATAGATTTTGACTTCTAGAAAAATATTCGTCAGAGCTTATCAACTGCTGCTATGGTTCCTTTACCAAGAGTTGAATAGTAAAGTCACTAAATTATGGAAAACTTGTACTGTAGTTTAAGTAAAAAATATATATATTTTTTATTCTTTTACAGGTGTAAAGTTATTACAAAAAATATTAAAGTTATTAGATGTTAAAATATTATTTTTCAATATAAAGATATAAAAAATTAATATAAAAATGTCAGAAAGTATCAAAATATAAGGTGTCGAATGTGTGTCGGAGATGTCAAAAATATATTAAAATGTGTTATAAATGTATTAAAATATATCAAATGATTAACCAAAATCAAATGTAATCTATCACATAGTATGACATAATAAAACCTCTTATTTTCTGCAATGCTGAAATTTATCTCATGATAATAACCAATTATTCCATAATAATGATTCCAAATTTATTATCCCTAAAATTTTTTTTTTTTTGGGAAAATGCGAGACTGAAATTTTAGGGACAACACAAGTCACCGTTATTTAAAAAAATATCATACAAAAGGGCCCAACCGGGTTCGAACCGGTGACCTCTTGATCTGCAGTCAAATGCTCTACCACTGAGCTATGGGCCCACTCTATGTGATTTTGATTTACTCGATAGAGGTTATTTATCATCTCATAATCAAAAGTCATAGTTTGCCCACCTTATCAAGTTAATATATTTAATCATATACATTTACGATACAATTTGAGTGTGCTCAAAAATATATATGAATATTTTTTAATTAAAATTAAAATTTTAGATTTTAATGAGATCTATTATTTTAATATTCAAAATTTTTTAAAACAAAAAAAAATTCCAACTAGTTTTTAAAAACAGTAGAAAAATACGTTATATTTTGGAGCCCAAAAATACTATTAATTCAACTTTTTGTTTAAAAAAAAAATTTGAGCATAAAATTATACATCTCGTAAAAATTTACAACTTTAAATTGAAAGTTTTTCGAAAGCTATCCATAAAAGTTATTTTGAATTATTAGAGACATTTTCAAAAAATATTATTATTTATGTCACAAACAAGAAGACATTTGTATTATTTGATAGGATCAGAAAAATATAAAAACGTTATTTTGAATTAAGTATATATGTTTACAATTTTGAATTATTAGGGGTAGAAAAATACAAATGCCCCCAGCTTCGCCTTTTATGATCAACAATCTCACAACTAAGACAAAATATAATCACAACCACGAACATAATACACATAAGTTAGTACTCCTTAAGAAAGCAAGACGACTAAATTTCAAATGCCAACTGCATCGAGTAGCTCGGCGTGTGCGGCCACAGGTACAAGTGAATTGGCAACTATGGCCCCACTAGCCGCCACTGCGGGGACTCCGATCCCAGGAAACGTCGAGTCGCCGCAACAAAATAGTTGTGGTATAGGTGTTGAGTGGCCGGGGAATGTGGCCTTGCCGGCTTGTATTGCAGGTCCATAAGTCCCTCTATTCCTCCTAAGGTATCTCTGGTGAGTTAGAGGTGAACCCACCAGCTTAACTTCGCAATCTTCCCTCTTGAATTGTGGACCCAGAGCGCGCTCGACCGCTCTCCACATGACCTGCACCAGAATGTATAAACAAAATTAAGAAAGAAATGAGAATTTTATACGCATGCATTCATGCATACGTAGGATTAGGAACATGTATATTCAGGATGGTAAAACCTGCAATTTTCACTTACCTGTATTTGTTTTTATTTTCCTTTTCTCTTTTTGAGGAATTTACTGTTTAGCTAATCACACTGTGCCTGTGTCTCCCACAATATATTTTATAATGCTCTAGGTATAAGTTTTGAAACTTACACTAAATCAACTAAAATTTATATTCATAGATATTTTTTGAAAAACTTTTTAACAAAAAAATACTCAGATATATAAAATACTTATATGTATTTGTTTTTATTTTCCTTTTCTATTTTTGAGGATTACTGTTTTGCTAACTACATCGGCCTGTGTCTCCCTTTTTTCATGACATGGTTTCAAACTCTATATAAATTCCATTTCTTGAAGAATATATAACAAATAAACAAGCTTTCTTATAGAAAAAAAAGAATATCAAAAGAAAGAGTAGAGAGAATTACCTCTGATCTTTCTTCCTTGAGCCTTTTATATTCAGGACTTCGACGATCGAGACCTTCCCAAAGGCCGTATGGTTCAGTTCCTGGAGTATATGCGTGTAATAAATGCTTACCAGGCGGCGCCAGATCCTTACTAAGCGTGCTTGGTACAGATATTAAAACAACATTCTGATCAGCATCTACTCCCCTACTCCAGTCATTGACAACAATGTGATGAATACCCAAATCCTCACGAGCATTCTGTAAACATTGCATGATAACAATGATGTTTCCTTTTTTTTTTAATAAGATTATCGTGAAAAACTCGGCCAATAATCGGTCCACTTTTTGTACGACCATCGTAACAGAAAAAAATTCTGCCAATAATCTGGCCCAAAGATCCGTGTTACCCTCCACGGACTACAAGAGGGAATAAATCACTGATATCCTTACGCTTTAGGTGCATCTTTGTTAAGTTTATTCATGGCTACAGATATGAATAGGAATTATCTAATCTAAATCTAATAATTAAGTGTATCTTGGCAGAGTGCAGGTTTTCATCACATCACAGTGATCACACTACTGTAATTTAGAGGGCTCTGTAGAGTAGGCAAGGCACGTATTGCAATCAAGCTACACAGAGAAATGCTGTTGAATAAGAGCGTTTATGATCCAGATGTTAGGACGTATAACACACTAATTGATGGACTGTGCAAAGCAAGAAGTTTTAGAGACGCCCAGCCTATGCATGCGATGGTGAGGGCTGGCTTGCGGCCCGCCGCAGAAAGTGCAGGGTGAGTCTCTAATGCAAAAGTGTTAAAAGTCACAATTTAATAACCCACACACCAATAATTTAAACTAGAAAGACTTCAGACATACCAGACAGAATATATTGACTTGCAGCAAACATAGTTCTTCTTGTCACCTTACCTTTGCATCGAAGCCCAAGTGGAGATGCATAAATGATTCGCATTGCGGTGTCGCTTTGATTCCGTCGGCGTACCATTTTGGAATGGCCTCTACCGGTAACAACTTCAAGGTGTCCCACATAGATGCATTGCTCACTACAGCTTTCCTTGCACGTACGAACTGCAAAAACACAACCCATTCAACAACAACAATTTAAGTCCCACCGCGGCGGAACCTGGAAAGGATAGATATACGTAGCCATACTCTGAAAAATGTTTATCTCCATAAGACCCTCGGTCTGAAAAAACAAACACACGGACAGACAGTCACACAAATTCTCAGAACAAAAAATCACTCCGAAAATGCACAAGCATAACTCACACACATATAAAAAGTAAAAATAAAAAAAATAAAACATACACAAAAGTGACAAATTAAGATTTTCCCTCAACTTTACTTTCCCTCGAATTATAATAAAATTTACCTCAGATATAATAAAATTTTCCTCATTTTAGTTAACTTTACCTCAACTAATAAAGTTTTCCCTAAGATTATGTCGTCAAATAGAAAGGACAATTGGGGTTGCTTTGGGCCCATAGCTTCAAACAAGAATCAAGTAGGCAACCAGCTCCCAATGTTTCTCCCAAAATCAACAAGTTGACAATATGGCATAGTTAACTTGTCAGCAGCACGAAATCAAGTCATGAATGGGAGATGATTTGAAGCTCTTGCATTTTCATTTGTTTTTTTGGGCAACTTACGTATCAGCCCTGCCTTGTGCGAGGCGTGTTGCAAATAAACCTCTTATTTTAAATTTGTTATCGTCTACGTCTTAAAAATTTTTTTTTTTTGAAAAAATTTTGAATACTCTTTTTTTCGTATATTCAAAAAATTTTTAAAAAAATATATTTAAATATGTGTTTTGAGGCTCCAAAGTCATATCCAATTAACGGATTAATTTTCAAGCCTGCAAATACTTTGAAGTCTCAAAATACCTAACACCTATTTAGAAACATTTTTTGAACAAAATTTTGAATATGAAAGTTGTAGATCAACGAAATCTTTTTCTTTTTCATATACAAACTTCTCAAAAAATATATTTATATAGTAGTCAAAATATCTCCGACACGAACTTTAAGAGGAGTTGATTTGTAAATGATTTGAAATAGGTACTCATTTATAAGAGGTTTGAAAACCAAGGGCTTACATGCAATTTGAGGCACCTATCCGATCATTTTAGTTGTGGGCTATCCAAGGTTTTCTGTGGCTAGCCGAGCCGAGTTTCGGTAAACTCAGATCACGGCACGTGCCGATAGTACCGTGCCGATATATACTTCTTTATTATTTTTTAAAAATAAAAATAAAAATAAAAAATTAATTTAATTTTAAACATAAAATGTTTTGACATGTGCCGTGCCGGTTCGTGCCGTGCCGACAACTGCCAGAACAGGCACGTGCCGCCCGGCACGGACTGTGCCGACCGGCACTACAACCATGGGCTATCATTCTATTGTGGTCCTTGTGTGCTTTCTCTGCCAGTTGCACTGGCTGGGGAAATGGTGGTGCTTCCTCATTTACATTGCAGCAAGCACAAACGAAAATCCAAGCAATTGTATGATTCTTAAGTAGCAACTTACCTGACCACTGCTTAATGTAACACCAACAGCCCGGCCGTTTTCTACTACGATTTCATTAACGTGGCTGCGTAGTGCAAGTCTCCCACCAAATTTTTGCATCCCTCTGACAAGAGCATTTACTACTCCGCCGGTTCCCTCTAGAGGGTACTCGAGCACGCATCCTGGTTTGTACCATTCTGCAAACATATAAACCTGAGAAGCACACCAAGAAGGGGGGAAAAAGTATGACTCCATTAAAATCAAAAGTATGTTATACAAAGATATCATGGCATGAGTGAAAGAAACAAGACCTCCTATAGAACATTCTTGAGACTTATGAAATACAAAAGCAAACCACGGGTCATTAAGGAAATAACTAGTCGAACAAACTAAACATGTAAAGTTGAAAATTTTGTTAGGCATCCGCCTTTGACGTCCGAGTTTCCAAGGAAAATAATCATCAACGTAAGCAGTTAGACATACTCGTCGATTAAGGGGTGAGATGAGTATCATTAAGTTCAAGCTCGGCTCGATTGGGTTCGATTAGGTTAGCTTGAGTTCGAGCGACGAGCTTCAGAGGCAGAGCTCAAGCTCGGATCGATTCATAAATTCTCGAGCCGATTCGGGACGAGCTCAATTCAATTTAGGCTCGATTGCATCAATGAGGCCGAGCTCGAGTCAAACTTGAACTCGAACTCGCTTAAAAAATCTTGTTGTGTCAAACTTGAACTCGAACTCGCTTAAAAAATCTTGTTGTAAAATATATTTGAAAAAATAGGAAAGTTCGTTTGGCCTCACGAGCCTAACGAGACGTAACATGATGCTCAGACTTGGCTCATTTAATTAATCGAACTTGAATACGTGCTCAAACTCGGCTCGAGCTCTACAAGACTCGAGCCAAGCCAAGCTTAAACGAGCAGCTCGGCTCGTTTTCACCCCTAGTCCGATCATCCATCAAACAACTTGGTATCATCATTTTACTTCAGGTAGAGGGATACATTACTCTCATATCTGTGTATGACTAGCTGTTCCAGTAAACTTTTTGGACTTGCCCAAAGGATTTCCAAGTTCTGGCATAAAAAAGAAGAGCTTTAACTTCTAACACAAATATAATTCAACTTATTTGATATGGGGATGTTATCAACCTATACATCCCACTAGATATCTCATCCAATCACCCACTGGAGTCAGTGGGACCCATATTTTCCCACCAAAAAAATTTGAAAACAAGCAACCGTAAGTTCAAGTACAGCAGCGGCAAGCTCAAGTGGAACAGCAATCATATGTTAGGTGAATAATAAGTAGGAGCAAAATGTAATAAAAGATCAGTTTGTGTTATTACCATCTCTGCCGATAGGGTACCATCAGCTTTCACACCAGAAAGTAGGAAGCACAACAGATCCACCCAGTTACGAATAAAAGGATTTTTCAGGTCTAGTGAATCAATGATCTCTGAGAAGGGTCTGAGAAGCTTAGTAGCACCCAGAGCTCCTCTAGGACCCATCTGGATGAACGATTTTAACAAAGAAGGAGCATATCTGGCTGCTGCTGTTGACAGCACCCCCAAGTCTCCTCGAATAGAAAGTGGTGGTAGAGCCATTGCTGCAGCTGACATTGGAAGAACTGCATCCTGTATGTGCAATTTTGTTTTTATGAATTTCTTTTGCAAAAAGACTATCCCGTTTGAGTTTTCATAGTAATTCTTTGGGGTTTTGTCCAGGAAAAAAAAAGAACCCTCAAACGCAAAACTTGAACAAATCAACTCCTCAAATGAAAACACTTCTTTTGCTCGATTCAGCATTCCTTTTGCTCGCCCAGAACATTATGTTTTGCTTGATTCAACAATTTTTTTTTTGCTTATCCGGAATATTGTGTTTGCTTGTCTGGATCACTGTATTTTTAACACCACGATACAAGCTGGCAACCCTGTACTAGCCGTTTGCTCGGCCAAATCGCTTTGGAGTATCCAGCCAAGAAATTTTTTTTTTTTTTCCAAAAAGTTGAAAACACGGCCGATTTGAATGAGTTTTGAAAGGCATGAAATTTTTTGACATTATTCCTGATTTTGCTTTGGTCTAAAGTCTGGCTTCTTTACTGGATTAGAGAAACGAAATGTGAAAAAGAATCTTTGGAAAAATTGGTAATATTTAAAAGTTGCTAAAAGACTTACAAGAAGCTTTTGCCATTCATGTACAGCATCAAGGCCGACAAATTTTTCAAGGTCCTGTCAGAAGATCAGCAGATAAGTAATAGAACTTTTTATGATTTTCTTTTCCTTTTTCAAAAAGAACATCGAATGAGTACGACCTTATTGGGTAAGAAGCATGGAGGAGTTCAATCAAATTTCACTATTCCCAGTAAGAACATATATCTACTTGTTATCAGTCTATCATGCCTGCTTGGGAGATTTAGCATCACACCCTACACTAGAGTTTTGGTCAATACTTATCAACATATAAAGTTACACCCAATCTTTACAAGGCATAACGGTACTATATAATATGCAAATGGTAGCACGCATAGTATCCGTTTTTAGCTTCTTACAACCAAATTTGGTTATTGAGTTTCGAACTACTTCGGTTGGAAGCGGTTCTCCGAAACTTATTGCCTTCTATAATGCTTCTGAAATAAATTTTACGGTTAATTAGCTAAAAGAAGTTGTGGAAGCCGCTTAGTCCTCCAAACTCAAATCAGCATACAGACCATCCAAACATAAACCAGGGATATTTTACAAAATTCAGTAGACAGGTGAAACATCACAAGGATACATACTAGACATATGTATAACTAAACGGTGGGATTGTGGAAGGCATGCGGAGTACGACCAATATGCATAATAAGATGGGTAATTCGACTTACCTTTAGAAATTCAGTTGGGCCTATTCGTGACAGAAACTCGCCTTCTGTTATGTATACCATCCATGAATCGTAGGATGCACACGGAAGAGATTCACCCAATGCATCAATTACCTGAACCCATGCACCACAGCCACATAAAAAGCATAATAAAGGTAGAAAATGAACCTAATTGAATATGCCTTTATATACACATAAATACAGAAAAAGTCCCCTTCAATGTTGCAAACATATTAATGAGAAGTTTCAAGATATATAGTATACATGCATATGTAAGTCTTCTTAAAAATATAAATACAGCAGAATTGTGTTTCCATCATTCGAGACAAGCTATTGGGACGAGCCTAGATATGCAGTGGTAAGGATTATCCCTCACCGCCGCACTGGTACGGATTCGAATCCTGTCAAAGGCAGGATAGAAACATCATCTACTAGTAGCGGATATGGGTGCGTACACAGTCCCCCACATAGCCTAGAAAAAACGCTAGCGAGTTAGCGGGAACTGGGCCTTGTGCCCTGAGTTCGTCCCTTCCAAGACAAGCTATTGAGCTCCTCAAACATCTGTGTTAGTGTTTCTCCAAGCAATGTTGTATGGCAGGAAAGGAATATAATACAGCCACCTGGCGTCTTAACCTCGGCCATAGTAGTTGAGTTACTTATCAATCTTAAACAGAATCATGAACCAATCAAAATGAAAAAATTGTGGTATATAATCAAACATGTAAACTTTATTACATAAGCACCACGGAACATCACCTGCGCAAGAGGATTAGCTTGGGGGCCTCTTGACTGGAATCCAGAGAACAAAGACGGCCCCGAGTCGAATTTAAAACCCTTAACTTCAAATGAATGTGCAGCACCACCGGGAAGATCATGGCTTTCTAAGACCAGAACGTCCTGCCCGTACCTCGCTAAGAGTCCACCACAACATAGTCCACCAATACCACTTCCAATGACGATAACATCAGCTTCTGGTTTGCCTGAACATATTCACCATTATCAGGCCATGGAAAATTTACAAAAAATCTATCTTATTTCCAACTAATATATCATGTATGCATGTTGACAAAAGAAAGTAACGGCTATCTCGGCCTTCTGTAGGCTCAATAACCTATCCCGAGGCTAATTCAAACGGTTTCGGGATGGATACCCTAATTCAGGCCTATAGCATTTCTTGGTTTCTTTTTCGTGACGACCATACTTTGGATTTGGTCCTATGATTGAAATACAGGATTTGCTACTCCAAATTAACTGATTACTATCGGAATTTTAATGATCAAACTATCAGAGGCATGGCACCATTGAAATATCTATAATTTATTCTATTCTATCAAAAATCATCTATTTCTAGTGTCAAATTCTCAACTTATTAATAAGAGAACAAATCAATCCGTTTATCACAACAAAAATCAAGAGGACATCATTTGTAGCCTAGAGAGTACGAAAATACTTGTTAGCTTCAAACATATGCTCAAATTTTGGATAAAGAAAAGAGGAAGTTAGATTATTAAAAACCAAAAAAAAAGTAAATAAAATCGCCTGAGAATTTTGTAGGTGGTTGGACGTTGGTTGTGACGGGCGCGTCGACATTGGAGGTTCGCGCCAGTACTGCATGTCTTTCCCGCCAAAATCTCGAATTTGTATGCACAGAAGTGTGAGCTCCGAGCCAGAGTGACAACGCCATGATTAACCAGAAGAAGGAGAAGAATGAAATTATTCAAAATTTTCGAAGAAATAAAAAAAAAGTGGGGAAGAAAGATTAACAGAGGAACCGAATATAGGCTACGTATACCATATATAAATCAATAAGTAAGAGCCCCAAAAAAGGATGGAGGGAACAGATAATGGAAACGGTGGTGACGTGTCATAACGACGGCCTAGTCACAGGCGCTAGGGATGTCAACAGAGCGGGAAATAGACGGTGAACTATTTCCCATCCCCATCTCCGAATTTGATCTCCGTTCTTCATCCCCGACCCTATCTCCGTCAGGAAGAAAAATTTCTTTCCCATCCCCGCCCCGTCGGATCCCGACGGGGACGGGAAATCTCGAATCCCTTACTAATTTGGATCCGACGGGGACGGGAAATCTCGAATCCCTTACTAATTGAAATTATTTTTTTATGATATGTAATACTATTCTAGACGACTAAAATAGAAATTTATAATATTTTTTCTTCATTATTCCTATCCATTGCAAATATTTCAGTAATATACTAAAACATCATTACTAGAAATATCGTTTCGGATTTTAGAGCGGGTCGGGGCGGGGCGGGAGATATAGTCCCCATCCCCGACCCCGAAACAAATAGGGAATTCATTTTATTCCCCGTCTCCGAACCCGACGGGGAATCCCCGACCCCAAACCCATTTTTTCGGGGCGGAAATCGGATTCTCCGTCGGATCCGGAGTAAATTGACATCCCTAACAGGCGCCATGGAAGTTCTTTAATTTGCATTTGGAAGACACGTGAGATGGAAAAAGTAAAAAAAAAAAAGGGAAATTACTGTTCAACCCCCCTAATTTTAGGGTATCGCAAATCAGCCCTCCGAAACGCCACGTGGCGGCACGCGCGCGCCGCCACGTCGGCGGGGAAACCGGTTTCGGGGGGCTGAATAGTAAAAAAGGGAAACGGGAGGGCTGAACAGTAATTTTCCCAAAAAAAAAAAGACATGCGCCGTCCAAAAATAAAAGTTTATCTTGTATTATAGTTTATTTATAAAAAAATTACATTTACTTTTTTTATAGAAAATTTTATTTAAAATATATATATATATATATATATATATATATATATATATATATATATTCATAATTATCAGAGAAATATTAAAATGTTATTTTTTAATATGAGAGCGTCAAAAATTAATATAAGAATATCAAAAATTTACCGGTGTAAAATGTCGGATATATGTGCGTATATTAAAAGATAATATAAATACATTAAAAGTTAAAGAACCAAAGTCAAAAATTTCTTTTAAGGAAACTAAAATGATATAAAAAAGGAGCTTATTATAATGGTTGGGACTCATCGAAAATTGTAGAGCTTATTATAAAGTTTGAGACTCCTTTAGAAGTGAGAGTTTGGAAATTATAGATGTATATACATAACTATATCTCCAATAAAATTATTTTTATAGGACTTTTCAGTCTACGAATGTAAATTTACGACGCACATATAATAAATAAATAATTTCACAGAATAAGAAAAAGAGGCCTAGCATATTCTATCCGAGCATTAACACACACATATCAAAAAAAAAAAAAAAAAAACAATTATATAAAAAATTTACACACACATAATACCTACTTACAAGAAACATATAATACATACTGATACAAAAATATATACATTTAAGAATATTTTAAAAAAGGTCAATGTGTGTAGTTACATGCTCTTAAAAAAGGTAGATAATTTTGTTATATAATAAATTATCATACTTTACTTTTTAGAAAATAATTGTCACATTTCGAATTCATAACAATTTTATCATTAAGTAAGAACCAATCCATCAACTTCTTCCGGGGAATTAAAGTGAAATATAATAACAAAATGAAGAATAATGTTACAATGACTATAATTCTCAATATATTTTATAGACTCCTATGAAGAAATATTGCACTACAATAGTATATTTTTGAAATAGAAATGTTATTAAGTTCGATAAAACAGCCCGAGGCATAGAAAAATATAAATCGGGCTGTTTTTACAAGTTAAATGTTCGGGACCAATAGCATTACTCTTTTTCAAATACAGGGTATGTTCATGTTTACCGATCCCAACAACGGAATAATATAAATTTTACTATTTTTCAGATTAAATATTCGGACATAATAGTATTACTATTTTTAAAATACGCTTTGTTAGGGTGCCGCTGGCCTATTATCCAACCAAGTAAGATAAGCACATGTCCAAACCCGGAGATAAGTAATTGGGCCTGAGATACAAGTTCTAAGAATGCGGGTTTCTTGTTCTTGAAGCAACAGGAAGCAGGACATCCTGCGGCCCATATGCAATCATCCGAAAAAATACGAAACACGAGATATTATATAAATTTTTCGTTCACTTATTTGGTCTATTTGTGAGTAGTTTTAGAAAAAATTTTGAAGTACAAAATTGTAAATTTTAATGTGGTTTACAACTTTGTAGTTCAAAATTTTTTAAAGAAATACCAAATAATATATCAAAATTATTATCAAAGTCTTTGATAATAATTTTGGCAAATTATTAGGCATATTTTCGAAAAAAAATTTGAACTATAAAATTATAGTCCATACCAAAATTTATAATTTTATAGTTTAAAATTATTTCTAAAAATACTCACAATTAGACTAAATTTATAATTAAAAATTTTATACAATATCTCGTGATCTGTATTTTTTCGGATTCGGATTCGGATGATTGCATATGGGCGCAGGATTTCCTGCTTCCTGTTGCCCCCGCCCGAGTTCTACTGGCTGGTCTGTGGGCGACCTATAGTGATTTGTGTAGCTCCTTGGATCATTCCAACCACACCTCCAATCGCTCCATGATCTCCTCCGCAGCATCTACTCAATTCAGGGTTGTCGTCTTCTTCCCTTGCCCTTGCTGCACCTCTCCATTAAGTCATAACTAGCTCCTGGCCAACTTATAGCCACTGGCAGAAGCAAGTATCTATATTTATATCTCTGCAATATAACTTAACTAAATTTTTTTTAAAAAATAATAATTATTTTGGTGCCATTCTACTAGGGCTGAAAACGAGCCGAACTGCTCACGAGTAGCTCGAGCTCGAACTCGTTTAAGCTCGGCTCGAGCTTGATTATTATCGAGCTCGAGTCGAGTTCGAGCACAAATTCAAGCTCGAGTAATTAAACGAGCCGAGCTTGAGCATTGTGTTACTCGGCTTGTTAGGCTCGCGAGCTTAAACGAGCTTTTCTATTTTATTCAAATTTTTTTTATAATAAAATTACTTAAGCGAGTTCGAGTTCGAGCTCGACTCGAGGTTTGTCTAATTCATGCAATCGAGTCGAGCTCGGTTCGGATCGACTCAAGCTTGGTTCAGTTGATACTATCAAGCCGAGCTCGAGTCGAGTTCGAGCTTTAGATTTATCGAGTCGAGTCGAGTTCGAGCTCAGCATCTGAAGCTCGTCGAGCTCGAGCTCGAGTTCGAGCTCAAGCTAAACCAATCGAGCCGAGCTTGAGCTCAGTGGTACTCGACTCGAACTCGGCTCGTTTTCACCCCTACATTCGACAATCTTAGAGCTCTTCCTTGATTATTATTTGTATTATTTTCAAATTTTCAACTTTAGGTCACTTGTTCTTATAAGTCAAATACTAAGAATCGCACCACCGGGCTGATGCATCACCGGTCAATTTGTGCGCCCCATCTGCTTGACTTTGACCTATCCATTCTGTGGTCGGTTCCATACGACCGAGGCTGTTTGGTTTGATACAGTTAAAATCGAAGCTCCAAACGCAGCAGTTAGAAGTGTTGTGAGTTGTAATTATTTATTTTCGTAATGCAGCATATCTGTTTGGTTTGGCGCAGTTTAAACTACTGCAGTTAAAAAGTTGTTGTTTGGTTTGATCCAGTTGGGTCCTATAGTTCAAAGTTGCTGATGCTCTATTTATAAAAAGAACTCATTTTTATTGCCGAATGAAATTTAATTTTTTTAGAATTTTCGGAATTTTTTTGGTTTTTATTTAGAGTTCTCGAAGGAGAGAGAATCGAAGTTATAACTACATATTAGAGCATAGTTGATTTACAACTACGGACTACGGACTTTCAGAATATAGTTCGAACTGCTGCATTTCTGCAGCAGTTCAAGCTGTGGTCAAAACCAACTGCGGTAGAAATGCAGCAGTTCAAGCTGTGGTCAAAACCAACCGCGGTAAACCAAACATGCGATTTTTAACTCGCGTTTTTAAAATGCTACAGTTGAAGCCCAACTGCTGCAAACCAAACAGCACATGAATCAGTGTGTGTTGCGTATGCAATAATCCAGCATAATGATCAACAGCCATAGGTGCAAATAGTTCAGCCTCCCGCAACATGCTAAGAAATTTCTTTTCCGAAGACAACACCACCGATGCGAATCGGACCGAACTGGACCGATCCGAACACGAACGAAAACCGAACTTAGAGCATTTGCTGGACCGCGACCCGGACAGAAGTGTAAGCTCATGGTAGTCTAATTCTCTGTTGTTTGGCGACGACACATTAACAGAGGGACACATAGGGTCATCCTCAAGAGCATCATCAACATCAGATTCATCTGCTCTATTTGCTTCCTTAACTTACCAGAACTGCTGAGAGTTCATGTCAGAAACAATCCTGCAACCGGTGATCCCTGTGCATTGATCAATATTTTTTGAAAATTTTTTTAATATAAAAGTTGTATATTTTGATGAGATTCACAAATTTTATATTTTAATATATTTTTAAAAAAAAATTATTTTTACGAAAATTAAAAAATTAATTTTAAGTAGTTGTTTTGATACTTCGAAATGTTAACGGATTTTAGATCCGATCCGTTAATCCGCTAAAATTTTGAAGTCTCAAAATATCTATTTAGAAATATTTTTTAAAAAAATATTGAAAATAAAAATTGTAGATCTTATTAAAATTTATAATTTTTATGTTACATTTTTTTAAAAAAAATATATTTATAAATAGATATTTAGATGTTGAAAAAAAAATCGAGACATGGATTAAAAGAGAAACGAGAAAACTATAGGTGCTTAAAGGGAAGAAGTTTCCGCTCTAGGGGCTGCAGAGAAGTCTCCCATTTTTCTTCGTTAACTAAAATAAGGAATAATTACAAATCAATCCCTAAATTTTTCTACTCATACAAATCAAGCTCAAAATTCTCTTATTATTATTTATATTTAAAAAAAAATATTTTTCGATATTCATACTGGAGTTATTTTGGCAATTATATAAGTATTGTTAAAAAAAAATTTTAATGTAAAAGTTGTAAATTTTGATGAAATTTACGACTTTTATATTCATTATGTTTTAAAAAAATGCTTTCAAAATAATAATTTGAGACTTTAAAGTCTTAGTGAATTTAAAATCATTCTATTAACCCGCTAAATTTTTGAGCCTCAAATATCTTTAGAAATATTTTTGAAAAATGTTTTAATATGAAAGTTATATGTCTCATCAAAACCAACAAAAATATATGTTGAACATTTTTTCAAAAAATATTTCTAAAAAAGTATTCAAAGATGTCAAAATTAACGGATAAAATAAAAAATTTAAAAGTTGAGGGGCTGATATATAAGTCTCCCTTAAAATGATCGATAGTTACTCTTCGATAAATTTTAAATATATATTTTTAAAAAAATATTTTTTAAGAATCAATATTTTTAAAAAATATTTTTTCTTCTAAGATACATAATTTTTATAGTTAATATTGACTATGGAATTTTAAAACACTTACTTAGATATATTTTTTAAAAATTTTCAAAAGTAAAAAAAATTGAAGATCCTATTAAAATTATTTTCGTACTCAAAATATTTCTAAAAATATTTATATATGTATAGTTTTATTTAATTTAGAAATTGTGAAAAAAAAATTTATTTGAAAGGCCGATATTAAAAAGCAAGTGTTCTAAAAAGGGATACTACCATATCAGCCCCTCAAGTGTTGAAACATCCCAAATCAGCCCCCCATTTCAAATTTAGGTCGGATCAGCCCCTGATTATTGTTTGGAATTTTTTTGGACAAAATTGCTCCTATACCCGTTAACACTTCAGACACCAATATCATCCATTTCGAAGTGATCTCGGAAAAAACTTTGAACATGAAAATTGTAGATTTCGGAAAGAACTACAACTTTCATGTTGAAAATGTTTCAAAAAAATACTTCAAAAATTATGTTTTTGAGGTCGGAAGCATAACGGGTCGACCCGACCCGACCCAAAATTACTACAAATAGTTCGGATATCGAAAACACCTACCTAGAAGCATTTGTTGGAAAAATGGTGAACATGAAAGTTGTAGATCTCGCCGAGATCTACAACTTTTATGTTCAATATTTTTTCAAAAAATGTTTCTAAGTAGGTGATCTAGGTGTCGGCAACAAAAGGACAGTTTTGTCCAAAAAAAAGGATAAACAGTGAATGGGGGGCTGATTTGGGCTGTTTTGGAGAGGAGGGGCTGATATGGTATGAAAATTGAAAAGGGAGGGCTGATTTGGTATTTCCCCTTCTAAAAATTTCTGCAACCATATCGTCCAAAAGAAATTCCTGAGCATGACTAAACCACAAAATGACAAGGGGGAGGTCTCAATATGCCTCGACTTTTCTTCTTAGGGATTTTTTTTTTTTTTTTTTTTTTTTTTAAAAGTAAAAACGGTATTATTTGTATTAAGAAATAACTCAGACCAGCCTCAGCGTCAGGAAAAGTAGATACGACTGGAGTTATAATATTTATCACTGCAAAGAGATTACAATTTACAATATCGGACATATTAGAGAAGTGTCCGAAAAAAAAAAAAATTGTTGACACGCACATTCGTATTTATATTTTATATTTTTTTAACAAATAAAATTTTATATAATATTAGTAGTATATAACTTTTTTATTGATATAATTAAATTTTAACTATTTAAAAAATATAAAATATTAACTTTATTATTTAATACTATTATATTTTTATATTTAAATATTTAATATAATTTTTGATATTTTTATTATGTGTTTGAACTATACCTGTATTTTAAAAAAAAAAATTATCAAATTCTATATTTTATTATATTGTGTTTTTGTATCCGTATTTGTATGGCAAACAAAGGAATCTGACAGAAGAAATGGTTTCTTGGGCCATCTGCTGTTCTATTGACTCGAAGGTAGTTGGTCAAATCAACTACCTTCTCATTCCAAGTAAATGGAGTGCTCCATCAAGCTCCAACAGATTTTCTGCTTATAATATCCACAAAAGGCTGAAATTTCTCATAAAAAACAAAGAAAAAAAGGCGGAAGACCATCCAATATATATATAATATATTCACATAAAAAAAATATGCAAAAATAGACTACCAAAACTTGACTGGGATTGGACGCTTGCATGCTTACTGGAGGAAAAATTGGCTTCTCTTCTTCTCCTATAAATAGAGATCATTAGAGACTCTGCTAGACATCACAATTTAAGTTAAGAGTTTCAAAAAAAAAAAAAAAAAAAAAAGATCAATGGAGTCCTTAGCGAGCATTTCTAGTAGACTTTTCTTCCTCGCCCGCCATGAAGTAGTCGGCAAGCCTACGGCGTTTCATAAACCGATCAGTTTCAATGAACTCAATCATCTTGTTCTACGAAGGAGGCCACTAGGTATATCGTTACTAGTCTCATTGAGCTTACAATAGATCGCATATATACCGATGGGCGAGATCAATAAATTTTGAATATAAATACATTATTTTTTATTATTGAAGATAAAGAAACGCATAATTGAAAATATTTTTTTTTTTTTTGTAATTTCTCAATATTAGCTTCCTAGAGTTTATGTGAAATATATCAACATTTTGCATTAGCTTCTTATGAATATTTTTTTGGCTAGCTGTATTGAATTCTTTAATTATTTTAATTGCCATGCTTCATACGTAGAATAACTAAGACATCACAAAGAGTGGTGCAAGTATTGACACGTTCCTTGTATGATGGATCAGAAGATAGGGCTCGTTTATTAAGCACGACCCATGCATGGGAGAGATTGATGTAAATCTAGAAAGTACATATATGAAAATATAATACGAACGAACATATGACACAATAATTTTTATAAAAGTAGGACACGGATCGAAATAGTTTATATACGATAATAAAAAATATAAATAATAATAATTTATATTAATATTGAACACATTATGTAGATAAATTTAAAAAAGTAAGAGTCTAATTCTATTAACAAAAACTAAAAAAATATTTGAGTATATAATTATATTATATTATTTACTATTATCTATATACTAGTATTATATATAGTATTTCATTTATCTAGAAGAATTTAAAAAATTCTTTAACATAATAATTATATGAAAAAGTAAAAATTCGAATACCTGTTTCGCACACTTTTGTTCAGCATGTCAGATACGTATATCCGAAATTTCTTTAAAAAAATTTGTGGATAATTTTCTAACGTATCTGACATTTATCTGGCCGTGTCCGCGATATATCCATGTTGGACACTAAATAAAGTAAAATTTTAGGATATCCGCACTTTCTAAACGTAAACATAACATATATGAAAATTTGTTCCTATCGTCATTAAGTTTTTTTTTTTTTTTCTTTGGAAATAAATTTATGTGAACTACTGCATCGAAGGAAAATAAAGGAATTCCTTAGCTTATATACTTATTTTTTCAGGTGAAATATCTTTGCGGGCGGCATCAGCATCAGCATCACAAATTGCGATAACAGAAGACAAGCTTCAACCCTCGACCAACGTCGCAGAAAATGTTGAGGTAAATTACTTAGAAAAAAAATGGGTTATTGTATCACCTATAGTTGGGAAAGAGGACTTTTTTTTCGAAAACTAATAAAAATAAGAAAACCCATTCAAAAAAATGGGTTTTGAATAAATTAATAAAAATAAGAAAACTTTTATGACACAGGTGGAAGAGAAACCGAGGATCGAGAAACTAGTCGACGAAATCAGACAGAAATTTCAGTATATGAATGACGGGGAGACGAGCTCTTCATCGTACGATACTGCATGGGTTGCAAGGATTCCATCTTCCGATGATCCAAAGAAGCCACAATTTCAAGAATGTATAGATTGGATTGTCGAGAATCAGAATGAGGATGGATCCTGGGGTGAGCCCAGCTTCTTCCTGTTATACGACAGGCTTGTCTGCACTCTGGCCTGTGTTCTTACCTTGAAGACATGGAGTACAGCAGAAGAACAAATGTCAAAAGGTATTATTTTGCAAACTAGAAAGTACGAATATTTTAAAATTTCAGCGTCCGTGCAGGGACACGCTGCGGACACGTCGAAGAAGTGTCCGAAAATAATAAAAAAAAAAATCGGACATGTCAGATAGGAGTGACCAACACGCGTGTCCGAATTTTTGTTGATTTTTTAAAAAATTTTTATAGAAAATTTTATTTTAATTATTATTATTACATATTATATAATAATAATATTAATTGTTAGTATTAAAAGTAAATACATATATATATATATTATTAATATTATATATTTTGATATACTCAAATTTTAATTTTTTTTTATTAATTTAGTTAGATTTTTTTCGCTTAAATTTATCTTAAAAGTGTAAACATATTATATTATATATAAATTTTATTATTAATATTATTATATTTTGATATATTCAAATATTTAAATCAGTAATTTTTTTAATTATTTATATTTTTATTGATGTGTCCAAACCATAACTGTGTCTTACTTTTTTTTAGAAATTACCGTCTTTCGTCTCGTGTCTCCGTGTCTGTGTCCGTGCTTTCTTATTTACAAAGTTTTAGTTTTAGTGTATTTTGTCCGGAACGTTTATGACGGATAATTGAAACTTTCACATCATAAAATAGAGATCTTATGTTTGAATTCCGCAAGCACAATCCGCAAGAGTATGTGAGATTTTTTATCCCCTTGTATCCTATGGAGGATAACATGGGACTTTCGGCATGTTCAGACCGAAAGGTTAAAACTCTTCAGTTGGTAGAATATAGGTCGGTACCTCGACTATAATAACTAGACTTTGATCAATCGTAGGTCTCGACTTTCTGCGGGAGCACACCCGATGTCTGGAAACTGAGACGGCTCGGCTGCGGACAAGTGGATTCGAGTTGGTATTTCCTTGGATGCTTAACGAAGCAAGAGATCTTGGCCTGGAGCTTCCATATGACCTACCATGCTTGAAGAAGATATCCACATTAAGAGAGAAGAAGATGAAAAGGCAATTCAATTCAACATATAACCTCTCCTATCATATATATAATCGCATTTTGATCATATACGCTCGAGCATACAGAATCAGAAAATATCTTTAAATAGGTGTTTCGGAATCCAAAGTTTTAATAGGTTATTCTTAAACTTAGAGGTTTTGGAGTCTCAAAAATCCGAAAAATCTTTTAACACGAAAATTATAGATTTCATCAAAATTTATACGAAAATTTTTATATTAAAAGTTTTTTCAAATAATGGTCTTATATACATGTGTTTCATAATCAAACGTACAGTAATACGGTATGCTCGCACATATCGAACAAGTATTCATCGTAATAATAGAAATTCATAAGGAAAAAAAGCTGTTCAGCCAGAATACTTTAGTCCGAACGAGTGTTCGCACGCCTTGGGATTTGTAAATATGCAATTTTATCGATCCCGAGGCGCATAAACGCTCTTTCGGACTTTTTCTTCTTACCCGATTCATAAAGAAACTTATAAATGATTTTTCATCGTTCCAGGATCCCAGTGAAAGTGATGCACTCAGTTCATACCACAATGCTGTACTCCCTGGAAGCGCTTGAGGAGATTATCCAGTGGGACAAAATTCTCAAGCTTCAGTCTCGGGATGGGAGCTTCCTGAGCTCTCCGGCAGCCACGGCGGTCGTATACATGAAGACCGGCGATAAGAAGTGCCTCCAGTTCTTGACAAAAACAGTGAGGAGGTTCAATGGCTATGGTAATTAAAATACCGCTCAAATGCATTTTTTTTTTTTTTTTAACATGAACTGCACCTAAATTAACTGATTTCTACGTCTGATGCTCGATGAACAGTACCTTGCCAATATCCAATCGACATTTTTGAGAGAATATGGGCAGTCGACACAATCCAAAGACTGGGCATAGATCACCTTTTGCGAAAGGAAATTTCCGACGCTCTTCACTACGTGTACAGGTAGAATTCACGAAATCTAGAACTCGTTTGCTACTCTTAAAGCAAGGGTAAGGGGTGGGCGTGTGTCCTAGTAGATCGTCGAAGAATTATAAATACTCTTCATTTAGATTCGACTTTCCATTAACAGTTATGTATTCCGTCGCGTACGACGGTGTACTCCTGGATAAGAGTATATGGAGCGCACTCAAATAAATTTCCGACGATCTTTACTATGTGCACAAAAAATATATTTTAATTATTACTTTTAGAGGAAGGACAATTAGGAATATTATCTTTACGATAATTATATTTTGATACTTTATGAGGCACTCCTGTCTGGACGAGCTAATCGCAGTTGGGGGGGAGGGGGTTTGAGACAAGCACGACATCTATAGCTTTTCTTTGAGATATCGGGATGGAACCAATAATACGCCCTCATATAGATCTACGGAAAATTTTTACGTCCAGTCCCGATCGACGCTATTGGACATCTACGGCTTTTAACATGAATCTTTCTTAATATGACCAACAGAAATATTGGGAAGGAAGGAGTCTCATGGGGAAGAGATAATACTGTACCCGACGTGGATGACACTTGCATGGCCCTGAGGCTGCTGCGGTTACACGGTTATCCAGTAACTCCAGGTTAGCTCATCTCAGCAATCCAATTAGTTAATGGATAATTGCATATCAGCTCTTAATTTTCAAATATCTTAATAATCAGTCCTACATTTTAAATTTATATCAAAAGTATTTTAATTATAATATCAATATTTTTTGAAAATATTTTAAATATAAGAAAAAAAAAATTTAAATATAAGAAAAAAAAGTTTTCAAAAATATTTCTAAAAATAGATGTTTTGAGACTTGTAAATCTTAGTAGGTTTAGAAATTAATCCGCTAATTTATAAGACTTTGGAACCTTAAGAAAGCTATTTAGATGTATATTTGAAAATTTTTTAAATACAGAAAAAATAGATTTTGGTGTGATATATAATTTTTATATTCAAATTTTTTTAAAAACATACTTCTAAATACAAATTTATTTATAAATTTATAAACATTAATTAACTGATCTAGTTTAATTGTGGATATTGTAATAAACTCATGAAGTTAAACTATGGGTAACTGATGAACAGACATCCTGGAGTATTTCAAGGACGACGACGGCAACATCCTATGCTTTCCCGGAGAAACTCACAGGGGAGTGTCCGACATGTTTAACCTGTATCGATTATCCCAAATTTCATTTCCTGGAGAGAAGATTTTGAAAGAGGCCAAGCACTTCACCAGACATTATCTGAAGACTTGTTTGGAGAACAATGAGATAGAGGACAAATGGTCCCTCAAGAAAGCCCTCGGAGAGGAGGTATAATTATAACTAGTTTTCTTATTAAAAAACTTAATTTTTTTTTATATTTATAGTATATTATATACGTCACATATTATTAGAACAATAACAAATGCTCTAATATTATTATTTATAACTATATAATCATGCAACTCAAATTAAAAGGTAAGCTATCTGTTTCTAATAAGATTTTCTACTAATTAGGTGAATCGTGCCTTGAGATATCCATGGAAAACAAGTCTTCAAAGGCTTGAAGTTAGGGAATACCTGGACCAGTATGGGGAGAACGATGTATGGATAGCAAAGACTCTATACTGGTATGCTATACCCGATTGAGCTAGCTGGATTACTATTGTCCATACAAAAAGAGAAAATACCATATTAGCCCCTGTATTTTGCAAATCAGTCCCTTATCTTAAATTTTTTACAAATCACTGATCTTTCAAAATTAGAAATATTTTGACTATTATACTATTATATAAATATTTTTTAGAAAAATTTTGAATAAAAAACTGAGAACTCACTTGCGTTGTTATGTGTCTCAGGTTGTACAATGTTAACGATCCAAAGTACTTGGAGCTCGCCAAGTTGGAGTTCAATAGGCTGCAAAGCATCTATAATGAGGAAAGAATTTCTCTTCTAAAGTAAGACTTTCTTAATGCTCAGAATCGATTCTTTTTTTTTTCCTTTTTTTTTTTTTTTTTTTATTTTTCTGACGTAATGAGGTGAAACTTTTTTGATGCACTCTCCGATATTACTAGAATACTATTTACTAAGCACAATGTATTAGCCTGTATTGGACTTGAATTGCAGTTAAAACATTTTTTTCAGCCAAACATAGAGTACTGATGCC
Source organism: Xerophyta viscosa (assembly GCA_002076135.1). Classification (NCBI taxonomy): domain Eukaryota; kingdom Viridiplantae; phylum Streptophyta; class Magnoliopsida; order Pandanales; family Velloziaceae; genus Xerophyta; species Xerophyta viscosa. Next base: position 2,227,212 of record MJHO01000047.1, read on the forward strand.
ATAATGTCCCCTCCCCCCTCCCTCTAAAAAAAAACCCAAAAAAAAGGAAAAAAAAAGAATCATTCACTGACATCACCTTTGCTATCTCAGGTGGTGGAATGGTTGTGGACTTGGTGGTGAATTTGCGATTGAAGAAGGGCCAGAGGAGATCCATTCCTTAATAGCTGCAACTCTGTGTGATCCAGAATTTTCAGCAACTCGGATAGCTTACGCAAAATCCAATTGCTTGGAGAACATCCTCAAACATCTCTTTCAGAATCATGAATCAGTTCACGATTTACGAACACTATGTCGAGCAGCTCAAGAGTGAGTCAAAATCTTCAACTTCCTCCGAAAGGGTGTAGCACCCTGCCGACTGAGCTCTAGTAGTACCACTAACCTCCGGCCGTCTAACTGGCCGAGTCCTCCGAAAAGGAGTGATCAGATTAATAATCTTATAGAGCTCCGATGCTTTATAAACGTATCAAATCTCTCATTAATATTTGATGTAGGATTATTCCAAACTAGTTAGCTCTCTTTTGAGCCAAGTCTGTAGATCTTAGTCCAACTAAATAGGATTTTACAAAAGGCATGTATGATATTAATTTAACTTTGTATGCCTGCAGATGGAATCCTTCAGTTGTCAACACCCTGCCTCCTGTCATGAAGGTAGCATTCAAGGGCATGTATGATACATTCAATGAACTGGTAAAAGAAGCAAGCAAAGCTCAAGGGAAGGACATGTCATCCTACTTACATACCCTAGTAAGTTGTATAATACTTAATTGCATGGTTTTTCGATGAATATAAGGGGAAAAAATTATTATTATTATTTTTTTTTTTTTTTGAGAAAAAAAAGGGAAAGAGAGTAATTTCGTTCTAATTCCAAATGGAACTGGTTATATGAATTTTGACAGAGATGGAAGCAACTTTATGCATACTTGAAAAACCGAGAGATGAGGGAAGATAAGCATTTAGCATTGTCAAGGGAATACGTAGAGGTCGGAAAAAGAGATGCAGGGGTTGCAATAAGAGTGCTTCCCTCTATTTGTCTAATCGGAGAGAGACTGCAAGAATATGATCTCCGTTGTTTGGATGACCGATCGAGCTTTCATGATACATTGTCTTTGTACTTGACATTGATCAATGCTAAGAGCTTGGAGGTAAGATAAATTCAAAAATACATCTTTCATATCATATATTAGCAAACCCCATTTGCATATGATACTAAAAACCTCCTCTTTTTATCCTTGTTTCAGAGCAATGGAAATGAAATCACCGGTGCAACTAATCGTGTAACGAAGGAAGATAATTGCAATGGGACTGAAGTACTTGAAACTCGTGTTCCCGATACGATTGATGATGTCTTTGACGAGTTAGTGCACGAGTATCTCAAACCCGGAAGAGTCCCACGTAACAGTCGGAGGTTGATGTTTGAGCACGGAAAGATAATGCAACATCTTCTAAGTGCCAAGACCGATCCTGCATACCGAAGTGAGATGATAAACACAATGGCTTACTTGGCTACTCCAATTGCAAGCTCTCAGGCATCTCTATAATATATGTAACGTAAAGAGAATTCACAATAACGTGCCACGTGGATAGTTAGGTTGTTTGCCATATGGCACATATTATTGAACAAACAAATCCTGAGAGGTTAGAATGTGGTGTAAAGTTTTAGCATACTACATAGAGCAGTGAAGCATTTGCAAAGCATGACATAACTATGTACACTGCAACTATGAATAATCAAATTATGTGTTTTGCTACGCTTACCTAAAAAACCACACAATAAACCACATTGAATACGTGGCAATATTAAAACCACATATCACAATGGATATAGTTATAATTTTTATAATTTGCACGGATCACGAGGTAAATATGCAAATCACGAGACGAATGTGTGATGGAGATTAGTTATGTGTGGTTTAATGTGTGATTTATTACGAATGAGTAGTTTTTTTCCCAATGAAATGAGATATTGGATCTTATCTGAAGGAGTTCAGAGCTTCACGTTGTGCATCTATCAAACATAATGCCGATCCCATGGGGTCGACTGCATCGTGTATCTATTTTTGCTATGTTAGATATTACGGTGCAGTCGACCCCTACGCTCGCATATATATCTATATTTTTGCTAAAACTTCCAACATCAAAGATGTATATCTTGATAAAATATGAAACTTTCATTTTAAATTTTTTTTCCAAAAAATACTTCTAGGTTGGTGTTTTGGAGTTTCAAAACTTAACGGGTTCTGAAACGTCACATCAAAATCTGTTAAGCTTTGAAATTTCAAAATACCTATTTAGAAGTATTTTTTGAAAATAACTTTGAATATAAAAATTTCATATTTCATCAAGATCTACAACTTTCATTTTGGAAATATTTATAAAAACAAGCACACTAGGTATTTTAAGGGGTCGACTGCACCGTACGGTGCAGTCGCCCCATGGGATCGGTTTCGCTATCAAACATGGCTTCCCCTCGGAGGTCACCAACCTCTCTTTGGGGGTTAATTATGGCGTATAAAAAACGTATCACAGAGCGCGTGAGAGTGTATCCTATCCGTTCACCATGGAAGATGTGGCCAATATTAAATCAGCCCTAATAAATCACACGTTTGCTGTAATAATGCGAGCAGAAATTAAGAGCTAAGGAAGCACGGACACGGACACAGATAGGGGGATACGATATAGCACGGACATGGGACACAACAATTTTTTAAAAAGTAGGACACTGGTACGGTACTGTTCGGACACGGCAATAAAAAATATAATAATTAAAAATAACTAATTTAAGTATTTGAATATATATATATATATATATATATAATATAATAATAATAATAATAATAATAATAATAATAATAATATTTATATAAAATAATTTATATATATATAATAATATTTAATAATAAAATTAATGTATAATATAATTTATATTTTTAAGACAAATTTAAACGAAAAAAGTCTAATTATATCAACAAAAATAAAAATATGATACTTGAGTATATAACTATATTGTATTACTTTCTTAACAATAAAAATAAATAAATAAAATTTTCTTTAAAAAAAAAATCAACAAAATTTCGGACACGCGTGTTGGACACTTCTATCTAGCGTGTCTGACACGCGTGTCAGAAAATTTATTTTTACTTTTATTTTTATTTATCGGACATTTTTTCGGCATGTTCGACACGTGTCCGGCCGTATTCGTGTCGGACACTACGGGTGAAATTTAGAATGTCCGTACTTCCTAGTTAAAAGCATACCGTAAACCGTGCAACCTACATTTGTTGGGTCACGTCAGCGGCAGGCCTCATAAGATTTTGTAAGGTTAATTATATGGATAATTGCACTTAATTATATAATATCATCTTATAGTAATTATATATCAGCCCACATATAAAAAACTATTTGAAATACGAAATAATTTTGATAGCACAATTTTATATTTGTATATATAGTTTTTCCCTATGTCGCTGGTCCGTCTTCTTCTCTTTTCTTAGCTCCGACGATGGAAAGCTCGGGTTAGTCGTCTTACAAACATAATAGATAAAATATTTTTCAGAGGAAAAGCAGATTACTGGCCATTTTCATGAATATATTTGCTACAATTATAGAGAAAACAATAGGTTACCAATGGCTGAAGCCGGGAAGTCAAGTTCACTTGCATGCAGCGGAACATGCTACGACGTCCATGGCCGGAAATCAAAGAATCGGAGGTCTGTTCTTGTACCAAGAACTCAACAGCATGCAACATAAAATCGAACGACTTAATCCCAGATCCTCGATCGATCTTATCGTATCAACAAATTATTAATTTGTTGAATACGCGTCTCCTGTTAAATGAATTTCTTGATATGTTTCTTGCGACTTCTCTCATCTTCTTCTTCACAAAGAAGTAACATGTCGAGAGATTACAGCTAGCCATTGATCGACTTCTCATCTTCTCGTCTTCTTCAACTTCTCATCTTCTCCTTCTTCTCAACTTTAAAGATATTTCTCTCGCTTTGACTTCGACTTCTCATCATCTTCTTCGACTCCGTGTGCAATGTTGCTGTACATGAGGATTTCTGAAAATGCTCGTCCAGCGATTGCAGGATCTGATATTGGTTTTGATTTTACAAATTACGGATACAGTTGTAATGCGGAGCAATTTGGATTACTGAGATTATATATATCGAGATCTGAGGTTAAAATAATGTTGAGGTCCGTTAATGTCAAATCGTATATCTAACTGAACAACAAAAGCTCATATACGTTCCCCGCCCGCAGGTCAATCATCCGGAACGCTCGTTAAGCAAGCGTCCGGATTCGAACTCTGCGGGTGGCTGCAATACGGATGTGCTCGTGGCTGTGAGTTTACAGCGGTTGCGGAAAAGCTGGTGGCAACTCTCAGTACTCCATATCTGGTCCGGAGGCGGACGTCAGACCGGACTCCTGCGCGCACCTGGATCCAAAATAGTTCTATAGATGTACGTAGAAAACTGTAGTCCGCGAGTTAGCGAAGATTCAGAAAGAGGTTTCGACTCGTTATTTCAAAAAAAAAAAAAAAAAAAAAAAAAAAAAAAAAAAAAAAAACAAAAGCTCGTATATAAAAAAAAAAGATGACACTACACTTAAAGATAATAAAATGGTGTTGCTTTTGAACTTTTAAATAAAAAGAGCTGTATATAAATTTTAAGATATGGAATTAATTTTCAACGAATTTAAAATGAGAAACTGATTTATAAGAGTTTCAAAAATAAGGGCTGATACGCAATAATCTGTTAAAAATTTTTGTTCTACTTCATGTAGCGATCAATAATGAATTTGATCTTCTTTACTTGCTCTTTACATCTTTTTCATAATATTCATTCTAAAAAATTCTTACGTGTTCTTATAGAATTTTAAAATTTACTTTTTATTAAAAATTTAAATCCCGCATTGCGAAGATTGCATTGCTTTGAAGTAACACTTTATGATGACATGTGAAAGACGTTGGGGATAATACTCTCTCATGTTAACATCACTTTAACTTGCCGAGCACGATTAGCTTAACCGGTTGGAATGTGCCTCAGAAAATGTCACCATTCAGATTCGAATTTCTATGGATTAAAATTTTTTTACAAAATTTTTCAAAAAAAAAAAAAATATCTATTCCGTAGCAGAAACTTCCATTCTTAGAAGGTTTCGGATTTAGAGCGTCGATTGGAGCTGGACGTGGAGATTTTTACGAGTTTGAGGTCTCTATAGAAGTGTGTGCACGTATTATGGATTCTTACATGGTAGCATTTGTATACATCATCATATACTATGTGATTATATTTGTTATTTAAAGGATGCTAATAAAAGAAAATAACTTATAAAAGTACCATTATTTAGGTATATTGGACTCATATATATATTAAGGCAAAATTGGCGTTTGGTGCCCTCCTTAAGCTGTTTTTAGCAAACAACGCCCCTTCTTCCATTTTAAGTGGTCAGGGATAATTGGTCATTTCACATTACCAGGGGCGCGATTCACTTAAAATAGAAGAGGGGGTGCTGTTTGCTAAAAACAGATTAAGGGAGAGACACCAAACGCCAATTTTTTTTATTACTAAATATTAAAATATGTACCGTATATATGTCAACGATCGATAACTTGTGAAAAACATACATGTATTGTTTAATGAATGATATTTTGCATTTTTATGACTCCTGCTAATTAAAATTGATAAATTTATACCTTCTATTAGATTTGATATTTTTGTGCACTTTTCATGTGAATGATAAAATTTTTAATTTTTATCTAACAAAATATGAAAACACGCGAATACTATGAACACCTACCAACACCACAAACACACAAACATCTACAATCTCCCTGAAGACTGTCATAGTTTGTTTTTTTGTTCGTAGTGTGTTTGTGAATGTTCGTTGGTATTCGTAGGTGTTCGTATGAGATGTTCGTAGGTATTCACAGGTATTAGTATGTGTCCATAGATATTCGTGGATATTCGTATGTGTTCACAGATATTCGTATGTTTGCATAGATATTCATATATAGGTGTTCGTATATTTTCGTATTCGTGTATTTTGTAAATATTCGCAGGTATTAACATTTTTTTATTTTTTAAATAAAAATTAAAAATATTTATTATTATTTAATATAACATAAAAATATAAAAAAACTAATTTTAATTAAAAAAAAATAAGAATATCAATTTTAATTAGCCGGATACGAAAAGACAAAATGCAATATAATATCAATGTTACAGAGACAGATCATGCAACTTATAATAAACAACTTCATTAGTTGCTAAGCGGACCGAAAAAGATTTCAGTTGTAACAATTCTGTGCCCCGCGGTCGGCGATCGGTAATCCAATGGTGTAATTATAATCAGTGGTCTCAAAGGTCGGCAATGGCGGCCAGGTGTTGTGTGTATCACTGAGAAATGGTCCAAGGAGAGCGAATTTTGGCAGCTTGCATGTGAAGCATTTTGTTCGAATTAGGGTTGGAGATTTCAATTCAGACGCTATATAATTTTGGTCTTTTATTTCGCTTTTTCATCTATTTTCTGGGTGGATTCATCTTTGCTTCTCGATCGCCGGCGTCATCCTAAATTTCCTGCGAATTGCAGATATATGAAATCATCTACGTTAGTATGAATGGTTTTTTTAACCTGTGCTAAGATTTGCCGAATTCAAGGGTTCCCCCTCGTTAATCTGAAAAAATATGTACCGATTTAGTGTTTATCTATAATTTTATGGTTGTTTCCTTTTCTTTTCAAGGATAGAGTTATATCCCAGAAAAAGGAGATTCTGATTCCGATTCTAAGAATAGTTGAAAAAAAGAACAAACTTTAAGTGATTATGATAGCAATCACGAGCTCAGTTTGCCAATTTAATACTTTATTGAAGTTCTGCTGAGAAAATTGATGGATGCTTTTTGTTCTCACAGATTCCAGTTCCAATCTCAAAAAAGAGAATGGATTCTGAGTTGTGATTATAATAACAATGTACAAAAAAAAAGAAAATTTCATTTGATACTGAAATAAATATACAGGTTCTGATGGGAAGTAGTGGATCAAAAGATAGTGGACGTCTCAGACCAACCTATTCTAGCTCTGATTATAGCTATTCACAGCCCGATCAACCATGGGGTTCGTCTGGATACTCAGGCCAGCAGCCACCACCACCATCTCATTCCAATTATCCATCTTCCGGAAGCTATGAAGTGCCTTACGCATATCCTGCAAATCCAAGCTATGCCCCGCAGCCGCCCACCTACACACGTCCCCCGCAACCAACTTACTCTTCAGACCATGTTACTGGGGGGAGAAAGCCAAAGTTGGATCGTAGATACTCAAAGATAGCTGATAATTACACATCTCTAGATCAGGTATCACTTGCACTACTTGTGATTTTGTGCTGATTATTCTTCTAATAGTAGCCTCTTTAAGAAACTCAGACATTTTCGTGTATTTTCAATTTTGGGGTGGCTTTATGTGCAACATGGATCCTCTTCATCCACTCGGTTCGCTGAACTGTACACCGAAGACTAATTTCTGGTCATACATTTACTACTTTCAACTTTTAATGATATTTTTAATTATCTAATATTTGTATCTATTCATTTATATTCATTCCATAATTAAATTATAAATAAATATTAGTTTTTCTTTCTTCGTATTAGTTGATGTAATTATAGTACTCTCTTATAATATTTTTGACATAATCATTACTATTTTTACAAGGCTTGTTGGGATTGGTAGATATAAGTTTTATACTGTCATAAAAACTATTAAAAGTTGAAAGTAGTGAATGTATGATCAAGTTTACACTCGGTGCACAATTTGGTGTACCAAGTGGGTGTAGAGGATCCGTGTTACTTTGTGTGTGCTAGCTGTTTTTCTTTGGTTAATAGTTTACATGTAAGAGAGGTTACAGAATGCCAACCAATTTATCAGGCAGCCATAAGAAAGAAAACCAACTCCCATTTTCCTTTTGGTTCCGCATCATTTATTTTGCTGTATTCTTGGGCCCTGAGCACATATTATCGCTAGCTGAACTTGACGTCCTATTATGGTCTCTATGGTAGAGGAAAGGGAAAAGCCTGTTTCTTGCTTGTTTTTTGCTAATGCATTTTTCAAATTTGTTTAAATGTCGATGAAGGAGACCTGCAAAATTGGAAGAGGTTTCTCATATGCTTAGTATGTGGTTCTTTGTTTTTTTGTAAATGTCTGTTTGTATATGAAATTCAACTTTATTCATGGAACATGTTGGTTTCCCAGCTTTGGAAAATCTTTTTTGTGTTTAATAAAGCATTTTGATGTGATAAAGACAACTATGGCCTTGAAGAGTTGCATGCATCCTTGAATACATTTGTTTACCAAGTTGAAGCAAACTATTGGTCCAGCAATATAATATCAAAATTTGGCCAAACACTATAACATCAAAATTTTGTCCATAACTGTAACATCAAATCTTAATATCTATTTTCCATTTTGTCAACTTTCATATTTCCATGATGTGCCTTGTAGTGATATTTGATCTCCTATTAGATTTTTATTAATTTTTTCTTGAAAGTTATTATTTATTTATTATTTTATTAAAAAAAAAGAAAAAAACTGCTGGAGTGTATGCATATTTGCTATGTTATTTAGGTGTTGACAGTGTGGAGGTGTTCCACCTTTGAGTAAATATCCCTTTTATTTTTCATGAAATTACTATCTTTCCTCAGATTGTTCGAAACCAATATATGTGTAAATCTAAGATGTTTAGTAGGTCCTTGCAATTTTGACTAGTGTCTTTCCTTACACTTGTAATCAGTGATCAGGTTCTGTTAAGTGTCACAAGATGTGTCATACTCAAGTATCATTTGTTCAGGTGACTGACGCTCTTGCTCATGCTGGTCTGGAATCTTCAAATCTTATTGTTGGTGTTGATTTTACGAAAAGCAACGAATGGACAGGTTTGGTTCTATAGTCTAGGAGTCTTTTGTCAAACATCTAACATATTCTTTTCTTTCTGTCGGATACATATGTTTTCATGATGCAGGCAAATATTCATTCTGTGGACGCAGCTTACATCATATTGGTGATTCTCCAAACCCTTACGAACAAGCAGTATCTATCATCGGACGAACTTTGTCAGCATTTGATGAAGATAATCTTATACCGTGTTTCGGGTTTGGAGATGGTAAGCTCTGTTAACGGTGATAGTCCGAGACGGATCCTTATAGTTGGTGTATAACCTTTTATTATTTTTTTTTTTTGGTGTGTGCTGGCAGCATCAACACATGATCAGGATGTTTTTAGTTTCTATCCAGACGGAAGGCCATGCAATGGATTTGAAGAAGCTCTTCGGCGGTATAGAGAAATTGTTCCACAATTGAGATTAGCTGGTAGTTCTACTACTCATATTTCCCTGCTAATGAGGTTGTCATATGTGGGTCTTAACCTCCAGTTTGTTTTCCTTTACTTGTTGAAGGACCAACATCTTTTGCTCCAATAATTGAAATGGCTATGACGATTGTTGAAGAGAGCGGAGGCCAGTACCATGTTTTAGTGATAATTGCTGATGGACAAGTATAATATCCATTCTTTAAACCTAAAACTGTGATTTACTTTAAAGCAAATTACCCCCTTTTAGTCTGGCTATATTGTTTTCTATCCTAGTTGAGATCGTTAAATTATCTCTTAAGTAGTGAGCTCCTTTTGTGACCTACTATTTGCCGTAACAAGTACTCAAATGCTTCAAGTCAATAAGGGTGAATTCACATGGGCTAGGTCAGTTTGTTAGCTGCAGTAGGTTACTTTGAGGTACAACTACTGTGTTGACAGTTATTTGCTTCAAACTTTTTTAGGACCTTCCGTGGGAGCAAATGCAATATGTATTAGGGTTGATACATGGTCGGATCCATTTCTACTGTGTGCCTCATTGACTCGAGTGATTCTGCTTGCAAGTCATTGTCATTTTAATATTCTTTATCATCAGCGAGCATGTTGTTTTCTTAAATTAATTCTTGGTTAAAATTTTATTTTTGACTTTTCCTTTTTCCTGGGAGCTTGTTGTTTGTATATCCACTCACTTTAATATCCATTCAGGTCACACGAAGTGTAGACACCCAGTCTTCCCAGTTGAGTCCCCAAGAGCAAGCTACTGTGGATTCTATAGTGAAGGCCAGGTACTTCCACCATGTGAACCCTTATGGATGTTTCTAGAGATATATTATGAGTTACCGCCAAACTTATCCCAGCTTTGATATGTTTTAGCAGCATCTAGATAATTTGTCAAGCAGATTCAGATTTTCTTTCTCCCCTTGTTATTTTTCCTCATTGTCATCGTTCTTTAGATATTCATCCAGCATAATTGGTTCTTTATCAGCAACTTTCTGACGATCATGATAACTGCTGCAGGTGCTGCTTCTCTTTTTTCTTCTTTTCCTTCCTTAGTGGGTGTCTTTATTGTTTTCATAATTTTGCAGTGAATTTCCATTGTCCATTATACTGGTTGGTGTTGGCGATGGTCCATGGGATATGATGAAGGAATTTGATGACAACATACCTGCTAGATCCTTTGATAATTTTCAGGTAATACAAATACATATGCTCCAGCATTGTGTTCTTTGCCTTTCAACCTTTTTCCCTCTTTTTTTTTTCCTTTTTTTTTTTTTTTTTTTGAGAAGAAAAGCTATTCAACTAATTCATGTAGATTGTAATCAGTGAAAAATCTTTCTTGGCAGTTTGTGAATTTTACGGAAATCATGTCTAAGAATGTTCCTGCAAGCAGAAAGGAGACAGAGTTTGCTCTTGCAGCACTGATGGAAATTCCAACGCAGTATAAAGCAACATTAGAATTAGGAATCTTAGGGTAATACATCCACAAACTACTTTTTTCATGTAGTTTTTTCCAAACTTTTGTCATTTGATATTTATCTTGCAGTCATCGGACTGGAAAATCTCCACAGAGGTTCGCTCTTCCAGTGCCAGGTGGAGGCAATTATGGATCAGCTTCTTTTGGTCCAAAATCATTTAAATCAACGAGCTTCCAGCAGAGTGCACCACCTTATTCTGGATACGACACTTCACCAACTCCAAGCTCGCCTCTCCCTTCCAGTTCATTCGAAAACCAGGTATTTTGTTTCCAGAATATTTTAACATATAGCTTGCTTTTCTAAATGCTTCAAAATTCATCGCTGGACTTCCAGGATTAAATCGGATTAAACAGTAGCATCTAGGGCCCTTTTGCATGTTATTATGGTTCACTCTGACTCGGTTATCTCTATGTTTTTTTTTTTTTGTTAAAAAAAAAAAAATTGGGTTCTGAATACCTTCTTGTTGCTGGATAGGTTTGCCCAATTTGCCTTACAGAACCCAAAAACATGGCTTTTGGTTGCGGTCATCAGGTAAATGATTTCATTGTTCAAGTATATATATATATATAAAGGTTTTGTGTGCCGAGCCGAACCGAATTTTGGTAAATTCAGATTCTGGCACGTACCGATATTTATTTATTTGTTATTTTTTTAAAAAATAAATTAAAAAATAAAAAATAAAATAAAAAATTTAAATATAAGATTTTTTTTAATACGTGTCGTGCCAGTTCGTGCCGTGCCGACAACTGTCGGAACAGACCCGGCGCGAGCTGTGCCGACCCGGCACCGAAAACCGTGATACATATATGAACTATCCTTAGGCCGACCTAAGCGACCATTGGATCAAACAATTTGATCGAGATCAACAGACGCTAATGCGATCTGAGAATAGCTCCTCTCTCTCTCTCTCTCTCTCTCTCTCTCTCTATATATATATATATATATATATGTTTGTTTTCGAAGAAAAGGGTGTTAATGTTGCTTAATTGTCCCCACTTTCACCTTGCAGACTTGTGTTGAATGTGGTCAGACTCTTGAGACCTGCCCAATTTGTCGTAGTCCAATCAAGACAAGAATAAAGCTTTACTAGGTTGTCTTAAAATCGTCTACTGTAATTGACTTATTTTCGACCCGCTAAGTTTGCGAGTGACACTGGTATCTATTCTTTGACTTGTTTAGGATCATTGGTTGTCATGCTAACTGGAGTTTGTCTTCTCGTTCATCAAATTTGAGATCTTTGTATTGTTTTGTTCTGAAGTTGATGTACATTTGTACATATTTTTTGTGGTCATATTACAAATATCGTGCCCAAATTTGCCAACGTTGTACTTCATGTTTTGTTCTGATGCAGTGTCATCTAATCTGATAGTGATCGGTAAGTTTGTAGCGCGAATTTCTTGAAATTTCTGCTGTCAAGTCAGACCACTCAAATAGTGTGACCATCAGTCTAACACTACAGATGTCAGCCGTGTAGGGCCAGCTAATAGCAGGCCGTACGTGGCAGCGGGCTGCGGGTACGTCTGCACTGCTACTTTCACAGGCTGCACTAGTCCGTCTGGCATAGTGCGGGTGTGCAGCTCGGCTCGGACTGCCAATCCGCGGGCCGGGCCACGCGGATTAAAATGCTGTCAAGACTGACTCATTAAAAAATTAAAATTAAAATTATTTTTTATATGTAAATTTGAAAAAAAAAACTAATTAAAAAAAAAAATAACGGGGTTGACCTGCACGGCATCATGTGCAGGCTGGCTCGATGTCCGTTCAGCGACTACGGGCGGCCGAACTTTGGCCCGCACGGCTAGGCTGGGCTACGGTACATCCCACGGGCTGCGAGTCAAATTGACATCTCTATCTAACCGTTCCACCAATCTTTTTCTTATATTAATTCAACCCCTCTTCATCGAGGGCGTTTAGGATGGACAGTGGAGTCGAACACAGGTAGTTTCGAGGATGTAACCGGAAGATCGATAATTTTCATTAGAAGGGACAGCAGATATTGTTTAACTAATAATCCAGGCCATTTCAGGTGCTGTAGTTGAAAAACTCTTTTTTTTTTTTTTTTATAAATTGTTCATTTCGTGAAAGTTGAAGTTTTACAAATTCATCCATGTGGCAAACTAATAACATAGATAAAATAAATGACAAGAATAACCTATCTACAAATTAAATTCTGAGAAAAGAAACGATGACACATGGATCGGGTAAGCGCCGCCGCAATCCTTATCGGATCCAAACCCGCAAACTTCCTCCATTTTCCCACTCCTCGTATCCACCGAAACTAACTTCCCGTCCGAAACCCCGTAAACCACCTCCATTTCCGGATGAAACGCAGCCGCACGCAACTGCCGCCCACAAACTCGCTTCGCTTCTACGCTACACTTTAACCTCCAGTTGTTGTCAGAATTCTCATCCGTCACCCAAATTCTGAGCTGGTTATCGTCGCCGGCGGCGAAGTGAAGCCGACCGCAGCTCCGGCCTACGAGGCTATCGTAATGCGCCGTCTCCGGTATGTCGGTGACTTCGCAGGCGATCATTCCGTCGAGTTTGATTCCGACGAGGTGACGAGGCCGCGCAAGCACGTAGAGCGTGCCGTCGGAGTAGTGCATGGTCGCCGACATGGAGCTGGTGTCAACTCCCAAGTCCAGCTCGTGCTCCGACCACTCTCCCGTCTCCGACGAGAACACCTGGAGCACAGTCCCCTGCGGCAGCCACTGTGTGAAACACACCACCTTGTAGCTCCCCTTCGAGGGCTCGTATGCGAGCACAGCCAGCAGGCTGCTCTTAGGCGGCGCCGCCGTTCTCCGCCACCGCTTTCTTATTGGGTCGCAGACAATGAACGTAGAATTATCGAACATAAGAATCACGCCGTTACAACAGTCGACAATTACCGGCGACGACGAAGATATCGCCGGCGGCAAGAAGTCGAGTTCGACGGTCTCGAGGCGGCGGTCGTTGGCGGAGATGAAAGCGTACTTCAGATTTTTAATCTCCGTCTTATCGTCGCCGGCGGCGGGGGAGGAGTGGTAAATGGTGGAGATGAGGAAGGGGAGGCGGCGGCGGAGGTAGTCGGAGTTTATGACTGATTGCCAAGATTTGCAGACAGTGGTGGATCTGAAGAGACATTTTAGAGGAAGCTTGGACAGAATCTCGACTAACAAGTCGTCGTCTAGCATGCTGAGCTTACTGCCGCCATTGTTAGCGTCGTAAGAAATGCTTCGTTGTTTCGAGAATCTAGCCATGATCGATGCTACTCGTAAGAGTACTAAGGTTTGAGAATATATTCAGGTAATGAATGTGTGGTGTTGAAAACATATGAATGATAGAAATTCTCTGAGATTGGTTATATAAAGATGGAATGAAAGTTGTGGAGAGGAAGCGACATGATGCGGGAAAAATACGTGTTCATGCGTGAAGACACCGGAAAAATGTAGGTTGGACGCTAAATTGCATTTTCTGGATAAACTTTTTCTGCTGATTCTTTAATTAACACTTGTTAAGTTCAACATTATCTTTTTGTGTGTTTTCCATCAAATTTAATTTTTATTCTACATTTAATAAAAATATAATATTTATTAAAATAAATTTTAATCTATTAATTATTTATTAAAATTTTAAACTACTAAGCCATAGTTAATAATATTTTAAGTGACGATAAGAGATTCACAGTGTATTGTTTTAAGCAAGATTTTTCATACAAATCAAGCCAAAATTTTAATAATTTTGGATTTCCATATATGCTGACTATGTTTAATATGCTGTACAGAATGATACATATCTATTTTATTATTTATAACAAAAATTTCGTATTATTGTTACTGCACTTTTTTTTTTTTTTTTTTTTTTTTTGGGAAAAAACCTGGAAAGTAAAACAGTTTGCTTCTCATCTATAGAATAGAACTCAAGGATCCCCTACATACCCGCTTTTCAGGGATATTATTTTAAATTTATTTAAAAACGATGTATATCTGGATGTGCTAGAAAGTCTTCCAATTTTGAAAAGATTGTGGAATGTTTATGTGTCTGGACGGCCAAATATAATTATTCATGGTAATTAAGAAATAATTATTAAGATGGTGCAAATTAGGCAATTAATAAATATTTGACATAGATGTTTAAGGATCCAGGTGGGATGCAGATGTACTTTTTTTTTTTTTTAAAAGAAAAAAATATTTAATAATATGCAAAATGCAAAAATAATTTAAGCCGACCGAATCTAGTGCTAAAGTATGATAACCCACCAACTTTTCTCCAGCTCAAATGATAACGCCGCGTTACTTTTTATCTCTTGCAAATAAGCAACTTTTTTTTTTTTCTGATAAAATCTTCAAAAATATTTTACTTTTAGATAGATTATCGGACGATTAGATTTTTCAATTTATTATGATATCTGTAAATTTATTAAATTATAAAAATTATGTATTATGAATATTATTTTAACAAAATATGTGTGTGTTTGGGTTGGCATTACCGATGATAAAGCGTAGTTAATCACCAGAAACTTCTACTACAACAGCTAATTAAGCACCACGCCCTTTGACATATCATGAATGGATGGATGCTCAGAGAAGATATATGCCACGTCATTCGGATATGACACGTGGCAGACGCCGAGCAATGGGCTTGCAGTTCTTGCCAACTCGCCACGTGTCGGTCTGGGAATTCTTGAAGGTCACGCTGTAAGATACGTACACGAGTTGACTGTTGTAATAAACTCAAACTTAAACTCCAGTTGAGTTCACAAAAATTGATTGACAAAACTTTATTTTTTTTAAAAAAAAAGGCATAATTAATTATTAAAATAAATCGAGCACGAGTTATTTATGCTGCTGGCAGGAGATTTATAACTAGATCACAACCAGTCTATTGAATTAAAAATCAAATAAAATACTACAACTTCGAAAGACTTTACCATCCCAAAGAAAAGAAGAAATGAAACACAATTATACAACTAAAATGTCATCTTAAAAAGCGACACCAACTAAACTGTTTACTTTAGAAAGAAACACATAAATAAATAAATAAATAAATACATATATATATATATATATATATATATATATAAAATCTTAACCACATATTTCAATCAATAACAAATTCATAATATTTGTTTGTTTATTGTAGGTGGGATAATAAACAAGTTGGCCAGCTAAAAGTTTTTAGACGGCCAAATCTTTTATATATTGAAAAAGACAATTAAGATGGTGAAAGAGCAACTTAAATACTTATTAAATATTTACTAATCCAAGGGGGTGGTAAACCATCATGAGTAATGGTATTGGAGCTGAACATTTAATCTGCAAAATAGTTCATTTTATATTTTTTTTGTACTATTTTTGGATCGATCTCGAGGCACGAAAAAATACCAATCGGATTATTTTGGACTGTTTATCGGATCTAATAGTATTTTTGAACCATCATAGACACCTAAGATCGATGGTGAAAGAAAGTCTAAAAATATTTATTGATTCTAGGTGGGATAGTAAGTGTTATCCTTAACAAATAATCATAATAAACACAAAAAAGAAAATAATATTTGCCACTAGAAGCTACCACATGAACTATAATTATCTTGTTTGTTCACCCCGAAGCTTATAATTTACTTTGTTTTGATATTTCTCATTCTATTTTATCTACGGCACCAAATCTCATCCCTTCTTTGGACCCAAAACAATATATGCAGTGCTCAACTCGAACTTACAAATTTGTTATTTCCTGAATTACGATGGCTAACTTTTATGCTGACACAAAGAATAATACGAAGCAAACGATGATAACAAGATCGTCATCCCAAATAAGCCTTTATTGGAGAGCAAGAGGATCATTCCATCCTATTATGCCATATATACTAAACTTATCTCTCATATTTTGCTGTTTCCTAAACAATAGATTTTTATTTTTTATTTTTATTATTATACTATATACTAAAATCATTCGAATTGAATAATATTTTTAAGCGTATACATATATGTATAACACTTCAATTTGCTATAGTACATACTAATTTTTTTATTTCAAAATTTTTCTAAAATACATATGGATTTTAAACTAATTTTACCAATTTTTTTATAAAAACAAAAATTATTTGAGAAAGTTTTAGAAAGTAAATAAAAAAAATTTCCTACTGTCATGCCCAAACAAAGGTCGCTGTTACCTTATCCGGACGGATGCTTGTTTGTTGAAACTTCTCGTTGTAGTCTAAAATTAAATTTTTTAGATGCCCTATAGTGCAAATATGTTTTAAAATTAATTAATCAACACCCAAATCATCATTTCTGTGCATATTATATAATATATTTCTAGAATTTGATCAACCAATGCTGAAATGAAATTTGTTAAAATGTTTTTTAATTTCTTCTAATATTTGGACGAATAAATGTAATTAATCACTCTTTGTTGATTCATATGCGTCGTGTAGTGGCGCACGCACGGATACTCGGGAGATAAATGCCACGTCATCATTTGACACGTGGCATACAATAGTTGGTGTTCCATGTGTCATTCCAGACATTCTCCATGGTCAAAAGCGAGTAGATTTTGTTGCTATCCATAAAGTTGCAGGAGATGGCGCAAGCAAGCTTACTCATTAAAATATAAAAATTATGAATTACCCCATTTTTTTTTTTT
This sequence comes from Xerophyta viscosa, assembly GCA_002076135.1. Taxonomy (NCBI): domain Eukaryota; kingdom Viridiplantae; phylum Streptophyta; class Magnoliopsida; order Pandanales; family Velloziaceae; genus Xerophyta; species Xerophyta viscosa. The sequence goes on from MJHO01000047.1 coordinate 2,244,665, forward strand.
ATAAAGTTATTTTTTAACCCTTTTATTTTTTAGACTTAATAATAATTCCATAATTCTAATATTACTAATTTTTTAGCCCTTCTATCTATTAAATTATCTTTAAAGCCCTTAATCTTTTATTTTTAATAAACACAGAGTTCAAAAATACTTTAAAAATTATAAAAAAATTGTTAAAAGAAGTTCTTTTCTTTTGAAAAAAAAAATGAAAGCTGAAGTTTATAGGAGTTAGCAGCAACTCTTTATACTTATTAAGGGACTCAAATCCTCGTTTGGAGGAGAAAAAAAAAACAGTGAATGAAAATCAAATCAAATATTAGACGTATTCTTGAAAAATTTTGAATACAAAAAGTAGAATTTGTTGTGCACTATAATTTTTATATTCAATATTTTTTTAAAATAATTACTAAATAGATCTTTTTGAACGTAAAATACAAATGGGTTTAAAATCATATATTTATTTGCAAATAGATAAACAGTACTGAAGTTGATATGCAACTCTCCCTAAATTTTGTAGCGTTGTCAAAACTCTCTGCCGTAAATAAGTTCACTTCAAAATACATACATATATATAGATATTTTCAAAAAAAAAAAATATAGAAAATAAATTTGGGTGTGCTCTATAATTTATATTTATTTTTAAAAAAATATATTTTTAAATAGTTGTTTGAAAGATCTAAAAGTTTTACAATTAGTACTAATCTCGGCGCGCCCCACTAGTTATGCCGGCTCGGCTCGGCCGGCAGCTCGCCAAGCCGAGCCAAGCAGGCCTAAATTTTTATTTAAAAAAAAAAGAGTATATACGTGCGCGGGCTGCCCGCGGGCCGGCCCGCCCCGCCCCCGGCACGGGCTGGTTTTTTCAGGCCGGCTCGCACTGCAGGGAAGGCAGGCAAGCCCGCACGGCCGGCCGCGCAGGGAGGGCCAGCAGGCAGCCCTGCGAGCTGGGCTGCTATACAGGCTGCGGACTGCGGATTTTTTTTTGCATATCTAAGAATAGCCCTTACTAATATATACAATTAATATCCAATCTTAAGTCTCGTATGTGTTTAAAAATTTGAATTATACCGTACCAAATGCAGAACAAATAAATTTTCAAATGTGGGGCTGATAATTTGTCCAAGACTCAACTTTTATTATCGTGATGATAAATCTTGAAATTTTGCCTTTAGCATTTAAATTTTTTATTATTTTCTTAAAATACTTTTGTTAAATAAAGAGTAAGAGTTCTGCCTTACAGTTATTAAATTAAAAGTGAGAGCAGTGTGAAAGGATTTACCCAACAATAGAATCTGTTGGGTTCGGTCTATTCTGGACAATTTAACCATGTTTCGGCGAATCCCAACCGATTCTTAAATGTGTTACTATTTCTATAATATTATTATTTTCTAATTCTATAACTATTGGCAGAAATTTTATATTTTGGGGAAAAAAAATTTTGACGAAACACACTGAATACCAAAAATATACCTCATATCACATGGAAAATGGTTCGAAACAGACGGGAATCTCAACGAACATAAGTACGATAGCCGCAACGCGAGTTACATAAAGCTCATTATACACAACTCTATAGAACGGAGATGAATGCGATAATGCTACTGCTTAGGAGCAACACAAGCCAAGCAGAGCTACTCCTACAAAATTTTTCAGAGTAATGTGTTCTAAAACAAACCAATGAGAGAATACCCGCAACGAATCTAAAAGTTGCGATGCATCCAAAAATAAAACTAACAAAAAGGACCGCCAGACTCTTTTTCTCCGTATCATCGTGCCGCTTGCTAATCCTCTCCAATTCTGACCTGTCCATTAGGATATTGGTATTGGAAATGTTGTTAGTTATGTTCAAATAAAAGTAGAGATGCAAATTTTAGCATTTTAACCATAATTCGTACACTTAAAGTTCAAAGAATACCACATAAGTATAAACACTATTAAATATTATCGTATGCAAAATTCGCAACATAATGTATCCACCAATGAGAAGCGTTATGAGTCAACGACATTAGCTTGTTTTAAGTCATTCATTATAAATTATGAAAAAAAATTATTTTCCTTAAATTCCTACTTTGCCACCATTTTGAGGTTGCAGATTAGTTTATGGAAGGCTGACAATAATCTGGTTTGGTCAAGTTGAGTCGCTGTACGTGAAAAGATAATGGCTATAAAATCTACATATAAGTAAAAATTGTCTAAATAATACAAAAATATATATCAATCGACTTCAAGAATATATGTTCACAGTAGTAGAATCAAATGCGTGTACAAAAATGATGGTTTCAACAAAATCATGCAATGTCTTCTGAAATTTTGATATTATTATTATGAACATTGAAAAAAGATAATTAAGCACTTGAAAATACTTGATTCGCTACATTGACATTGTATGATCAACTATCCTACAAATTGCAAAGCAGCTATAAAAACATAATCATGCTAAAATAAAAACAATATCATTAATATTTCCTTTTAAGTTCTCAGCTGTACATATTATTTGAAGTGTGTGTGCGCGCGTGATTGTATATATATATATATATATATATATATATATATATATATATATATATATATATATATATCATTTTTGGATGATTAACGTGATTGTTTTGAATACCTTATAATAGCATTATCTTCAACCAACCGGTGCAGCTGCAAGGAAACACCAACTCTCCATGATTGCAGCTCATCAATGTCTTTGGCCTAAACCATACGATGAAAAGGGTTACAACAGCTAAATAACAAATGAATAAAGTTTATAATGAATCTCTTAACAACTAGAGATTATAAATACATACAAAGTAGTACATAGATCAAAGGCCACATACCAAGACATCTTTTGAATGGTGAAGATTATGCAACTCTAATTTCAGTTTCGCCAATAACGCTTCCTTGCCAGCAATATCACCATCAAGCTCACTAAAGATTCGGCCATATCTGGTATTCAATTCTTCCAAGTACCTCTCCAGAACAGCAAAGTTCACATCAAGTGCTTGAACTTTCTGCATTAATATTTTCAGAACAGTGTCCCCCGGCATTCTTCCAACTTGGTATGGCCTGGCCTCTACAACTGGATCAGAAACACCTTTTACAGGCATTTCTTGTTTTGCCTTTGAATTTTCCTGTGATAAATCAGTGTTAACTCCTTTTGTAGAATCTTGATGGAAAGAAACCACATCATCAGCAGATTCTTGTATCTGCTTCGATTCTAGGCTTCGTTGTTCAATATCTACTTGTTTGTTTTGAAGCGAGATCAAATCTTCGAGCATTCTCTCCACAGCATCCACGCCATAGACTTCTACAACACTGAGCGTGCAGTAGAACTCCGATCCATAGTGACTTAGCAAATTAAGTGTTAGATATCTTGCCCATTTTGGTTCTGGAAAAGCAAATCGCTGTGCATGCTTCACATTTCCTGCAGTGAAATTGCCAAGCTTTTCCCAGCTATCTGTCGGGTAAACCAAGCTGCTCAGTACTTCAAAATCTTTTAAATTGGATGAGTAGTGCTCGAAATTCGCTATCTCGATAGCATCCACCAAGGTTTCCTCAGAAAGCTCTATGACAACAAACTTCTCTTCAGCTGAACATGGATTTCTAAGATATTTATCTTTGTCTTTATCCAATATATTTGAAGCACCTTTAGATTCCTTGTTAAATGCCAAGATCTTCGCACCTTTGCCGCCAGATGCATAATTATACTCTTTTCCTCCAGGTTCGACTCGGTGAACAACAGTTCCTACTTGCCCCGAATTAGGTTTACCTTTAATGGTGATTGCTTTGCTCTTAAACTCATCCAAACCAGGAGGAGCAACACGTGATATTCTCTCACTCTTTGCTGTAACTTCCGACGCATTGTTCTTTGTATTATCATCTATTTTAATGTCTACATTGGATATTTCTTCAACTAGTTTAACGCTTTCCAAAGCCACAGGATTTGCTTTTCTATCACTGTCACTTGATGAAACTTCTGACTTGTGCTCAACAGTCTCCGCATCTGAAAAGGGGGTGGTGTTGTGTGTATTGATATTAGATGATAGACTCAATGGTCCTGAAATGTCTATAGGATTATATCTTATATCTGAAAGGAAACTACTTTCATGCCAAATAGACTCACCATCAAGAGAGTCCAACCCATCTGTAGAACATTAAAATAAAAATAGATGGAAAGGTGTCAGAAGAAGAAAAATAAAAAAGGAACCTTCATATTGACTCACTACCATTATTTTAACCACATAAAATCAGCAGCTTTGTAGAATATAAAGGAAAAACGCATATCAATCTGTAATCGGCCAGAAAGGGACCATCTAAAATTATGACAATCAATATGCTCAACTTGTGAAAGTGAGGCCTAGTTTTTAGATATATGGTAGAATTAGTCAACCGCTTCATTTGTAGATTTAAGGCATGTAATGTTCAAGGTGAAAAGCAGAAACACATTTGCATATAATAATGGTAAGGAAAACTTATGGGTAATTATTTGAAAATCACAATCAGTAAACAACAGGATCCCCTCTCATAAGCAATTTTGCAAAACTAACTTCATATTATTTCACGCCCATGCGCACCATTTCCTTAATGCAGCACTTTTGCCGTCGTAGTTGATTATCTCCGAAAAATGTCAAAAAACCATTCCTTTCTCAAAAAACTATAACAAAAATTTTATTGGAAGTTAATTAATCACTGTTAATGCAAACAAAAAATACAATTATGAACAGAAAATAAAAGATTAAAATAATGATAAAAGCACACCTCTGTAGCCATTCCCATGGCTCACCAAAGAGTTGAGAAGGAAGACAACAGCCCAAGTGAGGAAAACAAGCGACAAGGAGACCTTGTACAACTGCATCCTTACCAAACTATGATACTTCTGGTGATTTTCCGCAGCAGCTGCAGCTCTTCTTTTTAGAAGAGCTCTACGTGATCTCTGCATTGTTCATTAACTTGACTCAATTCTGTAGACAAGCAGCCATAGCAAAAACTTGAGAATGAAAGAATTTCGCTATGAAAGATTTGACTTATATACTACTTTTGGTGGCAGTTGACAATTGAACCTGGAATGCCAGGGTTCTTATACCAAGCTCATGCACTTATACCAAAACCAATTAGTAGGGGATTTCTTATACTGCTCTATATTAGAACTTCATGAAACATGTAAGGCTAAGATATTGTGCATGAACTTTAAGTAAAAGCCAATAAATCCGACAATCCACATCAACGTTGCCGCGAAGCGAAGTAAAAGCGAAAGAATATCTTTCAGTTTCACCAACAAGCCAAAAATATTTTCTGTTCCAAACTTCACCAAATCGAATTCAAACAAGAATCTGATATACATAAATTCAATCAAGAATTTAACTATCTAAAAGATTGAACTGACAACAATATCAGCAACAATAATCTGGCAACTCCATCTAAAATCCCAAAAAAAAGAAAGAAAAAAGAAACAGAGATCGAGAATAGAGAATGAATCGGAACTCACGTAATCCGCAGCATCGATAGAATTATTCCCTTGAACGCGTAGAATTTTCGGTTATATACACTGAATTGAATGGAATTAAAGAACTTATTTACACGGCAAGATCTACCCAAGCGAAGGACGCTGACTCTTTTAAATTTCGTGATTTTAAATTCACTTAATTGTAATCAATTAGAAGTAAACTCTACTAACATTAAATTACTTGTGTGCCCTTCTCGCTAATGCCGCCTGAAGCAACGGTATAATTCTGCTCACCGGATGTTTGTCCTTTTACACCTTAAATTTCCCCCCTTTCTGTTTTTTTGTTTTTATTTTTGAATTCAGCCTCCCTAAATTCGCATTTCGCATTTCGGCCATCCAAAATATATTTTGTGCCGATGTGGCGAGTTATACAAAATTTGTCTCTGCGTCGATGTGGTGATGCATGTGCATCACCAAATGGCACGTTTTTATATTTCGGAAGGTTGAATCGTGCGATCGTAAATTTAGAAAGTACTGATAAATAATTTTTCTTAAATCTATAAAATATCAAAATTATAATTATGATAAATGACATAAAAAAATTATAATTTTGATTTGATAAATTATTATAATTATAATTATAATATCAAAAAAAGAAAATTTGGGTCTAAACCCCCTTTTCTTTTTATCCTATAAAAGTTTACTTCGATAAGTTAAATTCACAAATTTCTCCCTTTAATCTACAAAATTTCACAAAATTAAATGACATTAAAAAAAATTCAATTAGAAAGGGACATATTAACAATTTTAATTATGACAATATATTTTGATAAATACCCTTTATCTACCAATATCTAAATTATGATATTTTATCTAAAATTATAAATTCTTTTAAGTATATTGATATTATTGTGAAGAATTAAACAATTTGAATTTTTAATTGAGATCGAAACTATGAATGCTATTTTGGTATGCTCGAGTGTGCCAAACACCTATGTGGAACTATTTTTCAACAATTTTTAAATATAAATATTATAGATTTTAAAAAATTTTACTTTAAAATTTTTAAGAAATAGTTTTTAAATAAATATTTTAAACAAAATTTTAGCAAATTTAAAAATTAGTTTTAAATTGGTTTAAAAATAGTTTTAAACTAGCCAAAATTTTAAAATACAAAAAAATTATTTTATAATATTCTTAAAAATTTTAAATTAAAATTATAGATCTATCAAAATAAACAACTTTCGTTGTTAATGTATTTTCGAATATAACACCACTAGGTGTTTACCGTGATCAAAATTCTCAAACTACTATTACCTGGACACCGGTTAAAGGGACGAATCTCAAGACAAAAACCCAGGTAGGATGATCTGATTCAGGGATAAAACAGATGAAATAGAGATTTGTTTGACATATTTAATACTTATTAAAAATATTTTTAAAAAACTTTTTTAGATTTTAACAAAATTTATAATTTTTATTTTTAAAATATTTAATACTTCTAAAAATATATTTAATGATGTAAAATTTAACAGATTTAAAAATAATTTAAAATTGCTCAAACATTTGTTAAACTCGTTAAATTTTAAAATATTAAAATATCTATTTAAAAATATTAAAAAAATTTGACATTAAAATTAGATCTTATCAAAATTTATAACTTTTATTTTTTTTTAATTTAAATATTAAAAAAAATATATACTAACGCTGTATATTGTAAAATTTTTCCTTAACCATCTCTGGCTTAGAGTGACTCCATGCCATGACGCCATCTAGTCTTCCAACTGATGAAATAGATTAATTGCAAAAGGAGAAAATAAAGATAATAAAACTTATTCATGCAGTGGATAAGCGATACAGTAATTTATTCAGTAAAAATGATATTTCTTTTTGCTGTATTGTAAAAGTCAACGGTTTGCAAGATGGTCAACATTTTTTTTTAATGAAGGGACATTGCTGAGCTGTCTACGAGAAAGAACAGCTGTATTTGTATTATTTTGTTTTATTTTAAATTTCATAGCCAGCTACGCATGGGCTACGTTGATTGTGACCGTAGAAATAATCCTCCCTGGCAGGTAGCCCACTCAATTGACGAGGGTAGCTCATGAATACCGTCAGCTATAATATAATAGCTAGATGTGTGCTCTAAAAATAATTAAAAATAATTTTATAATTATAATTAATAAAATTTAAAATTTATTTAATTTAAAATTATAATATCTATTGTTAACATTATAGGAAGAGTTACAACCGGATCCAAAGTTACAAATTCAATTTAGCGCCTGAGCTAAATTTTAATTGCAATTAAGTTCTTCGTAGAAGGTATTAAAAATTATCAAGAAGGTATTAAAAATTATCAGAAATGTGTCAATGTGCTAGTTTATCAAAAGGGTGTCTAAAATTAACAAGACAGTATTAAAAACTTACTTAAATGTGTCAAAATACAAAATATTGGACACATGTCGGCGATGTTAAAAATTTATCGGAAGATGTTTAAAACACATTGAAAGGTATCAAAATGACTAAAGTGTAAAAAAATTTTAGAGATACTTTACGTGATGTTGAAACAATATAAAGAGACTGCAGAACAATTATCCGTTATATCAATATATTAAATACTATATTTTTATTAAAAATAATAAACTAAATAAATCTTTAAAAAATTTAGAAATGTAAATCTATAAATAAAATTAAAAATAATCATAAAATTATATTGAAAATATTTAGGAGAAAAAATAAGTTTATAATTTACTATAAAATATAAACCACATAATATTTATGATAACTATCATATATAATTTAAGTATATTTTAACTATTAAATAATTATATTAGAATATAAATCTCCATCGAATATTTCTCTGCGCTTAAATATTATATATATATATATATATATATATATATATATAACATAAAGTTTTTCTAAATGTTTTAAAAATATTTTTAAAATTATGACATATATTTATATATAATTAACGGCATGCCAGAAAGTAAGAAACATTCATAATTTTATTTTTTAAATGTAGTCCAAGTGTTATGATTAAAAACCTTATTCAGTTAAAATAAATTTGATACTTACAGTACGATAGATTTCGCCTTATTATTAAAAAATAATAATAAAATAAAAGGCCAAATCATGAAGCATAGTATTTCCAATTAGTCAGCTAGAATTAAACTCCTGGTACATAACTTCTGTGGAAAAAAAAAAACAAAAACAAACAAAATCAAAGAACACAAACCATTGTGTCTTTTTGCGAAAGGTTCAAACTCAGCGTAAATTTTCTCACTTTCGCCGCACAGACTCTCCTCCACCTTGACTAATGATTGAAGCCTAATAGATACCACAGGACCCCACCTATACGGTTATTCTTTTTCAAGCATTTAGTAGGGTACAAAGTCCCCATTTTGAACATTGCCATAGAATTTCGTTGATAGCAAAAGTCAAGATGGAGAACCTGGAAATTTGCTTGCCCAAAGCCTTTGGATAACATTTTTCTCATTTAATCTCAGTTATCTCCTTTGTGATGTTAAAAATGGTCATAGCTTCGTATAAGTTCGTACGACATACCTTCCTTTGGACAAAGTTCATATCAGAAAATGATTTTGTCGTATAGTAGCCTCAACATGTCCTGCTATTGTCCCCCTATAGATGCTATTAAAGTCCGCGGTCCGTACTGCAGTCCGGCCTGCGCAACTGACCGTACAGGCCACAGGCCGGCCCGCCTCGACTGCGTGAGCCAGACTGAGGAAACCAGCCCGTGCACGCAGGGTGGGCGGCCAGCCTGCAGGCAGCCCAAGGGCATTTACAATATAATTTTTTTTTTTGTTTAAATTTCGGCCGGCTAGGCGGGCCGTCGGCTAAGCCGAGCCGCCGTAACTAGGGGTCGGGCCGAGCCAGCCTGCCCCGTCTTAGGTGCCGTACACTAGCCCCCCCCCCCCCCCCCCCCCCCCTCCTCTCTCTCTCTCTCTCTCTCTCTCTCTCCTATATACACATCAGCTATAAATTTGTAGAGCCAAAATGATCCTGAAAAGTACCATATATGTACACACATCTCAGTCAAATTCCGCGGCAAGATCTGAGAAGAGTAGAAGCACGCAACCATACTCCAAATGAGACTGATTTTGTAAAACAGTCAGCCACAAGCAAGCACATAGATCACTCGATATCTATGTGCTTGTAGAAGAGCACAAGCCAATTGGCTCAGCTCGTTTAGAAACCAAACAAGCTTGACCAGATCGCGAGTTGCTTGGCACAGTTTAATCCCTACTAATTCTCGGGGAATGACATGGGTTTCAATACCTAACCTGACCCCAATTTGGATGCTCAACAAATTCTGCTCTAGAAGGAGCCCAATTATGCGTTATGACAACTTCTACTTGACATCTATTGTTAGGGTTCATATTTCCTGCAATATGAACCAATAACTAGTGGACATCTACAAATATGCATGAACAGTAAGGCAAAGCCATGGCCGCTTAGACAAACGGGACATAACACGATATAGAGTTCATAGTATCTGTGCTACAACCATGGCGGAATTCAACAAATGTCAATAAATATCAGAATTAAAGGAGAGGGCCCAAATAATGGGGAAAGTGAAACAGGGATACCTCTCTCAGTATCTGCCCCGAATATGATGATTGCAAAGAATCTGGCGGCAGAAATTGTTTTTACGGAGGAAGGTGAATTACGGTGAAAAACGTTGCTCATTTTGCAGCATCACCCCAGAAAGTCAAGGCACTTCATTAGGGCATTCGTATGCTCTGGCTTTCCAACTGAAACCCTGACATAACCCTTCAATTCCTTGCTATTATAGTGACGGATCATTACACCCAACTGTGCCAGGTCTTCCTGTAAACATTAATGTACGCAAAGTAAGTTTGTTAACAAAAAAACCGATACCCCACCCACAATATTTATAAAAAAAAAAAAAGGAGAAACAGATATGAAGCTATTTAGGTTCCAATGGAATTCATAACATGCCAAGATGATCGACTCAACCAAGGAACGCTGACAAATTGGTTTATGGCAAGGAAGCAAACACTTGCATGAGCATCTTGAAGCAAACTAGAAATGAAAGCAATTCACAGGGCTACCATTATTAGCGCTATTCAGATTATCGGTTCTGTACCTTCAGTTTCTTAGCATCCATTCCAGATGTAACCTCACAGAGAATGAAGTTTGAATAACTTGGAAATGGCTTCAGAAATGGTACTTCATTCAGAAGGTTATACAACCTTTCTCTTTCTTGCACCAGGGAATTCTTCACTCTCTAAAGAATAGAAAGAGCAGTTCGGGTCAAGTTATTGGATATTCGTGAAAAATGTTAAGGATAAAGAAGTCCAGCATACAGATGTTACACGAGGTCAGTCCAGAAGTTAAACTAAAGTTTAAGTTTGGAAATAATTCAATTTCTTCTTTTCTTTTTTGCGGGTTTGTTTAAGTAAAACTGAGTTAAATCCTTTGGGCCTTAGTTTGTACCGGCTTCTGCAGTATGGGATTTACCTCCAAATAGTCAGGGTTCTGCAAAGCAGCGCAAGCCGAAACTTCTGCAGCTACAGAGACATTATAAGGTTGCTTTGCACGCCATAAATATTCAATAATGCTAAGGGGAAAGGCTCCATATCCCACACGAAGACCAGCTAGACCTGTTTAAGTTAGGTGGCATAAATATCAAGTCATTTTTTAAAGGGGGGGTGGGGGGGGGTAGAATCAACATTATCATGAAATATTATAGGTCAAGAAAGAACATTATGAGCATGTACTAATAGGCTAAATATTGCAGTAACTAACATACAATTCATGAACAAGAAAAATATGTGACCATGCTTGGTGATCATTATGCCGAAAAAGGTTGTAATTCGCTTTAATTTAGTAGAGAAGTTATTCGAAGTAATACGACTTTCCGGGAGAGAAACGTCATATAGCACTGTAAAAATTCCAATAATGGAAAAGATAAGATAAACAGATACTACATACAAAACAGATTGCATAAGCTATGAAGCCTTGTAACAGATCTCTTGCTGGGACATCATAACGGCAGTACAAGCATCAAAGAAACAGCACATTTGTGGCTATTAGAGTATGAAAAAAGCATAGATTCTGCTGACTTTTCCACGGAGAAAATACCCACTTTGACAGATCAACATGGTATATATCCTAAAAACTCCTAATCAAACTGCTTTAGTAACATGGTCATAACTTTTGATAGGAGCATGTGGAATAACCAACAAAATGTGACATAATCTACATGCGGAATAACCTACATAAAAATTTGACTCCCTCTTTTGCTTCCATGTCTCGCACATAATCCTGTCAGTTCCCCCACAAGTTCTTTTATCCACCTCTGCTAGACCTCTTTATATATGTGTGTACCCATTGACTAGCAATACATGTATGAACAAGGACTTGGAGAGTGGTTTGCTAAGCTTTTTCAACAACTTGTAAATTATTTTTAAAGTTCAAAAGCTATTCTAGATATATATATATATATATATAATATATATTTTTTTTTGGGTGGTGTTTGGATGAAAAAACTAAAAGGTCTTTTATCCTTTTAAGAAGCCGCTAAACTTTCCACATATTTGAAGCTTCTCGAAAAAAACTGTTTAAGAGCTTTCTCAGGAAGCTATAGGACGTAAGTCATTAAATCACTTTGCCCTTTCTCTTTTCAACAACTAAGTTCTGTATCCCTACTTAAACTCTCCAACAGTTACTTCCGACTTCTTCATCTCGCTCCCGTTCCTTAAATCTATCTCTTGTTGTCGCCGCCTCTCTGCGCATCCCATAGTCACACCAGCGCCGGATCTCTCACCGCACTCGTGGACATCACCTCTTTTTGCCACCCACCGCCCCACGGTAGGTGTCCACCGCGATATCGGATTGGTCATTGTCGCGCCAATTACTCAATACCCAGCGTTAGTGAGTTCCCCTACCACTCAACTGATTTCCTCCTTAAATAATCAAAACCGTGTTTTTTTTTCTTATTCATCGTCGCGCCAATTACTCAACTTGATTTCACAAGGATTAAAAACAATTTGACTATTTATCATTTTTCCTTTAATTTCTTTTTTATTATGCTTATTGATTTGATTTTTCCCTCCGCATCCACACTGGGTTGAATTTCCTAGCAAATTGGTCTATTTGAAAGAAGCAGACAAGTTGGGAATGATTTCACAATAGAATTCTTTTTAATCATGACTCATGAGGCTTTCTTTGATGTAATCATCTTATCAGTAAAGTTGACACTAATTCTGTTCAATCAATGTAAAATGAATAACAAATCAAATCAAGGTTAATATTAACACTTGCTCATTAAACATACAATGCGTCGAAGAATTTTTTTTAAAACTGATATGTTACAGTCAACATATAATACATTAAAGTATGTTAAAACTTACCTATTTAATCGCGGCTTCCGTCCATGTTGATAAAATTTACATTTAAAAGATATTTTGGAACTCAAATCCAAACATTCAATAAAAATCTATAAGCACTTTCCATGCACTTGTACATGTTGCATCCATACACTTCATACTTTCCACAAGTACACCTTTCAGTGTAGGACCTTCCAAAGATAGAACTTACAGTATAAGACCTGTAAAGCATAAGCTCAGCAAAAGCACCCTTCATCTCCTTCTTGCCAATGATGATCCAATAATACAAGCACCAAGCAATGGTGATTGTTTTGTCTTAAGAGTAAATTCAATTATAAGAAATTCCTAAAGTCAGTCACATTTATTCGGACAGTGGATACAGTGGTTTCTCAATTTGGAGAACTTGCCATAATTTAGTCAAGAGTGGTAGCATATCTTATTTCACGCTTTGATATATACAGTTTTTAATTGTTAAGTACATTATATTACATTACATTAAGTGCATATTTGGGAAAAAAACATATTCCTATAGAAAGCTGGGGATTCTAGGTTGAACTATCCAATCTTAAGTTTGGCAAAGTGGATTGTTGCATTTTGGAGTGAGATCATATGGGTCCCCATCTTCTTCGGGATCCGAAAGCCCAATTCAAATATGTCCGAGAACATAGGAATCCATTCTCCATTATTCTCCACACTATTCTCCAATTTATTGCAACATTGATAAGTCTAGTTTTTATACACACATTTAGCAGTGATTATACACTAATTCTGTTAATTATTGGTTGATTACAGGTGAAAAATCTTAATTTGGAGTTAAATGCACATCAGAGGTTCCTAGCTTTCTCTAGAGCACTTTAAGTAGTTTTCTTGAATTAATGGCCGCGATTTAATGCTGAAATACAAGACAACACGAAGTGGATGGAGCATGCATATCAATGGCCTAGATGAAGAGCAACAAAGCAATACATGGCATGAAGGGCTGAAATAGAAATTACACAAACAAAATGAAAATGACGAGCTCAAAAGAGGAAAAATATACAAGGAAAAAAAAAAGAAGCAAAAATCTGAAATTTGGAGAGCCAAATATATATATATATATATATAACAAAGAGAGAAGATTTTGGGACTTAAGCCCTTTGTAATCATGAGCTCTTTTATATATGATTTCTTTCTTTTCTCAATGAAATAAATTTAATTCTTAAGCATATAATTTTTAGTTCTATTATGAAAATCTAATATTAATTAGCAAGTTGATTCAGAACAAACTCTAACTTAATTTCGTATGCTTCAAAAGACATAATATAATTGAGTAATTTGACCACTACTCAACTATTGTGTCTTGTGAAAGATACCACGAACAGATGTAAGATAGTGATATCTACATAATTCATGCAACATAAAAAGTCCATTAAAAAAGTGCATTTTTTTTTATCAACCTTTATATAGAGATATATTTGGGGGATAAAAGAAAGGTAGTTCTAATATATCTCGAGAGAGAGTATTAGATAATAGGGAGACTTGCTGAAAAAAATCAAAGTTATTCTGGATGCTAGATAATTAAATTAGATTGTCATAGTAACTAAAAATTATGTACCTTATCAGTTTGAGAATTTGATTACAATAATTAATCTTTTAATCTCGGTTGTTAAATAAAATCAGGATTAAGTCTAGGTTGGTACTCAATAAATTCAATCCTCGTGGGAACGATTACTCTATTCACAATATATTACTTGAGCGACCAGTATACTTGCTAAAATTTCACGCATCGAACATTTTCTGTACTCCCGCAAAAACCTTTTTGCCAAATGAACCCTAAAGGTAATGTTGCTTCTAGCCACCATCATTGGCCTAAGGATACACAACGCAATAACACCTACATAGTACAAATAGTTTATCTAAAAGTGACACTTACAAAGAATATCTTGAGAGAGAGTCAAAACAAGCATATTTACTTTAGAGTTTTGAAGGAAAATTGCCATCTCACCTGCTCTTTTGCTAAATGTTCGAAGGACGATCAAATTCTCATGCCTTTTCACCCAATGCATTCTTGATTTTAATCCAGAGAACTCAATATAGGCTTCGTCCAACACAACTAATATGGGCAGCCTCAGAATCTCAACCAGGTCCTTATCATTGATAATACTGATATGGACAAAAGACCAATCAAAATGTGAATATATGCTTTCAGCATTCATGAAAACGGAACTCGCAAAATTATAAGCAATCAGATATATGTTCTTTTTTTCAGCCCATTGGTATTTCACTTGACCCCTTATGTGAGAGTATTTAAAACCAACAGCCGTGGGCTGCTGGTGTCAAATACATGTATTCTTTATCATAGTATTATCTTAAGTAACCCTGATCTTGGAAGTAGCATATCATGGCCGTATACCTTCCATCTGGATTATTTGGAGAAGTTAAGAAAATGCATTTTGGTTTTTCCTGCTCAACAACTTCAATGATGCGAGGGACATTCAGTGAAAAGTCTGCTTTCCTTGGCACTGTGTAAAAGAAGTCATAATTAAACAATAATGCATGAAAAATTTCCATTAAAAAGAAAGAAAAACAGATATAGATCTGTATATGCTCACTTGAATATCTTTAGGTAAGTGTTATGAGTTTTGGGAGAGCCACACCTCAAAAGCTAGCTTGTAATGAGGGAATAATCTAAAGCCATATGTACCCCCAATCAATATCCCATACTTTTGACGTGGGACTACAAACATATCCCATATTACAGATGTGGGCCAAGCCCATATATGATGGTAACAAAATGTTATTGGAATACCGTACCTTTGAGCACGAGTGCCCCATTAACTGCAGCATCAAACTCATACATGGTAAATGTCGGTGGGCAATCCACAATTTTATCACCTGGGTCAAGCACGCATCTGCAACGATTTCATAAATAGACTTCACGATGCATCACAAAGATGATGTAACAAGCAAAAAAAAAAAAAAAAAAACAAAACTGAGATTCAAACCTCATTATCAAGTCAATCAGCTCATCTGCACCACATCCAGCAAGTATATAATCAGCTTCAAGTCCGGAGTCTTCTGCAAGAGCAGCACGTAAACGGCGGCTTTCAGGGTCAGGGTAAATGTAAGGGAATTTCAGCGAACCCAATGCTTCCGCAACCTAAAGGAAATGCAATGTTACATTTATTGTCACTTCAAGATAATGGAATGCAATGTTAATTTCTATATCCACACTAAACCATCATCAAGAAGCCAACTTACAACCCTGTATAAATTGTTGAAGATCTTGCTACCAAAATCTGAGTTAGTTCAACAATTTACGCTCTTGCACATAAAACTACCACACTCGTTCAACATGTTATCAAGTTATAGGCAAAATGTTATTCCAAATGCTTAGATAAGCTTAAGTAATTACTTCTGAACCCAAATTAATATGTTTAAAACACTGTAAAACTGGCCAATTGACTGAATACTTGGCAAAAGTTTTTTATTTCGTCATGAAAAGTATTACCGTGATAGGTGTTTTTCATAGAAAGTGAGATGGAGGCAATTCATGAAAGACTGACCAATTGTTAGGGGTGCAATCAAATCATAGTTTTAAGTTCCGGGCGGCACGCTCGGTGCCGCCCGGAACGTCTCGGTGCCGGGCTGGCCGGCACGGTTTTTTTTTAATGTTCATCTTCCTCGTGAAAGCGAGGAAGATGAACAGTCACGCCCACCGGTGCGACCGGCAGATGGGCGAGACTTTTTCTTTTTTTGGTCACGTCACCGGCGCGACCGGCTGGTGTCCGTCGCGCCGGTGTCCGCAACTTTTTTTAATACGTCGCGCCATCGCCGGCAGATGGGCGCGACTTTTTCTTTTTATGGTCACGTCACCGGCGCGACCGGCTGGTGCCCGTCGCGCCGGTGTCCGCAACTTTTTTTTTATACGTCGCGCCGATGGCGCGACGGCGGTGGCGCGACATAAGTGGTCACGTGCTCTGCGCGTGACCACTTATTATTTTTTTTTAAATTAAAAATTTTAAAATAACTTCTAAATATCATAAAAAATATAAAAAATTATAAAAATAATATTTTATTCTCGGCACGGTCGGCACGTCTTGAGTTCAGAATTTACCGAAACTCGACGGCTCGAAATTTAAAACCTTGAATCAAATTGCCATGAAAGTAATATTAGGATGCTTAAGTAACAGCTGTTTCTCAAAAATGTTGAAAGTCAAAGTTAAGCCAGCAAGTGAATAAAATTGCATGAGTCTGTCACAGTTTTTTAAAGTCGTATATGCAATCTGAAGCTAAAGATGATCAAGCACCTGACAACATGGAAAGCGCAAATGTAACAGAACTCAAGGACAGTGTTACTATACTTAAATAAGTTTAAAGAGCTTAATATTATCGATAACTTAAGAAAAAAGACTATAGAAAATGCCCACTACAATCTAACACAGAGATACAAGTTTTATGGCTATTTAGCTCAACCTACCACTGAGCCCAGACAAGTTCTCTTGAGAACCACGTGTTTAATCATAGATTTTAGAACCACATGTTGAATCACAGATTTTTCATGTCTATCTTCCACGGATTTTCTCAACCTCCTCTATAAGACCCATATAATAACTCTAACCAGGATCCACATTGGAGTCCAAAGTCTACCCAACAGAATATCAGCACTCAAATTTCAGACTACCCCCATTTTCATCTTGTATTGGCAGTACTATCTCCTCGCCCTCCATGGCTTCAACTCATTTTCAGAACTTCATCTAAAAGGTATTCTGCCCTTGCCTAGATGTGCACATCACCACATATAACACTTAAATTTTTTATGCTCATTCAAAATCTCTTTGGACTAAGGGGCTGTTTACTTCGCGCGGAACTGGTGGATCTCGTGGAACTCGGAACTCAGAACACAGTTTTGCTGTTTACTTCGCCGCGGGAACTCGCGGAACTCAATTCTGAGTTCCGCGAGTATATAATAAATTGAGTTCGCCCACTTCGCAGCTAAAAGCTGCGAAGTGGGCGAACTCGTTTTGTCTTCCGCGCGTGAGTTGTGTTCTCGCGATTTCTTCTCCTTCCTCTGGCGACCACTGTAGTCAATGGTTGAAATACTTGTACAATGTGTAATTGTTTTTTTTTTTTTATGAATACATGTATATATAATAATAAACCTTTTGTAAATTTTTATTCAATACAAAGTCTTTGTATTCAATACTTTTTGTGTTCAAATTTTAGAACTTATCTCTTATAATTTTTAGTATTCAAGAATATAAAATTTATTTAATATATATTTAATACATATAAAATAAAAAAATATATAATATAACATATCCTGTGTAATATAATATATATGTTATAATATATAAATTTAAGATATTAAATGAGAGATATATACAAAAGATAGGATATAATATATAATTTAATATAAATATTTAAATATAAATTTAAAATAAATATAATATATTTTTTATGTCTCAGTTTACTTTCAATTCCAAGTAAATAAAAAAAAATTATCTTTCTACCATCACTTCCAATCCCAAGTAAACAAAAAAACTATCTTTCAGCCTCTACTTCACAATCCCAAGTAAACAGAGAAACTCAAAACACCACTTCTCACCCACTTCTCAGTTCTCACAGTTCATCCACTTCTCAACTTCTCACTTCTCAGGCTTCCGCGCGAAGTAAACAGCCCCTAAACATTCACGATGGCATTATCAGGTGATCAGCTTTTATGCCAAATCCAGGAAGGTAAAAGAGGAAATAAGGGCTACAAACAATTAAAGACTTAGATTAGTTCACAACTCCACAATACAAAGCATAAGATTATCAGGTGATCCTAAGGTGGTCGTCAGTTCAATTTGGGCATCGTCAGATCTTAAAATTCACTAAATTCTCCTTGACAGCTAATTGCAAAAATGGTTATCTCGTTACTCTATTGACCTAGACGATGTTGATCACCAAGGTTTACCGTGTCGTACCTTTTCGAGTTTCGGTAAATTCGAATATCGAGACGTTCCGATCGTACCGTGCCGATAATAAAATATTATTTTTATATTTTATATTAATTAAAATGTAAAAAAACAACAAAAAATAAATAAAAAGAAAAAGAAACAAATAAAAAATATTTAAAAAAATAAAAAGTAATTATAATATATTTTAAAACACATTTTATAAATTATAAAAAAAATTAAAAAATTAAAAAAAAAAGCAAACGGTCCGCGGACCAATTAAGGTCACGCGCTGCGCGCATTACCTACTGCGTCGTCTTCCTCACGGCGCTGCTGCGAGGAAGACGATGAACAGTTTTTTTTTACAGAAACAAAAAAAAAAAAAAAACTGGACTCGCCGGCTCGGCACCACCGTTCTGGTGCCGAGCGCTGGCAGCTCCGGCACGTTTCGGACGGCACGGAGCGTGCCGCCCGAAACGTTGAACCATGCTGATCACAAGGTCTAATGATTGAGGATGGTACATAACCTTTTAGCAACACCCATTACTAATTGTAATACAGATTTATCATTAGGGGTTACCAGGACATCTTTGTACTTGGTGCTTTATCAGATAACCTTGTCACACGAAAGCAAGTTCAATATTTCCACAAAATAGAGACGGTTTTCAAAAAAGGGGAATGGAGGAAGCAAAGGAGTGCAAGAACTAACTTACCTCTGGAGGTGGACCATAAGGATTTTCATTTGCGTCAAGCTTGATGATGTCCTCTGGTTTCCTTCCAAGTCGCATAGACAGTACCTATTAAGTGACAGGCACTATTTCTAAAAGATTCAAAGTGCAAATAAGGAAAGGTGTATTGTTTCTAGTAAAATAGTGCATTTGCCCCTCAAGATCATTCAGTCTCAGTTCTAAGAACCATAAAAGCCATGAAATTTAATGATACATAGCTATTGCTTGCCATTTCAATAATTCATCAAGTCATCATGTTTCAAAGACAAGCATGTACTACAGAATCTAAACCAACCACTGTAACCAGCATATAATCACTATATCCTCTAACTTCTGTTTAATATAGATCACAATCACAAACATGAAAATGCACAAATTGATAACTTTACCTACACAAAGTCCAATTCAACTACATAATCAGACATATCGAGCACATAAATCATCTAAATATGCCAAGGTTTATATGATTAACTCCAACAAATATTTAGCAGCACAACAATATAATACAAAAATTAAAACCCTAGGCGAGCCAATATATTATTCAGGGAGCCGCAAAATGTCAAGAATCTTTAATATTGTGTTTGGTTCACACCTGCAACATGAACCAAACTGAACGAACCAATATCTGAATCTGATTACGAATGGCAAATACGATTTGTAGTGTTTGGTTCAATAGAAAATGGAAATGGATATCCCCACTCTAATTCGGCAGGGCTTTGACAAAAGAAACAAATATCCCGCAAAAATGGAAATCACGTTCCCGAAAGAATTTTGATATTTCCAATTTTTCTCAACTAAATGTCAACGACATGAATGAGCAGTTACTTTCATCTTGTGTCTAATTCATTCAACCAAATATACCATATTTTTGGCGAAACCTCAAAAAATTAGGAACCAGATACAGCCATCAATACTGAACCATTTACATGATCTCAAACTTCTCCAGACAAGTAAGTGCAGTATAATCCCAACTGCACTTGTATGCTATAAGTATGCATCCATTCAATAAGTTTGCTTGGGACATTTATCAAACACTTGGTGACAGAACACAAAAGCAACCAACATTAGCTAAAATTTACAAAGAAAATCTGACAGATTGAATTCCTGTAACTTCTATTCCATTAACCCTGTGAGCAATACACATGCACTTTATGAACACATGAATAACCAAATTTTCCAGAATAAATCTAACAAAAGCAACCCAACTTTCTTCCTCCACATGCTAAATAACAAAGAAACTCTGACGCATAAGGAATACACCATGCACTTTGTACAACACAAATAGACAAATTTTCAACAATAAATCTAACAAAAGCAACAAACTTTCTACCTCGACTAGCTAAAAATGTAAGTAAAATCTGATGTACTTAATACCTACGAATTCTATTAAATCAATCCAGTGGAAGCACCATGCACTTTGTAAAACCCAAAAAAAAGACAAATTTTCCAGAATAAATCTAACAAAAAGTAACCAACTTTCTTCCTCCACTAGCTAAAAAATTACAAATAGAATCTGACACATCGAATACGTGTAACTTTGTTCCATCAACCCAGTGTTAAACCCACCAAGCAATTTGTGAAACACAAAAATAACCGAAGTTACCAGAAATAATCCTTAAAAAATTAAAGACAGAGACACGAGAGAGAGAGAGAGAGAGAGAGAGAGTGGTGCTACCTCGAATGGCAAAATAGGTTGATATGGAGACAATTTCCTGAGATGAAGGCGTATGAATGAATCACCGGTAACCGTGTTCGCTGCTACATCTAGATTTTCCACTCGCACACTCGACGCCATCACTTGCCCCCAAATCCTCTCCCGAAACCGTACTCCGATGTCCGGTGGATTACAAATTCCAAGCGCGCCCGTCATCTTGGAAGAGAGAGCGTGCGAGAGAGAGAAGAAGCACGGAAAAATTCGATCGACTTGTATCGTTCTTTTGGGGACAATAGTAAAGAATTTTTTTTTTAATTTAAAATTATTTAAAATAAAAAATATGAAAATAAAATTAATTTTAATTTTTTTAAAAATAAAATCCACTCGTCAGTATGGGTGCCACGGTGGCAGCGCATAGCTATGCGCTGCCAGCATGGCAATACTCGCCAGTTAGACTGGCGATAACGCTCTCGCTAGTCTAATTGGCGAGAGCGCTCTCGTTAGTCTAACTAGCGAGAGTAGTCTAATGGTAACCTTATTGCACTCCCAATCAGTAGGTCTCAGGTTCTAATTTCTGCATCACCACACATTTTATTTTTATTATAGCCTTCTTTCTTGTCATCAATTATTTTTTCAAATTCAAAATTCTTTTATTAATTTTATATTTTTAAAATTTTATATTTGTTAAGTTTGATTTCCAACACTCAATATTTTTTTTTGATATTAATATTTAACTTATAATTTAATTTTAAATATTCGAACTTTATAATTTAATTTCAAGTTTTTAAATTTCAAAATTCAAATTACACCTTTTAAATTCTAAAGATCAATATTTAAATTTAGTATTTAAATATTTGAAATTTAATAAGTTGAAAATTAAATTTAAGTCTTTAAATTAAATACTGCACTATGGGATAAATATTAAAACTTGAAATTAAAATTTTCAAATTGATGACAAGAAAGAAAGCAATAATAAGAATAAAATATGCGTTGGTGCAAGAATTAGAACTAGAAACATATTGATTGACAATGCAATTTACCTACCACTAGACTACTCTCGCCTCTTAAACTGACGAGAGTGCTCTCGCCAGTTTAATTGGCGAGAGTTGCCACGCTGGCAGCGCGTATATACGCGCTGCCATCGTGGCACCCACTCGCAAGTTATGTTTTATTTTTTAAAAAATTTAAAATAAATTTTATTTTCGTATTTTTTATTTTAAATAAGTTTAAATTTAAAAAAATCCAAAAGTAAAGCAACTCCAACTACTTCCAAATACTTTTTTTTAATAAATTAAAAAAATATAGAATATATATTTGAAAATTTTTTAATACTAAAAATAAACTTATATGTTTTACCTATATTGATAAAAATTTTAAAATATTTTTAAATTAAAGCTCCAAAGTTATTTATGGTTATAAAAATTTTAGAACATTAAAATATCTATTTAAACATATTTAATATAAAATTATAATTTTTTTTATTTTAATAATTAAATATATTTTGATATTTATATAATATATAATACTAAAGCATAAGAGATAATTTAGTGGTGTCTTATGCCTAACATAATTATTTAATAGTTAAAATAAATTTAAAATATATATGATAGTTATTACAAATATTATATTTATCTCATTATTCTATATTTTACTAAATTAATAATTAATTATGATATATATTATTTTACTTTATAACTTCCTAACTCAATTTTTTTAAAAAATTCAATAAACATATCAAATACTTCCCCACAATAAGAACAATATCTAAGTAATGTTTTTATTATCACTATTGTTTATTATTATTCAATATTTTTAAATAAATAGTAAATTATAGTAAATTTTATTTTACTCTATAACTTTAGACGAGACTCTTTTAAAAAATATCAATAAATATACTGAATAGTCTATCTAATAGTTAGAATGTTTAATAACAATTTTTATCTTTCATGTTTCTATTTTTATATTACGCAGTCAGTTTTTATATAATTCGGTATTTTCAAATAGATTGATATTTGGTATGTTTTACTTGCTATATAACTTTATAAGTCAAACATTTTTAAAAGAAATAAAAAAAGGGATCAAATAATCTAATCTACCATAGTTTCAATGGTCTCTAAATAACAATTTTTTATTTTTTCTGTCCAATTTGTATTCTTCAGTATTTCAAATAAAATAATAAGCAAATTATAATAATAAATTTTTGCTCGTCAATACTAAAATTGGGCCAAACAACATATTAACGTAAAATTAGAAATAAGTGATAAAAAATAAGAAAATAATTAGGCCATTAAAAATTTATAAAAACATGAGCTCTGTCCTTAACTGATTAAACAGATGCAGAGTCTGGCGATGACGAGAAAAAAAGTGATAAAAAAGACGATTCATGTAAAACAAGAATATACAAATTTTAGTTGCCATCATTCCAAGGTCTTGAGGAGCCTGAACAACGCCGCAGCTTCTCTGATCCGAGAAAATTCAATGCAGAAAGCTTGTACTTCAATAAAAAGATCTTGAACTGCAACAACCACCATTCATCATTTCATACCATTCATATTCTACTCAAAAAAGAGGAACAAAAAAATAAAGATTCTGAAAATCCAAAATATTATTAAAGTAACAAATTGCTCCAAAATTACGGATCATATTATGTAAGATTGTATGAGATCGAATGCTCACCGTTGATGATTTTATTTCTGATAAGGCTCTGCAAAAAGACGCATACCAACCTAACCAATCTATTCTGCATATACTTGTCCTGCGAAATGCAAACGAAGATAGCTAATCATAAAAATCATTTCCATGTTCATCGATAAAAAATCATTTATAATCATCCAGGTCAAAGAGTTCATGTACAAACGCCAGATATAACCTAGACTGTCAATAACATTTACATGCTTGTGATCCCGCGCCCAGAGCGCGAGCGGCTCAGGCGTTCGCCTCACGAAGAGTTCGACTCCAGGGGGCGTCCCTTAAAAAAGGTGTTGGGTCGAAGACCCTCCTGTACCTCGTGGGGAGTAGAATGGATTCTGATTTGAGGTCCCTTCGGGAGCGTGCACCAAGACCTGCCCCTACCCGTAAAGATGGGACCCCATGATTGGTGGAACAGGGATCGGTGCCACCCGTAGGTTTACCTGTTACGACGGTCGCCTCAAAGAGGGCCGGTTACGGGCAGGGTTTTCCCAAGCTAATCTCAAAAAAAAAAAAAAAAAAACCATTAACATGCTTGTGAGAAACAATAAAGATTCCAGAATTTCCCCGACATGCGATGGAGCTCCAAAATGGGATGCGTAAGTATGTGATGAAGGGAAGAAGTTTGGTCCTATGGACCTTAATGTTTTCGCAGGACGATATGCAATTCGTAATATACATGTGGACGAACTCTGGAGGTAGTTCCACCGTAGTTGTTAGCCTGTTTACAACTTCCATGGAGTGCAAACTCATCTCCATATTTACTAGAACTGTGAAGTACCTACATACAACAATAAAGGAATCAAAACCAAAAAGATACGCGGAGGAGAAGCATCACTTTCAATTAGACAGAAAGATGAACTTACTCTCCAATATCCGGTGAATTCATCAATTTTGTCAGTACTTCAATTGCAATAACTGGATTGTTCTCCACAAGTTCCTGGACGCAAGGCAAAATTAGACTGTCTATCAAAGTGCAACAGGTAATGGAGGTACAATCATTTGAGTTGGAGCATATACTGTGACCTCAAATGAGTCTGTGTAAAAAATAAAATAAAAAGAATAATTCATTTGAGAAGTCGTCATGGTGAAATGTTTTAATACGAAAATGAAACACACTTATCTCCTTTCCACCATCACAATTCGAAGAAGATTAAATGGAGTTACTGCTTAAGCATTAGCACAGATGACCTCAAAGTATTCAGTAATCCAATTTTAAAAACTTCTGATTTAATGAGATCAATTATGCTATTTCATAGGAAAGAAAGAAGTAATCATGAAATAGATTGAAAAGCAACTATAATGATACATAAGTTGTCATATAACATAAGGCTACTGGAGATGTGAAGGAAAACATGAACAGCTGTTCTGCTAACTTTATCAGCAACTTCGCCCCGAAAATTGCTTCTTCCATGAGGACTATTCTGTTATAATCTCTCAGTCTAAATTGCTCTCCCCCATCATCAGGCAAAAAAAGAAGCGCATTCATTTGCATATGAGACTATCTTCATTATAAATATCACATAAGACCAAATAACACCTCAGTCATCAGTAAACTAAAAACATAAATAACTGAAACCCTACTCCGATGGAAAAGACATCCTCTAAAAACATATAAAATCCTTGCATCTTCTAACCTCAGTAAACTAAAATTAGCTACTTCAAGCAATGCCATCATCAATAATGCCTTCCCATACTGGGTTTCACATTGCAAGGATCTATTTCCAAGAAATTTGCTACCAATTTGGAAGCCACATGATCCAGATAAAACTAACTAAACCAAAAGTCAATGTAGTAATGGTGATCAAAATACAATGGAAAAATAAGAAGCATTTTTTAATATTAACATCATTCGTCAGTTAACTGTCAAAGCTATGAACTCCTTTAGGCCAACATAGCTTTCATGCTCGTGCATAAACTAAAAACTATATGCAAAGAGAAACAACATAGTGAGGATACAAACCGGCAGCTTCTTTGGAGTAAGCCCGCAATGATAAACAAGCTTTGGGTCGTTTGCTAGTTCCACCAAAAATTGCTGCAGGAAGTTGGAATAGTGAATATCTTTTTCGAGAAAAATGATAATATATCCATCGAAATTCATTGTAGGAGTCTTTGCCAAAATGGAAAATGAAACTCCTACTAAGCAAACTCATTTATGTATTCATAAGTTGGTCTCTGATCTAAGTAAAAGCAGATTTTTTTTTTTTTTAAATTAATAATGAATTGAGTACCTAGACTACATATATTCAACCAATGTTCATATTCACTCAACTATAGAAAGCACCTGAAACTTACCTCTTGCTGAGCAGGTGCTAGGGGCCCTTTTAAGGCCTTCGCCATCAAATCTCTAACAGCAGCACCACGGGAAGTGTCAGCACACATGCCATAATCCCATAGTAGCTCATGATTGTTGTCAGGGTTGAGCCACATAAGCTGAAAAACAGGTAGACAGAATAAACACCAAACAAATCAAGAGATAGCAAGATTCAACGCAACAGTCTAACCTCTCCATCTAGCACAGGGAGCCTTGGCGGAGGAGGTCTTATCCACTGCGGGCCAATTCCCTCCAGAGACAGGTTCTGTAGCAAATCAGTTACACTCGAATCTCTACTACCTGATAGAATATTTGCTTTACTCCCGGGCGGTAATTTAGACCTATAAAAACACAAAGCTGAAGATATTCCTCCAAACTCATGTAATATGTACTGGAAAACTTCTAATCTGGTGATAAAGGCATACTCTGATGAACTTGAATCATAACCACGAGGCACAGCTGGATCCGGTATAACATTTTTAACGGCCGCCTTTCTAAATGCACTGGTATATGGATCTGATTTTGTCCCATCGTAATACTGTTTTTGTAGTTGTTCCTTTGGCAGCAAAACCTGAAAAAAAAAGGGAGTCCGTAAGTACCTTGAAATAATCACAACATAGAGATGAAGCATTTTACATTCTAGGAAAATGCTGCCATCATTTTCTTCTCCAAGAAGCCAGTATATGGAAACTTACATGCTCTGATGGATCAAAACCTTTAAGGTATTCTGCTGGTGCCAGCTTGAGGACCTATACAGGGATACCCAAATAAGAAGCATAAAAGCCAAACAAAACCTAATAAGATCAACAGCATTGGCTGAGAGTTAGAAATAGCTTGCAAGTTTAACAAAATGATGACTGCATACCAATGTTGGGTAAGGAAAACAAAATAAACAGAATGCTTCTTAAATGATGACAACTATACAGGCAAAGAATAGCTGTACACAGCTTTTACAAGATAAACAAATATAATTCAACACCTTGAAATCTCTATTATTACATAACAAGCTTTAATATTCCTATAAGTAGAGGTTTCATATTCAAATCCGCAAGCGCCACCAAAAGGGTGAGTGGGATTTATCACTCTGTATCCCATGGAGGGTAACACGGGCCTGTCCTGATCGAAAGGTTGGGATACCTCGATTGGTGGAACATAGGTCGGTGCCATCCATTGCTTTTTCTATTACACAGTAGCACAAA
This sequence comes from Xerophyta viscosa, assembly GCA_002076135.1. Classification (NCBI taxonomy): domain Eukaryota; kingdom Viridiplantae; phylum Streptophyta; class Magnoliopsida; order Pandanales; family Velloziaceae; genus Xerophyta; species Xerophyta viscosa. The sequence goes on from MJHO01000047.1 coordinate 2,271,967, forward strand.
ACTAGGTCGGTTTAGGACAGTTTACCCACGGTAATCTTTTTTTTTTTTTTTAAAATCTGCAAAAATTTGAATAAGTACCTATAGAAGTTCAGAACTTCTATTGTAGCATGCATTCATTTAGACCAAGGTTTTCCGTGCCGTGCCGAGTCGAGTATCGGTAACTCCGAAATTGGGCACGTGCCGATCGTGCCGACCGTGCCGATCCGTACAATTTAAATTTTAATATTATTATCCGTACAATAAATAAAAAATATTAATAAAAAAATATATAAAAAATGATATTATAATTTATTTTGTGCCGAATTTTGTTGAATATGAGGTGTGTTTAACGTGCGATAAATAAAAAAATAATTTTTTAATAATTTTTAACTATTATTATATTTTAATTTTATAATTTAAAAAAAAAAAAAAAAAAAAAACTTAAACACGCGCAGGCGTGCGCAGGCGGCACGCCTGCGCGTGTATAAAAAAAAAAAGAAAAATCGTCGCCCGCACGGGCGACATCGTCTTCCTCCGCGAGGAGGAAGACGATCAATAAACCAAAAAAAAAAAAAAAACAGAGATATATATAGAGAGAGAGAGAGAGAGGGAGGCAGGGAGGGAGCGAGAGAGAGAGAGAGAGAGACGAGTGCCGGAGCCGGCCGGCTCGGCACCGTGCCGGTGCCGAGCTCCGGCGGCTCCGGCACGTGCCGGGCGGCACCGCGCGTGCCGCCCGGCACGTAAAACCTTGATTTAGACAATTTGTCCCTTTTTGTTGTAAAAGGGGGTATGCAGTATAATAAAAGAAGCGGCAAACATCAAATATGCCCATGCTGGAATAGCATCTGGACTCTTGCAACATGGCCACTGGCTTTGCAAACCTAAGCTGGTTGTTTGACAGGTTAAAGTGCCAGACGTCCACGATTTTCTAGCAATTGGAATACACAGCATGCATCTGAGAAGATCTGTGTTTAAGTTTTCATGCCACAAAAACTTGGATAGAATAATTTAGCAGGGACCTGAGATAGAGGTGTGGCAGGGCAAAAGCTACCATCACCACCAAAAACAACAACAGAACCTCTTCCCCACTAGGTCAAATTGGCTACAAGGATCCATCTAGGAGAAAAAATCATGAAAATGATTTGGACAAGAAATAATGCTGTTTTCAGTTGGGGGGCAATCAGAGGACTTTCCACCTCTGATTGACTTACTTTCTTCGCTTTGGTATATGGATATGTCTTAAGTATAGAAACCTTAAATTATGTATAGTCTTATGACATAATGTCTGCACCTTTCCACCTCAAAGAAAAAAAAAGAAAGAGATTAATAGCTGTCAATAGCAAGGTTGACTTAAATAGACAGAGCTGAGAAACACACTAAGACTTGACTACATGTTAATCAAAAATATTTTAAACTGCTTTAAGATCCAACAATATTACAACTCAAAAGACAGAAAATAGAGGCAGACACTCAACAACAAGTAACAAAAGGTTCACATAAAGGAAGAATATGCAATACCTCTTTGTTATTGTCTCCCTCAATGAACCCCAATAATTTTTGAACAAAAGCCGCTTCAGATTTTTCAGCTGTCTTGTCACATGCTGCCTGTGAAAAACCAATTGACGCAGAATGAAGACGTGTATCATACTAAAGAATATCCACGCATCAAAAGAATGATCAGATAAAAATCCAGGTGAAGCCTAAAAAAAGTACTACGAAGATAAACATATAAGGGAAGGGCAATCCAATTGGCAAAGATGTTTTCCCCAACTTTCCACAGCAATTGACATGTAACCACTAGTAAAGTAGAGTAAAGAGAACATACTAGATGATAAAAGTCTAGTTAAAATCTATGTCCATCCGATAGGGTTGTGACAATTAATGTACAAGTTAAAGTGTTATACTGTTATACTTGGATTTGGGTCAGTTGACCAGAATGCCTTACCCTAGGTAACATTATCCAATACATGTGCTACTCCAAAGTGAGAGAAGAGATGAAAGAGGGATGACTGGTGGAAGATGACATAAGTAAGCAGTTTTGAATTTAATTCCTGCAAGCTGCAGTTCAATAACAACTTACTAAAACGTATAGCTAGGGCATGAAAGAGCTGCAGCCAACAAATGCATAGCCTAATCTTTTAGACTGTTGGGGACCAGAAGAAATCACATAAGAAACTAAGGATAGCATGATTCAGTGCCCAAAAGACATTCCAGAGTTATCTCCTTGGATAGACCATAATAAGATTTATTTGAGCCCCGTCTATTAGCACAAATATTTTTTCTTGTCAGTTTGGTAACAGAACGATGAAAAGAGATTATAAGATTTCACTAGAAAATTAAAAGAGCAGGGAGGCCTCAATGATACTCACATCTATAAGAATTGAAATAAAAGGATTTGCAGATTGTTGCAAAGAGGAGTAAGCATGATGCATAATGGAAAGAGCAATGAGCCGTTGGCTGGGTTCAAGCATCTTCTTATCCTGTTAAAATGAATCAAAAGAAAAAAAAAAGTCAAAGAAAATTAGATGTTAACAGATAGGACCTAATGATTAACTTCAAAGTATGCAAAGAAAATAGCCAAAATGCTTCCATAATTAGAATAAGAAACTGCACATATTGGAGGAAGAGGAATTATAGAAAGGGGAAGAATTAAAACTATACAAAACAAATAAGAGATATAGTTGCACTTTTCAAGGAATATAGGGGAAAATCAACTTTCACATGCCATATCGAAAATTTAAATTCTCCGCCCAGCATCTACATCCAAGGTGCCATACTTAGAAATGCCTTAGTTGTTTCTGTGGTATCATGTAGCGTCAGACTTCATTAAAACTTAGAGTACCAAGATATTTTAAAACAAAAACAAAAAAAAAGAAAGAAAGAAAGAAAGAAAAGTCACCCTACATTCTATCCAAAACCTTCAGAACATAACTCAGTGAGCTTTCGGGTAAACCGAAGATCTAAAAAGCCAGGAAATTCAGGCCGAAGAACTCCATGGCTTGGATTTAATCCTTCATCTCTTTTCCATTCCCTTGGATATTTCATTCTTATGGCCAGTTTAGAGAATTATACAAGCATCATGGCTTTCATGGTATGGTCAACCTGAACTTGATAAATATAATACGTCTTTCAAGAATTTAATTCAAGGATCACTATTTCTTAACGAGTTTAGTCAAAATAAAAATTGAAGAAAATAACATAAATCAAGTGTTCTACTCTTTGACTTTTATTTTTATCATATCTGATGATAGAACAATGCATATGTTGTTGTAGCTGCATCTTTATGGTCATTACTCACAATTCAACAACCGAATTTGCAGAGATTTCATTGTATGATGAGCTTAGCAACCTCTAGCAACAAAATCAGCAACCAGATACAAAATCACAACAGCAGGAGCTTAAAATAGCATTTAAAACAAAAAAAGAAAAAGAGAGAGAGAGATAAAAATCCACATTCAAACATCATAACCCTAGCTGTGAAACTACATCTTAATTTCAGAATGAAACTACACCTTAAAATTTCAGAGATTCTATTGACAATATGAAGGAAACAACATTACATGACACAAATCACCAAACCGGATACAACCATAAACATTAAAACAGAAGCTTAAGACAACACAATATTAATAAAATACATCCAATAAACATTCTAACGTCACAAGCCCTACTTTTTGTGAATAAATTTCATGTATCATGAACTTTGAGTTGCTCATTATATATATATATATATACATCCAATAAACATTCTAACGACAAAAGCCCTACTTTTTATGAATAAATTCATGTATCATGAACTTTGAGTTGCTCATTATAAGTATAATATATATTATATATATATATATATAGCATCTGAAGAAACAGCCTAATAAGGCAAAAACCATCAAATCATTACAAAAACTAACCAAATACGATAAAAATAAAAAATAAAAAGAAAAAAAAGATCAAAGACGACATTCGGAACGAATTCTTAAAACAAATATAAACAGATCAAAGTCAATATTCTAACATCATAAATACCTAGATGTGAAAATGACCACTTGGAAAATTACTGCATGGATGTTAAAACAAGCAGATAATGTTTCAGTAGTATCCTTATGTTCAATACTTGTATTCAACAGCCAAATTTACAGAAACTCCATAGTATGACGAAGTTTGCTCTGCTCGAATACAAAGTTAGGTGATCAAAATTCATTGAGCATCAGAAGGAAACAAGCTGAAAAATCATAACAAGGAAAGCTTAACACAACAAAAGAGAGACAAAGCAGACCAAAATCAACATTACAACATCATATGGCCTAGTGTGAGACTACGTGTACAATGACAATAATGTAACAAAATTAAGCTTCACAAATTACAGAGATGAATGGACTGTTTGCCTCGAGGATGAGCGCGAGTGTGAAACCGAGCAGAAGATAACCGGATATAACCATAAAAACTATAATGACTAAAGGCTCAAACAACATAAGAGAAATAAAACAGATCAAAATGCACACTCTTACATCATATGCCCTGATGTGAGACTGCTTGAAAAATAACAATAAGATAACAAAATTTGCTCAAATACAAAATTTCATATACTCCATTAAACATCGGAAAGAACTACCTCAGACGGCATCAAATTGACCAAGCCGAATATAACCGTCAAACATCACAACAGAAAGCTTAAAACAAATACGACAAACAAAGCGCAATATAGGCATTCTAATCATAAATCCCTAGCTCACCGTAGATAACCAAATTGCGCTGAAAATTACAGGGGGAGGTTGGATTACTTGCCTCGAGGATGATGGCGAGCGCGCATCCGACGCGGAATATGGAATCGCGGGGGAATTTGGACGAGAAATCGGAGAGAATTTGATCAAAGGGTAGTTTCTCCGCGGCAAGGAGAGAGTAGAGTGACCTTGACTCCTCCGAGCTCAGCATCGTCGCGCTGGAGATAAAGAAAGTTGGAGAAAGAGAGAGCCGCAGCGGATCAATCGAGTATTTATAGCGGCGGAGTTGGAGTCCGAGTCTCAGAGTGAGACGGCTGCAGTGGGAACAGACTATTTTTTGCCGTCTAGTCGATTTCGAATTTTTTTTTAATATAATATTATTTTAAATAATAATAATAATAATAATAATATATAGATATATATATCGTTTTTTTTATAATATTATTTTAAAATAATAATAATAATAATATATATATATATATATATATAATTTTTTTTTTTAAAATTCGAAAATAAAATTCGCTCGCCATTCTAAATGGCGAGTGGGTGCCACCGAGACAACTGATGTTCGTGTGGAGTCACAGTGACAATCTCGCCAATTACAAAGGTGGGAACGGTTATCGTCATAGAAGTCATTCTAAATGGCAAGACTTATCTTCATTAAAGTGAATAACATGGCATAGTGGTTAGGGGCCATAACATTCATTTGAATGTCTTAAGTTCGAATCCTCTAATCATCTCTTTTTATTTTTTCTTGTCAACACTCATATTTTTTTTTCTTACCACCAATTTTACTTTAAAATAAAAATTATTATTAATATTCAAAGTTAAATATAAAATTCAAATTCAAATTTCTAAATTTTCTAATTGAAAATTAAGAATCTACATTTCCAACTATGCATAGTAGAAACTCCTCTTTTGATGGATATTGTGGAGGTATTCTATTTTCTCCACACGTAAACGACAAATAAGTTTAAGAATCTCAAAAGTTTCTTATCTGATTTTCTAATTTTCCATAAAAATTAGGTGGCGACTCCAACCTTTTTCTCCCTCCGAAGAAAGATCGTCAACAAATGGCGACCTCACTGGGAACACGTTAGGCTCGTTATTATAAGTGATTACAATAGTTTTGGGTTATATTTGACACAGAAAAATTCATGACAATGGAATTTTTATTATTTTTGTACATATTTTCTTTACGTACCTTGTATTGTATATGGTGCCCCAGAGCGCATGTCATCCTATTTACCGGGACAATCAGAGCTTACGTACACTGTGCGTAATTAGTCCGTAATGCCTAACCCCTTACTCCAGCAAAGACGTTAGCTGGATAGTACCCCGAGGTGATATACTATGTGCACTGATCGTCGGGAGTAACTCAGTAATGACAGGCTGATAGACAACACTGGGATAATCGGTGCTGATGTACCATGTACCTTATATAGTCCGCAAGCGCAGCCAATAAGTACACATAATTCTCCAACTGGCATTTAGTCTTAGGGGCATTCCAAAAATACAAACAAGTTGATATGTATGAAGTTGCAGTAGCTCACCTTGATAATGACAGGCTTACACTTTTCACAAAACCTTTTCTTTTCTTTTCACAAAACCTTTTTCCTTTTAAAAACAATGAAAAGTATTTTCCTTTCTTTTCCAAAAAAAAAAAAAAGGAAATTTGAAAAAAAAAAAAAGTTGAAAAATTTTATTATAAACATTCTATTGAAAATTGGTGTTTTGCATAAAAATTCGCATATCACTGATACACACTTTCTCAAGGACGGTCAATACGACAATGAATTCATAGCGGCGTCTAAGGTTACTCTACCACAACTGTTATATACTCCGAAATAAAATATATGAATTACTGGATGCTGGAAGGATAAAACTCAACCTTGTAGACACAATGCTAGCAGCTATTATAAATAACATTGCTTCTACTAGTGCAACTGAACGAGGAATGCATAAAATTGATACAAGTATGTTACAAGATGAATGATTCCTGAGGAAAATGAGGACGTCCCGCGTTTATCTGCCACTTGGTGAATTGTTTGCTTTTACTAAGTCATGCTACGATCTATGTTTTGTTTATTTTTTGTTGTTGCATGTGTTTAAATTTCTTCTAATATTATTGTTTTTATATAGACTACTCTAGTTAGAAGAAAGTTTTTTATAATGCAACTATGGATGAATTTTGTTTAATCATAAAATCGTCCTATTTTCTCCACTTATTATGAACTGTCACTTGATATCTTCTATCAACATATAAGTTCTGAAGAATGTAAATAACAATACATGCTCTCTGTTAACTCAATAAAAAAGAAGCAATTGGCAACTTTTTCCATTAAAAAAATGCAATAATCTACTCCGCTGCTTTTAGTTATTTAGTAACTAGAAGCATTCATGAGCCTTATATTTACTTTTACGTCAAATGACAACTTTGGTATAAGATGCGAAGCAATTTAAGTATGTCTTATTGAGTAACCGGTTGCCTTTGTCATGAACGTTGGTATTCGCGTCAAAAGACAAGTTACAACTTAAGAAATATAAAAAAAAAGGAGGATGCACTCCTACTGCATATATGGTCCATTAGAATCCTATCGAGCATGCATACAAAAAGGGGTACTGAAAAATAAAGAAAAAAAATCAAGCCCGCTAGGCTGAAAACCTGAAAAGGCGACCTATGTAAAATAAGCTAGGGCATAATAAGTTGTTGAATATTTTCACTTATTATGTTAAACACAAAGCATGCATTCGAGAAATTTCTACTCTGCAGATTTGTATGTTTCATCTTTTCTCCACAAAATGATAGGCCTGCAAGATCTCTCACTAGCTATACTTTCTAAAAGAATTACCCAATGGGCTCCACTCTCTAAAACAAGCCAAGTCCCATGAACAGCATCCAAATAGTCAATTAACAAAACTCTATATTATGCAATTTTGTTATTAAATGAGATTCACTTTCAAGTTACATGATTCCAATTTAGAGGTTCAGATTTTAAGATTTTCTTTAAAATCTAAGAAAAAATTAACTTGTGCCGCATGTTGAATAGAAGACACATATCATGACAAGTATGAGCTAAACAAGCGTTCGGCATGACTTGCATGAAAATAAAAAAGAAGTTAAAATGGAATTCGAACTGGGGCAAATTTTCATACGAAAATTTTGAATTGGTTACAAGAAAGCAGACTCAAATGACTGGTTACACCAATTATGCTGGGAGCAATTTTTAGAACTGATGAAGAATGAAAGCATACAAAAGTGAAAAGAGCAAAGAAAAATACATGAAATATCATCGCAACCGACGATTGCTCAAACTATGGCAATTTGTTAGATAAAATTTGACAAATGACAGCTAGTGAAAGAAATTAAGGAACAAATGAAAAGACACTCTTACGATGAAATCAGCTGATAGAAAGCAGCAGGCAAGAACTTTGACAAATCACACTATCAGTCTAAACTGGAGCAAGTTTGCCTCACGAAAAAGTTAGAAGATGCCAACACTTGACTTTGAAATGGTCTAAAAGCAATTTATCACAATATCCCAGAGATGAAAGTCAAAGGAGCAAAGACATCAGGAAAATGTCGGATTGACCATACACATATATACAGCATATTTTGGCACAATTATTCATGTTTCACATAAATTTTTGAAAATGTTTCGACAACGATTCACTCGAAACTTTTGGATAAACAAATTGCTTTTTACAAAGAATTTGTCTTTTCAACAAAAATTTGACTTTTCAGCAAAATTTGCCATTTATAGTCCAATTCTTTTCAACGGGAAATGTTTTCACTCTCACAGAAAATTTTTGACAACATCAATTTTTAACCACTCAATTCCTCCTCAAAGATTGTACTGTCTTTGAGTTACTCTTACGAGGCGTAGTTCTCGTATAATCTCACGAGACATAGTTCTCGTATCCTTCTCACAAGGCGTAGTTCTCGTATCCTTCTCACGAGGCATAGTTCTCGTATATTTCTCATGATGCGTAGTTCTCGTGCCCTTCTCATGAGATATAGTTCTCGTACATTTCTCATGAGGTGTTGTTCTGATATTCTCTTACAGATTCTGAAAAACAAATAAGATCTATAGTAAATTCCGAGAAGCAAATTAGACTTATATTTACATATCCCGAGAAGCAAATAGGATGTCTATCTTTTTTCACAAGTCTCAAGAAACCAATCGAACTTGGTTCTTACAGATTCCAAGAAACAAATCAGGTATGTGGTAAGTCCCGAGAAGCACATCGGGCTTATCTTCAATATTCCTAGAAGCAATCGGATGTCTCTTTTTTCACAAGTCTCGAGAAACAAATCGAGCTTATTTTTTTACAGATTCTGAGAAACAAATCAGCTCTGTGGTAAGTCCAGAGAAGCAAATCAGGTTTATCTTTGCACATTCTGATAGCAAGTCAGATGTGTCTATTTCTTCATAAGTCTCGAGAAACAAATCGAACTTATTTCTTACAGATTCTGAGAAACAAATCAAGTATGTCGTAAGTCCCGATAAGCAAATTGGGTTTATCTTCGCACATTCTGAGAAGCAAATCGTATGTGTCTATTTCTCCATAAGTCTCGAGAAACAAATCGAGCTTATTTCTTATAGATTCTAAGACAAATCAGGTATGAGGTAAGTCTCGAGAAGCAAATCGGACTTTTTCTTCACACATTCCGAGAAACAAAATGAATGTATCTCTTTCTCCACGAGTCTCGAGAAATAAATCAAGCTTGGTTCTTACAGATTATGAGAAACAAATCAGGTCTGTGACAAGTCCCGAGAAGCAAATTGGGCTTCACATTCCGAAAAGCAAATCAGATCTCTTTTTTTTTCCCAAGTCTCGAGAAACAAATCGAGCTTGGTTCTTACATAGTTTGAGAAACAAATTAGGTCTGCGATAAGTCTTGAGAAGCAAATCGGGCTTATCTTCAAACATTTGAGAAGGAAATCGGATGTATCTCTATTTTTCTAAGTCTCGAGAAACAAATCGAGCTTGATTCTACAGAGTCTGAAAAACAAATCAGATCTGTGATAAATTCTGATAATCAAATCAGGCTTATCTTCACACATTGGGGGAAGCAAATCAGATGTGTCTTTTTTCCCTAAGTCTCTAGAAACAAATCGAGTTTAGTTCTTATAGATTATGAGAAGCAAATCAGGTATGTGGTAAGTTCTGAGAAGCAAATCCGGTTTATCTTCACCTATTCTGAGACGCAAATCGGATGTGTCTCTTTCTCCATAAGTCTTGGAAAATAAATCAAACTTAATTCTTACAGATTCTGAAAATCAAATCAGGTCTGTGATAAGTCCCATGAAGTAAATCAGGTTTATCTTTACACATTTCGAGAAGCAAATCGGATGTGTCCTCTTCCAATATTCTTACAAATCTAGTTTCGAAGTCGACCGTACTTCAAAATTATCTTTGTCAAGCGACGGCTGTTCTCTTGATCGCAATTTCAAGCTTATTCTTGAGTCGACTGTGTTCTTGAGTCACTTCTTTATGGGATGACTGATCCCACGATTTTTAACTTTCCTTGAAGTCGACTGTGCTTCATGATTATCGATTATGAGAAGACATATCTCATGATCACAATTTCAATTTCACCCTTGAGTCGACTGTGCTTGTATGTCATTTTCATCGCTGGACGACTGATCCCACGATTATCAACTTTATCTTTAAAGTCGACTGTACTTCAGGATCATCTCCATTCTGCGAGACAATTGATCTCATTTTAAAACTTTACTCTTGAAGCCGACTGTTCTTCATGATCATCTCTAGGCATGAGACGATTGATCTTATGGTCAAAAATTTTCAATTTGTAACCCCTGAGTCGACCGTACTCTCGGGTCATTTTCATCATAGAAACGACCGACGAAAATTTTTCGTAAAGCTTTCAACTACAAACTTATAGATCATGACAAAATCTACAATTTTGTAGTTCAAACTTTTCTTAAAAATACTAAAAAATAGGTCAAATAAGTCAATAAAAATTTATATAATATCTCGTGATCCGTACAAAACCTGATGAATTAATCCTCATCGTCCGATTTCATGCTTCCTGCTTTCGCAGGAAGCAGTCAAGCCGTGCTCCTCTGATTTTACCGTCATATATCACATCCTACTCAAACAACGCTCATATAATGGACTAAAATGGTAAACTCTATCTAACGCTTAGATTTTCACGAACAGGTCAACTGGCTTACACACGGAATTAAATTACTTCAAAATATTAGTGAAAAAGATTTAAGCAACTGTATGCGACGTTGTAGATGCAACATATAAAATATTTACATGCGATATATGATCTGATACTAATTTCGTCACACATGGATAGATAAATTGAAGTTGGAGTCGGAAGGCACAAAATCACACTCCAGCTACCCAAAGTGCTTCCCAATAGAACTAGGGGCATTTTCTCATTGTTTTGCAAAACCGAGTACCTTTTTAAAAAAGTAAAATTTCAGATATATGCCCCCTATAATTAAATTTTACAGATATATGTCCCACTAATTAGTTTTAGCAAATTTGTGCTCCTTTAGTGTGCAAAATGACCAAAATACCATCGTTTTTTTCATAGACGCGCTAAACTCATCTCTCTTTATGATTGTACTTTTCTGTAAAAAATTCTAACTCTTTCTCTCTCGTTTTTCTCTCCTCTTTCTTTCTCAACGAAATACAAATTCGGGGCTTAATGAAATCATAAAAAGGCTACAGATTACCAAAAAAATCACATCTTGCTCGGGAAAAAAAGGGGATATTTTAACAAATTTCAGTAAATTTAGCTCATCTGCAAATGATTTTTAAAAATACACAAACATTTATACGTATTTTCGAGGCACCAGAACATATACGAACACATATTAATCTTAACGTCATAACATTTTGTAGAGATATCTAAATGAGATGAAACTAATTTCATGTAAAATAGACTCGAGACCTTTCCAACGGTATATAATTTGATTAGAAAGAACACCTACGAACACTTACAAACACATGCGAACACTTGCATACGAACACATTGGTACTTATGACATAACTTTTTGTAGAGGTGTCCAAGTAACGTGAAATCTTCCATATGAAAGAAGACTCGAAAATATTTCCAACGATATATTATTTGCCTATAAAGATTACCTACGATCACTGTCGACATCCTATTTCAACCGGACTGCCAATTTGCGATACCAATATGCACCGATTAAATCAAATCAAGCTCAATTAGAATCAATCAGATCGATTTAATTCGGCTTAGTTAATCCAGGCCAGAGCCACCTCAACCCTATCAAAAATGCGACAATCGAACCCCTGCCATTGACATCAATTTACAGACTAAAACTTCATAAAAATTAAGAAAGAATATATATATATATATATATTAAATGATAATAATGACAAAGACATGAATATAGGTGTAAGGATGTACATGCTATTTTTATCAAAACATAAATGAAAAAACTATTCAGGAAAGATCAAAATTTTGAGAAGAGGAATTCACGTTGTAAGTGAACATGAAGTGATGAAATTTTGGGGAGACGGCCGGCAAGAAGGCAGCCCATAAAGCCACCTGGTGCAACCGAAAAAAAAAAGGTGGGCGGGGGGGGGGGGGGGGGGGGGGGGGGGGTTTGTGTTAAAAAAAAGAACAAAGCAAGAAAAAGGCCAAAATTTAGTAAATACTTCTGTACTATGCATCTTTGGGCACTCATATCCCTATATTTATTTTCGTGACTTTCATACCCCTTTACTATTAATTTGGAAACGCGATACCCTTAATGACGATTTACGAATTAATATGCTGATGTGGCATTAATTAAACTTTTTAAAATATTTTTAATATTTTTAAAATACCCATATTTATATTAAAAATAATTAAATACTATTTAATTGGTGCTACATCAGCGTAATTAACACCTAAATCCTTTCAGGGGTATCGCGTTCCCAAATTAATAGTAAAGAGGCATGAAAATCACAAAAATAAGTATAGGGGCATGAGTGCCCAAAAATATATAGTAGAGAGGCATTTACTAAATTTTGGCCAAAGAAAAAAGAGCACCGAGAGAGAGAGGGAGAGAGCTGGCCGGCGGACCATCTCGGCGTCATCACTCCTTCTTCCTGCAACATCTTAAGGTCTTCGCCAGAGCAACCCACATCAACGTTGGCGCGGAGCTCGCCAGCATCGGCCGCACAACACCTTAACAAGATAACTCACCTCAACTCATCTCAAACTCTCAGGTAACCTTGTAAACTTCATCGCATTATACTCCCTTCGCGCTATAGACCCTGTGACGCCGCTGTAGCTTAGTTGGCGGCGAGCTATGGCAGCAGTACAAAACGAAAACAAAAATACACGAAAATAAATCGCATGTAAAACTCAGTCAACAGTGTCAAAATTAAATTCAGACCTCACTAATGAACCCAGGAGCCTCGAAAACCTTAACAACGACCCTTGTGATGGCCAAAGTCGACGGTCGACAAAACATGCTGAAGCTCGGCGAATACGAAAATATGATAAACAAAGCTCCAAACTCAATTTTTGACGACGCCAATGAGTCCGGAATGGTCAAAAACCCTAGTAGGCATACTTGGGGAAGGTCGCCGTCACAGCCGGCGAATCAGCCTGCGTCGTGCCGAGCGCGCTGTTGTCGCAAGCTCGGTGAAGATGATGCGACCGGCTTAGTCGGTCGCTCAACCAGCTTAGCCGGTCGCCACGAGTTTATAGCTCACGCAGAACCCGGGTCCAACCCAGGCGCGTCAACGTCTTGGCGCGAGCCATTTTGCTCACGGGCTGAACCGTTTTGGTCCGGCCGGCCCAATAACGGCCTTTTTTTTTTATTATTTTGTTTATCTAATTTAAAATGATTTTTAATGCAATTTAACAATTATAATTGTGCTTTAACCCCAATTTTTACTACATTGTCAAATCTAAACTTTATTGTTGATAAGTAACCATGAAACTTGATATGTCGCATGTAATTAATTCATGTAAAATTATATGCCGGCAGAGATTGATATTTCCCCGAGTTTTATTTTTTTTAAAAGAAGAATTAGAAGGAAAGCGATGGATATTGCTTTTTCTTACTAACTTTTAAATATGACAAAAATACGGGCGATGAAGAGAAACGAAATGGCGCTGACCCCTCAAACTTAAAAATTATATATATATATATATATATATATTGATACCATCAGCCTTAACTTTGAAATGCTCTAAAAGCAGTAAGGTTGACCAGCAGAAGAAAATCAAAAGATCAAAGACGTTAGGGAAAATGTCAGTTTTACCACACACACATAAACAATATATTTTGGCACAAAATCATTCATGCTTCACATAAATTTTTGAAAATGAGGACGTCCCTGCATTTGTCTACCACTTTGATAAATTGTTTGCTTTCACCAAGTCATGTTAGGATCTATATTTAGTTTATTTCTGGTCGTCATATGTGTTAAATTTCTTTTGATGTTAGATTTTATGTTTTCAATTGATCACTCTAGTTGGAAAAAAGTTTTCTGTAATGGTACTTTGGATGAATTTTGTTTAATCATTTTATCCTATTTTCTCCAACTTTCATTTGCTATCAGCTCTTCTATCAACATTGATTCTTATGAGTCAAGTATTATGAATCACGCCATCGGCCCGATGCCTCATCAGTCAACTTGCACGTCCCATCTGAATTGACTTGGACCCACCCATTCTCCGGTGGTTTCCAAATGACATGAATCAGTGTATGTTGCGGATGCAATCCAGCAGAATGATCAACAGCGGTAGGTGCAAACAGTTCAGCCTCCTACAATATGCTAAGTAATTTCGTTTGGAAAGGCAACACAACCCCGTTAAATGTGTATTCACTGCACCATCTCCAAATCTTCGTGACTGCTGTCCCAAATATGGTCTTCCGATCAAGATCAGACCAAGTTCTTGCCTCAACTTGCAAATTCTAGCAGAATCAATCCAAAGTTTAAGGAGTCGTCTCGTACCGCATTCCAGTAAGTTCCAAACTCGAGGTGTACCGAACGTGCCGATGGTGCCGTGCTGATCGTGCCGATATAAATTTAGTTATTATTTTTAAAAATTAATAAAAAATTTATAAATTCAACTATAAGATTTTTCGGCACGTGCCGTACAGTTTTATACCGTGCCGACAACTGTCGGAACAAGTACATGCCACCTAGCACGGGCTATAACGTCCAACACGGTTATGCTGACCGGCACTTAAAACCATGAACCAATCATGGCAATCCGATGAACAAAAGACATCCCAATGGTTGTACCTGATCAGGCGCTTCAGTGTAGTTGCTATTTTTGCACAGTCACGTACCGCGTGAAAGATGTCTGCTGCCACTCTCCACATCTAGCGCAAGCCGCGTCAACTGCTAAGCCCCATCGCGCCTTGAGTTGATTTGCTAGCAGCCGTCCATGGCCAATCAACTAGAGAAAACAACAAGTGCGCTATGATCCTTTGGTCTGCCAGATATGTTGCCAAAGGGGATCATTATGAGGGGCCAGTGCCTTTTGAATTTTGTAAGCAGATTTTGTTGTATACTTCCAGGCTTGTGTTGTGTCCCGAGAAGCCTCTTATAAGTAGGTGGATCATCACTATGGCTGTTCATCCGGTGCGAATCAGCTGTACCTGACTTGTCCGGATATGACCAAAGACTGAACTTAGAACATTTGCTAGACCATAACCTATATAGAAATATAAGCTGTCCAGACCGGATAGTTCAGAAATTTTTGACCGAACCGAACTGGACTGGTTGGACCGGATTAGCTTTTTTTTTTTTCTTGAAAGAAAGCATCAACGTTCAATCTATACAAACTCGACAAACCAAAGATGAATCATCAACGACAAACATACAAACTTGACAAAATACCAAAATACAAACATCCTATTGGAAGATACGGGATGCGTACCAAAACTGCTAGCTTAGAGATCATATGATTCTATGAATCGACATCGGGTATCAACCGCTTGAAGTGAGGTAATGGTCCGCCACCATGCAAGGACCGACAGAGAGGACGCGATCTCGATCACTATCGTTCTCAAACCGAACAAAATAGTAGTCATAGCCAGCATCCGTAAACACAACCTTGCCATGAACGTTCCACAATTGTTTGTCACCGGCTTAGATACTTATATCCTATAGTCTTTCCAAGCACCTTGATGATGAACGTTTTGCGCCATGGTCTTCTAATTCTCTGTTGGTTGCTGAGGACACATTAATAGAGGGACACAATGGGTCATCCTCAAGAGCATCATCAACATCAAATTCATGTGCTTCATTTTCTTCCTTAACTTACCGGAACCGCTGAGAGTTCATGTTAAAAAACAATCATGCAACCTATGATCCCTGTGCATCGTCTGCTGCCACAGCCACGCGAGGTCGCCCAACACCTGTATTTTATAATTCCGTTCTCTATCTCCGATTGTTGTACCATCAGCCATCTACTCCTTTTGCATCACCGCATAGGGTTGGTCTTCAACAGTTGTCATTGTTCCATCCCCCCTATTGCCATCGTCCTCCGAGTGCACACCCTCTCCACCTTCTTGTTGCTCCAGAATAGCAAGTCGGATTCATCTAGAGATCGCTCACCCATAGGGATGGAAAAACCTAACCCTAGCGCAGTGTCAGCCATCATAATATATATATATATATATATATATATATATATATATATATATATATATATATATATATTTCCTAAAGGGCTGTTTACTTTAAGTAGAAAGTAGGAAAGTGAAAGTAAAGTAATAAAATGGAAAGTGAAAAAGGAAACGATAAGAAAGTAATAAAATGGAAAGTAAAAAAAAAGAAGTAAAATGAAAAATGTTTAGAAATTGGTAAGAAAGTTAGATTTGAGTTTTCTTATTTACTTTGAATTGTGAAGTGGAAAAAAAGTAGAATTTTTTATTTACATAGAAATATAGCAGTTTGAAAATAATTGATAAAATTTATTTAGATTTTCATCTATAATTAAAAAAATAATATCTTTTAATAATTATTATTTATAACTAATAATAATTACATTCATAAATAATAATACTAATTATTATTATTACTAATAATTAAAAAAAAGTATTATATAGTTTATAAGATAATATTTTTAAGTAATTTTATTTATTTAAATTTACAAAAATTAATATTAAATCATTAAAATTATTATTAAATTTCATAATAGATTTTTTATTTTGTTATATTAATAAATATATAAATAAAATTTATAATATTTGCTAATTATAAATATATAAATTCACTTGTAAAAACATATTAATATAATAATTTTAGAAATAATAATTATTAAGAACCATCAGTCAATGCTAATGACTATCACTTTTTTCTCACTTTATAGCTTTTGATAAGAAAGCAAAACACATAACAATTATATAGAGAATGGAAAGTAAATGGAAAGTCAGTTTCTCATTTTTCTTTTTCACTTTTCTATTTAAAGTAAATACAAAAACTGATTTTCTATCCCACCTTTCTACTTTTCTATTTGTCTCTCTTTAAATAAACAACGTCTAACTACTTAACAATTTTAAGATATTGTTGAAACACAAAGCTTCTTATTCATAACCTCCATGTTGTCCTCCTACAATTCAACTGAAGAGCAATATTTCAACTAAAACAACCGCAGCATTAATGTTCAACTCAAATATAGATACCTAACCTAGTACTTCTATGGCCCAAGTATGTTTAATTTCGGAGTTCTGATTGGATCCGATATATTGGTGCTGGTATTACATCTCTTCAATATGCAAATGACACTCTAGTATTTTGTAGAGCTGATCGTATCATGGCAGTAAGGCTTAAAGAGAAACTCAAGATATTTCACATGGATCTTAGGGCTACGGATACATTTGCAGAAGTCGAATCTTATATATACTGATCTTAGACATTCAGCCTTGAAAAAAGAAGATTGGCTTCTGGTGCTTAACAAAATATAAAAAGGGTGAAAGGATGGATGAGCAGATTACTATCCTTAGATTGAAGACTGGTCCTCATTAATTATGTCCTCTCCTAACCTGCAATATTTTTTCTCACATGCTTCTGGGCACCTACTTTGTTTATAAAAAGGGCAGACAAGATTAGGAGGGCCTTCTTATGGAAAGGAAAGTATGATATTCCTCGATGAGTTTGAGGCAAGTTTGCAAGCACAAAAACAAGGAGGATTAGGCAAAAAAAAAAGAGATTTGCGAGATTTTAACCTTGTGTTTTGCAAATAGTGGTAGAGATTCAATGGAAGCAGCATCATTTGGAGGAATCTTATTCTAGCAGACCTATATAAACTATGCCGGCCACTTCATGAGCATTCGAGACCTCCATCAGCATATTATATACTCTTGACAAATGGTAAATGGGTTTCAGATATTGGAAAGACAAATGGATTGGAGAAAGGACCCTAATGGAAGACTTCCCAAACTTGTTTCAGAATTCTACCTGCAAAGATATCACTGAGCTGCCATGTTCAAGAGAAATAATTGGAGATTCCATGTAGATACACCTTAGAAAATAGTTGTACAAGAGGAGATACAACATCTATTGTAAATACTCAGAAATATTAGACCAAATACAAGCACCAATAGAATAAGATTGAGGTGGTATGAAAATGGAGATTTTACAGTGAAAAGTATGTATAATTTCATCAGCGATGGTGGTACGAGATGCAGTTTCACTTCACGCATATGGAAAATTGCTATTCCGGATAAGGTAGAAATTTTTATGTGGTTGGCTTCGAAGAATATAATTCTTACCACTGAAAATATACTTGGAAATGGTCTCTTAATAAATTAAACATAGCTAGCACACCTTCAAAGTTGGCAAATATTTGGAATCAATGGAGGAAAAGCAGTATTACTAACAAATATAGACCATGTTGGGATTTATTTGTCACAGTGGTGTGGTGGATAATTTCAGAAAGAACATAATGCACGTGTCTTCTAGAACAAGACAAAGCAAGAAATCGAACTTATCAAAGAAATAGCCAATCTTTACACTTTGTGGATGGAATATAGCTCAAGAAAAAAGATGCGTCAAATCAAGGAGCTTTTCCTTTCATTCATTCAGTTATAATTCTTGAGCTTTTTTTAATGAGGAGTATTTTATTATATATATATATATTTTTTGTTATTTGATGCATTGGGCTTCAACTCTTTGCTTTGTTGTATACTTCTTTATCCTCTTAATGAATGAAGTTACGTGGGAGACATTATTTTCCCCTCAATTTTTCTCAAAAAAAAGATAGTTTAACTCAAGCGGCACGGTAAATTTTAATCAAAGAAAAATTACTGCAGAATGCCTCCTAGTTTAATACCAACACTTTTATTAAGTCCTTGGTTTTGTAGCGCCATGCCGGCTATATTCCTAATTTTTTTTCTAATAATTATTAAGTCAAGCCATAGATACGTAAGTGTAAGTACTTTTGGAAAAATTGTCTATACGAAAAAATAAATTTTGTCGTGTTATATAATTTTTCGATTAAACTTTTTAAAAAAATACCCATAAATAATTATTCTAAGGCTACAAATTTTGTGATAGTTACAAAATTTTTGGAGTATCAAAATATTTATGTTGAAATTTTTGTTCAGAATTTTCGAATACAATGGTTGTAATGCACACCAAATTTAGTTTTTTCGTATTCAACTTTAAAAAAAAAAAAAAAAATACTAGTATGTATGTCTTTTAGGTTGAATTTAGAAGTTTTCCAACAAAAAAAAAAAGTAGGGTTTATCTGAAACAGCTATACACAGTAGTGGCTTTTTCGATAAAATATCTTTAGAAAGTGATATAATCTAGCTAAGGCGAGCTAAGTATTGACAGATAAATACAGAATTTCTTTTTATCTGTACTTGGTGACATATTAACATGCATGACATGGATCCGAAGCTACCTCCGTTGGTAGAGCAGGAGAGGAATCACCCTAATGTTTAACTTGTCTTGCGGATCTCTCATACATACTCAACAAGTTTTTCTTTGTTAACTAAAAAAAAAAAAAAAAAAAAAAAAAAAAAAAAAAAAAAAAAACGATTGTTACTCTTCGAATTTATTTAGTGTGATCTGATCAGTGGGAGGTGATAATTGGGAAAAGAAATGAGGGTTTTGTCCGAAAATTTGAGGTTAATTTATCATTTTTCCAAAAAATTCCACGAGCGCCCCCAGAACTTTTTTTAAAATATTATATTAAATTAATATTTATAAATCTAAAAATTGGTAACATATTTTGTATGTGCGTATGGTGTTATGTTGTTAGTGTATATTCGCAATTGTATATTATGTATATTTTATATATTTTTGTATCAAATATCGTGTATATACGGTAGATTTAGTAGTGAAATATAGTAAGATTATCGTATTGAGAAATATGTCCGTAATTTTTAAATGTTATATGAGAATATATTTTGTTAAAATGAAATGCATATTTTGTTAATATTTGTATATACTTTTTATTTTGCAGGATAGTATGGAGCCTAATTCCGGACTAATCGATTGTAGCGTATTGTACTTACAAGATCAATACATATATGAGATCGTGATTACTAGAGACACTTTTACCGTACGTCTGCGACGATGTGAGAAGTTGCAGCACGATAATGAAGTTCTTAATCCCGCACGATAATGAAGTTCTTAATCCCCGACCGGTCCCTTATTTACAGAGAGCCGGATTATACGGCTTACGATGCATGGGATTTATGCAGGTAGACACGTCTTTAATTACGGCATTATTAGAGAGGTGGCGTCAGAGACGCATACATTTTATTTACCTGTTGGAGAGTGCACAATTACTCTCCAAGATGTGGAAGTGTTACTGGGATTGCCCATTGAAGGGAAAGTCGTAACATGTGCCGCCTAGAATTTTATTTGGGAGGATCTATGTGCGTGTTTATTTGAAAAATTACCTCCCACTGAGATGATAAGTGGCGGGCGTGTGAAGTATTCTTGGCTACGGGAGGAATTTTTATTTATCCCCGCTGGGGCGAGTGAGTTAGAAATGGACCAGTATGCCAGAGCATACCTGTTTATATTCATTACGGGATCATTATTCACACATTTTTCTGGGTCAATTGGATATCTATCTTTTCTACCTTTGCTGGAGAATTTAGATGCAATTCACACTTACAGTTGGGATAGTGACGCACTATCATAGTTGTACATAAATATTTGCAATGCGAGCATGAAAACTGCGAAGCAGATAGGTGGATGTGTAATTCTTATGCAATTATGGGTCTACGAACGTATTTCCTTTACAACACCTGGGACCAAGAACATCCCGCCAAGTTCAGAGTGGCAACTTTTACCATTAGGACATCGGTACATTTTCATACTTAATATTTTATAATAAGTTCATTTTAACTTTTCATGCATGTTTAATGTCATTTTTTAACGTCAAATACAGATGGGCAAAAGGAGATAGGAATCGCAAGCAAAATAATTCTCATGTTTTAAGTATGTTCCGATTTCAGATTGACTCTATGACTGAAGAGCATGTAGTTAGTAATTAGTTTATTTAATATAGCTTATTGCTATCATCCTCATAATTTTATCGTGATTTGTTATATTGCAGATAATCTGGGGGTGGGGGGTGCTGGCTGGGAATAAAGTCCCAGCTCGATCTCGCCATTTAGAGTGGCGAGATCAGGCTAGATCTCGCCATTCCAAATGGCGAGATCTGTAATGATCTCGCCATTTTGATCGGCGAGATTTGGCTGGATCTCGCCACTAAATGGCGAGATCAGGCTGGATCTCGCCATTCTAAATAGCGAAATCTGAAATGATCTCACCATTTTGAATAGTGAGATCCAGCCGGATCTCGCCATTCACAATGGAGAATGCACGCCATGGTCTAACTCGCTCGCCATTCTAAATGGCGAGCGGGTTTTATTTTTAAAAATTTATTAAAAATAATTTTAGATTTATAAATATTATTTAATATAATATTAAATAAAAACCTTGCAGGTTGCTACAGAGGACGGAGGCACTTTTGACTTTTTCTTATTTTATAAATAATTTATCAATTACAAGATCTGGGCCCTCTCGTCGAATTTCTTTTTACTTTTTAAAATTAATTTAAATAAAAGTTATATTTTTAAAATTATCTTTTATAATGTTATGAAAATAAAATGTGGTCGTCAACTAAATAGGCGATTGGGTCGCAGCGTGGCAACGCGTGGAGATGGATTGCTAGACTAGCAAAAATGTCACCATTTCAACTGTCCAAACTATCCAACAATCGCCAGTTAGAATGGCGACCCAATAGCCGGTTAGACTGGCGACTAGGTCACCAATATAACTGTAATTGGCGACTGGATACTCTAGTATAATCCGAGTGCAGCCCTCGCCCTTCGCCCTCCCTCATTGTTTTTCTCTTCTTCTTATCTTCTCTCCTCCGCCACCCCTTCCCCTATTTTTTGAATTTTTTTCCCCTCAAATTATCATATTTTAATAATTTTTATAGATCTAAGTTTGTATTGACTAGATCTACCAATTTTGATGGAGAGCTACAAAAAATACGGTATGTGTACGTATTTTGTACGATTCGTATTAAATTATATATTTTAGATTTATATATAATTGTGGTTAAAAATTTTGATTGTCAATCTACCTTGTTAGATATTTGGTCAAAATTTTGTTAGAATACGTATTTTAATAGTATCTTACACAAAAAAATGTCTACAAATATATATATATATATATTATATATATATATATAATATATATATTTATATACTATATTACTTATATATGTATAATATATATTATAATTAAGTAATATACTAAAACTGTATATTAATATTTATTCTACTAATATTTTTTAACCTATTTTTTGTACTTAATTAAATTGGTGTTACAAGTGCAGTGTTTCTAATATTATGTTATTTAGACCTTTATTTTTTCTGTAATATGTTCATTATTTTTCTTGCATTATGCTGACATTTGTCTCAACTTTATTAGCAGGACCAGATGGAGCCACAGCCTCGTCCATTCAATCGTAGTGTATTGTATCTTCATGATCAACACAGATCCGAGCTTGTATTTGCTGGAGCTACTATCATTATACGAGTTCGACGTTTTGAGACTCTTTTACATGATAGTGTATAGCTTGATAATCGTCTGATATCTTATCTACATCGAGCTGGATTGTATAAATTCAGGCGTCTAGGTTTCATGCAGATCGATGCGGCTTTAATTATGGCCATTTTAGAGAGATGTAATCATGAGCATGGCAGTATCTAAGGCAATCATTTCAGATTCCATAGTACTTCTAGCTATAACAGTTTGTTTACAAGATTTCCAAGATACAGCAGCCCCTCCTAAAAAAATACAAATCCTGATGTTGATTTAACATCTATTGTGTCACTAACCCAATTTGCATCAGTATAACCTTCAATTACGCTATGAGTGCCTGTATAATGCAAACTGTATGTAGATGTACCTTTCAAATATCTCATTACTCTATCTAATGCTTTCCAATGGTCATGACTAGGATTGTGAGTATATCTACATAAACGGTTAACTGCAAAGGCTATATCAGGTCTAGTAAAGTTAACTAAGAAACCTAAAGAACCGATTATTTGAGCATATTTAGATTGAGCTACAGGTTCACCAGAATTTTTAATTAAACTAATGGTATGGTCAAATGGAGTAGATAAGGGCTTTGCATCTTGGAAACCAAATTTATTCAGCATGCTTTCTACATAATGAGCTTGTGACAAAATCAACTTATTATCTTCACGAATTAATTTTACATTTAAAATCACATCAACAGGTCCAATATCTTTCATATCAAAGTTTGCTTTCAAGAAAGCTTTAACATCATCTATGATATCCATGCTTGTACCAAACATTAAAATATCATCAACATATAAGCAAAGTACTAATTTCTCATCACCAACAATTTTATAATATACACATTCATCGGTGTTATTAATCTTAAAGTCAGGACAAAAACCTGGTCAAATTTTTCGTGCCATTGCTTTGGAGCTTGCTTCAATCCATAAAGTGATTTTCTTAACCTGCAAACTTTATTTTCCTGTCCTTTCACAAAAACCTTCAGGTTGTTCCATATAAATTTCTTCATGTAGATCACCATTCAGAAATGCAGTTTTTACATCCATTTGATGAACATGAAGATTATAAATAGATGCATATGCAATAAGTACACGAATCGTAGTAATACGCGCAACAGGAGCATAAACATCAAAATAATCTATTCCATATTTTTGGGTATATCCTTTTGCTACAAGTCTGGCCTTATATTTATCTATGGTGCCATCTGGTCTTAATTTCTTCCTAAATATCCATCTACAACCTATAGACTTACAACCTGGTGGTAAATCAGCTAAGTCCCATGTATGATTTTGAGTTATAGATTGTATTTCGTTGTCTATTGCTTCTTTCCAAAAAGATGAATCAACTGAGTTCGTGGCTTGTTCGAAAGTGACTGGATCGTTTTCTACATTCATTATAAATTCTTCTCCAAATGTTCTAGCTATTCTAGTTCTCTTACTTTTTCTAAGTTCTGGTTCATCAAGTTGAGTAGAGATAGAAGTAGAAGGTCCTGATTCAACTACTCTAGGAGTCGGAACAATATATGGAAAATAGTCCTCAAAGAAAACTGCATCCCTAGCTTCAATAATAGTGTTTACAGCAACATCTTTAATGTCAGAATTAACTACTAAAAATCGATAAGCTTTACTATCACATGCATATCCTACAAAAACACAATCTACAGTTTTAGGTCCTATTTTGTCAATCTTAAAATTTGGTACTTTTACTTTTGCTAAACACCCCCACACTTTAAAATAAGCTAAATTAGGCTTTCTACATTTCCACAATTCATAAGGTGTTTTATCTAAAGATTTTGATGGCACACGATTTAAGATGTGACAAGCAGCATAAATTCACCCCATAAATTATCAGGAGCTCCCGAACTCCTAAGCATGGAATTAACCATATCCATAAGAGTTCGATTTTTCCTTTCAGCCACTCCATTGGATTGAGGGGAATATGGAGCAGTGACTTCATGTATAATGCCAGACTCTTCACAAAAGATACAAATTCATTACTAGTATATTCTCCACCTCGATCAGATCTTAAGATCTTAATCTTTCTATCCATTTGATTTTCTACTTCAGACTTAAAAACTTAAATTTATTTAAGCATTCAAATTTTCCTTTCAACAAATAAATATAACAGTAACGAGAGTAATCATCAATAAAAGTTATAAAATACTTACTACCTCCTCGAGAGGTTTTTCCTGCATCACATATATCGCTATGGATAAGCTCAAGTTTATCGCAGTCCCTGTCAACAGACTTAAAAGGATGTCTTGGCAATTTAGCTTCAACACATACTTTACATTTCTCATGATCAATATTGCATGTAGGAATAATATTTGAATTCATCAACTTTCTAATAGAATGATAATTAACATGCCCAAGTCTTGAATGCCAAAGAGTAATAGAAACATTTGCAGATGTATTCAAAGCAACATTTGTAACATCAGATTTTACAATACTAATTTTAAATAATCCATCACTATCACAAGCAAAACCTTTTCCTACAAAATTTCCTCCCTTCTTTATTACAACAATGCCAGCTTCAAAATGAAGGGAATAACCATTCTTAACTAACTGATAACCACTAAGAAGATTTCTCCTAAGATCAGGGACATGGTGAACATTATGCAAAAGCAACTTTTTCCCGGATGAAAGATGTAGTGTAACACTTCCAGTGCCTATTATTTGTGAAACAGCCTCATTGCCCATGTTCACAGTTCCTCCGCCTGTGACCTGGTAAGATGAGAACCAAGAAGAGTTAGTGCAAAAGTGATTATTTGCACCAGTGTCAATCCACCAGTCAGAATCAGCACAAATATTATTAATTTCAGGAATGTTAGTTGCTGACTTGAAGACCGATCCTGATGGATCAGTGCTCATAGTAACCATATGAGCCTGAGATCTAGTGGATGGTGGATCACTCTTCTTGTTTCTCATCTGAACGGTCTCGATTTTCTTTTTGAAACAATCCTTCGCAAGATGGTTGGTGTAACCGCAAACCCAACAATGTGGTCCTTATTTATATGGTACCTTCTTGAAAGATGGCTTACCCTTAGATTGATGCAAATTCTTCTTGTGACCTTTATGAAAATGATTTTTGGACTTTTGGAAGTTGGAGTGGTACTGAGGCTTAGGCTGAGATTCTAAATTATGAATTTTGGGTTTAAGGGACTCCGAATTTTTCCTAGCGCGATTTTGTTCTTCAACTCTTATGAAAGATAACACACGCTCAAAGGTAAGATTTTCATTTGTGCGATTTAAATCATCTACAAATCTTTCTCATGATTTAGGTAAACGATCAATCAAGGTTTGGGCTAAATCAGTGTCAGAGAATGTGGTTCCACCAGCACGAAGTGTTTTAATCAAGCCTTCAAATTCATAAATCTGAGGGTTCATAGGCTTATCATCAACAAAGACAAAACTATTAAAAGTGGATGTGGTATACCTCTTGATTCCTACATCATCTTGCCCATATTTACTTTCTAATTCATTCCAAGTTCAAGCGCATTGGTATGTGATAAAAGAGATCAAACAGGTCATGACTCAAAACACTCAAAATTTTATGAACACAATGAAAGTTCACATCTTGTGGAGTACGAGCTAGAGAAGGAGTTGCAGCAATATTTATTGTGTCGGAAGAATCAGTTTGAAGACTATTGTTTTGATTGATGTCTCGGAAGATGTAATCGAGGAGGATTTTTCTAGAGAGTACCCTATGGCTGATGCTAATCCTAAGGTCAAGAGCCAATAGGAGCCATTGAACAAGAATAAAAAGTTTGCAGCAGACTGTAAAACCAAAACATACAATCATTAATAATTATGCAGATAATTATTGCTTGCATGAAATACATATTGTCTTGATAGATCAGCAAGTTAAGAATCAAAAGAGCATGCATAATTAATTTAAACATTGATCTAATCATTTTTTCTACTTGAAACCAATTCGAGGAATTAGTCGTTTGGAATGTTGGATATAATGCAATTTCAAGTAGAAAAATAATCAAATGATTTTTAATAATAACAATAAATTGATATAACGGCAAAATAAAAAACTCACAATCTAAATTTACAAGATGATAAACAAGATAAACTTATATCAAGAATATCGCGGTGGAATTCACGGACTATATTCTTTCAAATAATCTGCACAAAACAAAACAAACAAAGTAAATTGATGAGTTAAAAATGCTTAGCTGGAATTGGTCGAGGCACGCCGGAGCGCTAGTCCCAAACGACTAATTCGCCGATCTGTCGTGCAGATTAATCTACGGCGTGTCGTAGGAGATACAACGACCCCCGCTTTCCTTGCACGACCCAGAAAGCGAGCTGAGATCCCCCGTGTGAGCCCTTGACACTCCGAAAATCAAAACTTTGTAAAACAGCAGAAGATAGGAAGAAGAAGAATTTTTTTTTATTGTTGTTTGATTCGTATTCATTACTGCAGTGAAGGGTTGTATATATAAAGCTTGTTCAGATCTGAACTTAGATCTAAACCAACACAAAAACCGGTACAAGAAAAAGTCAAATATTAGAATAGGTCTTAATTAATTAAAGTTAATTAATTATATAACTTGACATACAAGTTACTGCTGGGAGAGCACGTGGCTTTCATCCCAACTCTGACGCGGTGCAAAGGACCGCTTCAGCGGTTTTCTTTTATTTATTTATTTATTTTAATTTTTAAATCAGTAATTTTAAAATAAAAAAATAACATTTATTTTAAAATAAAAGACACATACATTTCACTGCCTGTTGGCGAGTGCACCGCTAAATTACAGGATGTAGATGTGCTATTAGGTTTACCGGTAGATGGAAAACCGGTGACCTACGCCACTGCTTGTCAATTTTGGCATGATATCTTTGTAAGAGTACTTGGTAAAGTACGCCCATCTAGTAAGATGAAATGAGGTCGGGTTAGGTACAAGTGGCTACCGGACGTGCTTGACGTTATTCCAGTCAGAGCAAATAATATGGTCTTGGAGGAATATGCCAAAGCATAAATATTCATGTTGATTTCTGACACTTTAGTCACTGATTTCTCTGACGCGTATGTTATATTATTATATTTTGTTACTCTTGTACTGCCGATCATGTTCATCTTACTTGGGAGATATTCCAGTCGAAATAGTATCCAGAGCCACAGCCACGCGAACAGTAGCCGGAGTCGCCACAGCCGCAGGAGTCAGAGCCGGAGCCGCCTCAACTGCATGATACTATATTGATATTGAATTTTTAGTTTTTATTTATTATAATATTACATTTTAGGAAATATATTGTGATATTGTAAAATAGATTGGAAAGAAGGAAAAGATAATATAATAATGAAAGTATAGGGTGGTCGTGGCGGGGGTGTGGGTTGGCGATGCCGGGGAGGAGGGACAATAGTCTGTTGTATTGCCGCACTGATACGTGGTCGTCAGTTTAATTGAAAATTTTATTTTATTTTCGTAAAATTATAAAAAACAATTTTAAATAAACTGACGATCGTGTTCTGTAAAGTTATAAAAGAAATTAAAAAAAATATTTAAATTAAATAAAAAAAAAAACCGCCTCTCGTCTCTGACAGAAACAAAACATTTATCAATTATAAATTTGTCTATCTTGACATATTATACAATTACATAGTTTTAAATTTATTAAAAATATCAAAATGTTTCAATTGGCTGTCAAAGTCGTAGTTCAAAACTCATCATTAACGTTAAGGGCATGTTACTTACTAGAGAAGTGAGGTATTGATCAGCTATGTTACTAGCTTGATCTGGTAATGAAATTTTATTGGTTTCTATTTTTTGAACAATTTGTAACTTTAAAGTTTTGAATAATACAAGCAGTTAATTACCAAAAAAATATCAATTATAAAGTTAATACATAATATAAAATTTCACCTTTTTGGGATAAATTTAAACAATAAAAATTTAATTATATTAATAAAAATAAAAAATATAATATTTAATTATATTATTATATTATATTGCTCATCGTTACGTACTATTAGTATATATAATAATATTTCACTTTGCTAAAAAATTTAAATTTTCTTTAAACAACAAAAAAATATATATAAATACGAACATTCGGTTAGACACTCATGTCTAGCGTATCTTTTTTTTTAAAAAAATTTTCGGACACTTCTCTGGCGTTTTCGTTACGTGTCCGTGGAGTGTCCATCGAATACTATAGGGGATAAAATTTTAGTGTGCCAGTGCTTCCTTGTTTGTTTATTTTGCTACACTTGTAAATATGTAATCTCCTTCAGTTGATAAATATTGTAACTCAGTTGTATCTATTTTCTCTCACGCTAGGCTGATCTGAGTTATTTCTTAATATAAATAATAACATTTTTACTTAAAATGAAAAAAACTCCTAAGATGAACAGTGGACACGTGACTGCAAAGTGTATCCAATTACTGGACTTTAGAAAAGGGGATAATACCATATCAGCCCCCATGGTTTGAACCCAAATTAGCCCTCTATTTCAAAAATCGGTCGTTTCAGTTCCTGAAACACTGTTTGGACTTTTTTCGGACGAAAATATTCTTATATCTATTAACAGTTTGGACGCCAAAAATACCTATTTAGAAGTATTGTTTGAAAATTTTTTAAAATCAAAGTTATAGATCTCGATGAGATTTACAACTTTCATATTAAATTTTTTTTTTTTTTCAAAAATAATTTTAAATATGTGTTTCAGGTATCCGAACAGTTATAGGCATTTTCGTCCGAAAAAAATTCAAACAGTAAATGAGGGGCTGAAATGGACGTTTTTTAAAATGGAGGACTGATTTGGAATTAAAACTTGAAATGGGGGGCTTATATGTCATTATCCTTTAGAAAAGACTTACTGGACTTCAGAAATTTATTAATTACTCAAATTTGAAGGCATATTGGGACCTCCCTGCTGTCATCTTCTGGTTTAGTCCTGATCACAGAGTATTTGGCAAATAAGTTTGACAAATAAATTTTTAATAACACTATTTTAATAATTTTTTATTAAAATAATAATATTTTAAAAAAAAATCTAATTGAATGTGATTAGATAACTGTATTTAGTAAAAATATCAATTTTTTGTGGGCTCCCCAGCAAGATCTCTAAACACATTTGTCAATTTATTTCCTTAAAAAAAACCCGAAAAAGATTTTTTCTGTGAGCATTTCGTCAAAAAGAAATTAGTGACCAGGACTAAACCAGAAGATGACAGGGGGGGGAGGTCACCTTCAAATTTGACTAATTAAAAAAATATATATAAACCTTCAAGTTTTTTCTTTTTAAGTAAAAATGTTATTATTTATATTAAGAAATAACTCAGATCAGCTTAGCGTGAGAGAAAGTAGATGCAACTGGAGTTACAATATTTATCACCCGAAGGAGATTACATATTTACAAGCGTAGCAAAATAAACAAACAAGGAAGCACTGGCACATTAAAATTTTAACCCCTATAGTATTCGATATGGACACTCCACGGATATGTATCGAAAACGTCATAGAAGTGTCCGAAAGTTTTTTTTTAAATATAATAATATAATCAAACATTATATATATTTTTATTTTTATTAATGTAATTAGACTCTTATTGTTTAAATTTATCTTAAGAAGGTGAATTTATATTATATATTAATTTTGTTATTGAATATTATTGTATTTTCAGATAGTCAAATATCTTTTTGATAATTAAGTACTTGTATTGCTCAAAACTTTAAAGTTACAAATTGTTGAAAGAACAAAAACCAGTAAAACTTTATTACCACATCAAGCTAATAATATAGCTGATCAATACCACAAATAGTAAACAACTTAATGACTCTGACTCTCAAAAGCAACATAACAGAATTTTTAAAGTGGGATGTCAACCTAGCTCAGGTAAGATTAGCCTCAATGACATAGAATATTCTTCCATATGGCTAAGAACATCATCATTTCCTTTTTCTACTTCTGATTTGTAACCGAACAGTTTGCATTCCTCTCCAAGTTCTCAAACCAAACTCTGCCTTCAGGTGATCTTCAAGAATTAAAATTCTCCATTCAATTTCAATCCATCCAGCTAAATAATGAATTACACCTGGATAAATCCACAGAAATATAACAACATCAAAGTTCCACTTGAAATTGAAAAACTTTATTCTAATGTGTTTCAATATAACCAAAACAAAGCTCCATGCTAAAGGGGATCATAGTGGATCACCTTAAAAATACTATCATAGAGCAGCATGGGATAAACCTGACAATTTAAAAAGTTTCAACACTCTATAAATAGCTATGAGCATTTATTTCTAGAATATATCATTTTTCTATAAGTTTTCTACTTAAACAAGTAACTAAATGAGACAAAGCAAAGTAGATATTCAAATATTTAATATAAAAATTTTAAATTATTTACAATTTTATTGTCGTGTTCGAACTATATTTATTCCAATTTTTTGTATTTAAATTATCATATTTCATGCCCGTATTATATTGTGTCTTTTTATTCGTACCCATATTCGTGCTTCCTAACAAGCAAATCATTAGACAGAGAAGGTTGGCGAGATAAAATCAGTTTCTCTGTGAAGATCTAAAATCTTCAGAGAGTGACAGAAGCAAATAACAATGCGGATCACGCTCAAAGATAGTTGGTCAAATCAGCTACCTTCTCATTCCAAATAAACGATGTTCTCCATCAAGTTCAAGGGCTTTTCTGCATGTAACATGACGCTGAAATATCACCAACAAGATACAAAAAGGACATGGGAAATGCAATATATATGATTAAATTCACTGACCTAATTTTTTTTTTTTAAAAAAAGGAAAAAAAAAAGAAGAAAACTATGCTTGCATGCTTACTCTGCTCTTATAAATAGCGATCATTAGGGACTCTCTAAACATCATTAGCGTTCATAGTTTGGAAAAAAAAAGAATAAATAAAAGAAAAAGAAAAATTAAAAAGAGGATCAATGGATTCCTTAGCAAGTATTCATAGTAGGTTGTTCTTCCTTTCCCGCCATGAAGCAGCCGGCAAGCCTATGGCGTTCCTGAAACCGAGTTTCAGTGAACCCAATCGTCTTGTTCTAGGAAGGAGGCCACT
The DNA here is from genome assembly GCA_002076135.1 of Xerophyta viscosa. Classification (NCBI taxonomy): domain Eukaryota; kingdom Viridiplantae; phylum Streptophyta; class Magnoliopsida; order Pandanales; family Velloziaceae; genus Xerophyta; species Xerophyta viscosa. Next base: position 2,303,766 of record MJHO01000047.1, read on the forward strand.
AGGTATATCCTTGAGCTTACATTAGATCGCTTGTAAACTAATGGGAGAGATTGATAGATCTTAGTGATGCAGGAAGTGCGGACCCGGACTGTTCCGCATTACTGCATGTAGGACGCAGGTTGGTCAGTTACTGAGTCCTGCCCGTGCTGAGCTGTACGACTGAGTGATGAACGGTAGCCCACTGAATCAGGATTCATCCGGGCCGACTGGCCCGCACAGTTCTATTTCTATTTTTTTTTTAAATAAGGACACAAAAAAAGCTAAGCCAGTGCGGATTGTGGGCTAGGTTTTCGTCTCTAATAGATCTGAACATAAAGACATTAATATTATTACTATTTATTATTGTTGTTGTTATTATTTTGGAGATATTCCTCGCCTGTTAAACATTAACGCAAAATTGAAATTTTTTTTTGCATTAAGTTAACTTTTTCTTTTGTAATTTCTCACTACTACTTTGAGGTTACGTAAAATACATCAATATGTTCAATAGGTTATTTTTCTTTAGTTAAGTTAATTTTCTTTTAAAAATAAAACTTAATGTGAATGCATGCTACTGCATTGAAGGAAAATAAAGGACTTCCTAGCTTATATACTTATTTTTCAGGCGAATTTCTTTTGCGGGCGGCAACACGGAGGCAAAATGAGATAACAGAAGAGAAGCTTCAATTGATCGACGTCGCAGAAAATGTTGAGGTAAATGGCTTAGAAGAAAAGGGTTATCGTATCAACTATAGTTTTTTTGGTCTTGACTGTCGAGTTCGAATCTATAACTTACCTTTCCTGAGGGAACAATTATTCTCTACCCTATTGTCTGTTTCCACAGTCTAAAAATATATTTACATGTATTTTTTGAAAAAAAATTCAATATAAAAGTTGTAGATTTTAATAAGATTTATAATTTTTATATTGAAAGTTTTTTCTAAAATATACTTCTAAATAGACGTTTTTTAACTCAAAAATATTAACATCTTAATGAATTTAATTTTTTTTTTTAAAGCCCGTTAAGAATTTGGAGCCACATAACATCTATTTGGAAGTATATTTTAAAAATACTTTCAATATCAGTTGTAAATTTTATCAAAATTTATAATTTAAATGTTGAATTTTTTTTTAGAAAAATACATGTAAATATTTTTTTGAGATGTAAAAATATGGGATTTGACATCACAAATTATTCAAATCAACAGTATAAAACTAGGTATAGGAGGTTCACCAGGTGTTATACCGGTTGACAGGGCCTCATGACTCTGAGTGTTGATCCCATACGGCCGTGCGTATGGAATTTCCATACGCTCGAGCATATGGGTATAAAAGAAAAAAATTTGTGATTTTTATTTGGAAAATCTTTTAATATTAAAGTTGTATACTTTTATAAGATTTACGACCTTTATATTAGAATATTTTTAAAAATATACTTCTATAGGTGTTTTAAGACCTCAAATATAACGGGTTTGAAAACTATTTAAAAGCCGTTTCAAACCCGTTGAATTTTAGAGCTTCAAAATATCTATTTAAAAATATATTTTTAAAAAAATTATAATATAAAAGTTATAAATTTTATCAATATTTATAACATTTATGTTGAAAATTTTTTAAAAAAATAATTATAATTTTTTCTTTTATGCCCATACACTCATATCGTATGTGATCAAAACACTCAAGGAAGCTTATGGCTTCGGCCCTCGTCAGAAACTCTAGAAATGGGGGCGCAGGATACAATTTGTTCTCTTCCCTAACCATTACCCAAGTAACCAAAGCTTTATGTGGTCTTCAACACATAAATACAAGGTTTTTATGGTTTAAGCTAAATTATTAATTTTAAAAAATCCATTTGAATACATTAATAAAAATAAGAAAACTGATATGACACAGGTGGAAGAGAAACCAAGGATCGAGAAACTAGTCGACGAAATCAGACAGAAATTTCGATGTATTAATGACGGGGAGATAAGCTCTTCATCGTACGATACTGCATGGGTTGCAATGATTCCATCTTCTGATGATCCAAAGAAACCACAATTCCAAGAATGTATAGATTGGATTGTCGAGAATCAGAATGAGGATGGATCCTGGGGTGAACCCAGCTTCTTCCTGTTATACGACAGGCTTGTCTGCACTCTGGCCTGTGTTCTTGCTTTGAAGACATGGAATGTAGCAGGAGAACATATGTCAAAGGGTAAGAAAAGATTTTTTTTTTTTTTTTTTTTGAGTATTTGCTAAAATATGCTCATATAAATCGAAATTGTTAAAATATATTTCATAAGCCAAAATAACTTGACCTTATAAAATGACGAACCGTCCTTATCATGTTAACTGTTTGTTTACCACCTTTATGGGTCGATCTAGGTCTTGAGTTTCTGCGGGAGCACACCGGATCTCTGGAAGATGAGACTGCTCGGCTTCGAACCAGTGGATTCGAGCTGGTATTTCCTCGGATGCTTAGCGAAGCAAGAGAACTTGGCCTGGAGCTTCCTTACGACCTACCATGCTTGAAGAAGATATCCACATTCAGAGAGAAGAAGATGAAAAGGTAATTCAATTCAACATATAACCTTGACTATCATAATCGAATTTTAATCCCATATGTTCAAGCGTCTGTAACACATATATATAGGTTTCTTCTCAAAATAAAAACATATATATAGGCTTATTTTAGAAAAAAAGATTAATATAAAAATTATAGATTTTGATTAGATTTATAAATTTTATATTTAAAATTTTTTCAAAATATTATCTAAATATATATTCTATATTCTCAATCACATCATGGCACGTTTTTAAAATCTTTACTTTCTAATAAGATGAAATTTCAATATTTATTGCTGAGTATCTTTATTAAAAAAAAAATTTCAATTTTTCACCTCATATTCATCGACATTATTTTAGAAAAATTTCCGGCATCAAATTAAAAAAAAAAATATTAGAAAGTGAAGATTTGTGCTACATATCATGTCATGATATGATTGAGACGGCGGGATTAAGATAGTGTACTTGGCAGTGAACTTGTGTTTGAATATTTGTATAGGATTATTTTTTAAAAAATTAATAATTAAAATGGTAGATTTTAATTATATTTATAATTTTTATTTCAAAATTTTGCAAAACCAAAAAGAATTTTAAATATATATTTGGGACTTTAAATTCTTAATTAATTTAAAAGTAGTTTTTTTTTTGTCCATAACCGATCCACTTTTGTGTGACTGTCGTAACAGATAAATCCGCGAATTGCACCGACCTATATTCTACCAACCGAAGGGCTCCATCTTTTCGATTTGGACAGATCCAAAATTCCAACCCTCTACGGGGGCTACAGAGAGAATAAAAATAGTTTATACACGCTAAGAAATTCATAAAGAGAACCATAAATACGGTCGAACGTTCCGTAATACGATAAGCACGTACTCGTCATAATTTTAGAAATTCATGAAGATATAAATATAAATGTATTGTTCATTCATTACAGGATCCCAGTGGATGTGGTGCACTCAGTTCATACCACAATGTTGTACTCCCTGGAAGCACTCGAGGAGGTCGTCCAGTGGGACAAAATTCTCAAGCTTCAATCTCCAGATGGAAGCTTCCTGAGCTCTCCGGCAGCCACGGCGGTCGCATACATGAAGACCGGCGATAACAAGTGCCTCCAGTTCTTGACAAAAACAGTGAGGAGGTTCAATGGCTCTGGTAATTAAAATTCCGCATCAAATGCATGTTTTTACATTATCTGCACCTAATTAATTAATTATTTAATTATAATTACTATGTTTAATGTTTGATAAACAGTACCTTCTCAATATCCGATCGACCTTTTTGAGAGAATATGGGCAGTCGACACAATCCAAAGGCTGGGCATAGACCATCTTCTCCAAAAGGAAATTTCCGATGCTCTTTATTATGTGTACAGGTAGAGGGTTCAGAAACTCTCCTCAATCAATTTCGACTTTCCGTATTGTCAGTATTCCGTCGTGTGCTACGGTGTATATATGAGATAAGAGTATCCTCCTAAAAAACTATATGTAGATTTTATGTGGATAGAATTCTAACTCCATATAGTACCTAGGGCCATAAAAAAGGAGCAATGAAATTTCCGACGCTCTTTACTTTATGTGCGGGAAGAATTCACGAAAAGTATTACTTAGATTGTTACTTTTAAAGCAAGGGTAATTATGAGTACTATCTTTATAAACGAATTACTTTAATTAGTAAATATTGTCTATTAATTCCATCTATTTTTTATTTTTAAAGTCTTTTTTTTTTTTGCATTTATAACTTATCGAAATGTTATTCGAGTTGCCAATGTATTTCCGGAGCTTCGGCGATCTCTAGCAAGATTAGATCGCTTGGAGCTCCGATGACTACCGAATGTCGGCCAGTCTGTTGACAAGGAGCTCTAGCAAATAGTAGTGTTAAGAGACAAAAGTGGAAAAGATTATCCACTTCTTGATGTAGGTAACTTTTTTAGAATCAAATTCTTCTACCGGAACTTGTATCCTATTCTGTCTTTTATTTTGATGAATTACATGTGTCATATTACTTATAAACAGCGAAGAAAATTTAATATTGCAAAGAACAAAATGAAGAATATAGAACACCTATCACTCATCAACGCAAAGAAACAGTGAGTGTGACGGAGATTGAGGGTAGAAGATATGGATTCCTTTCCGGGCTTGTGGACCATGACCTGCTACTCAACACTCGGGACCTAGCCCTTTTGTCCAATGTTGCTATATGAGTTGAGAGGAGAAGGAATTCGATCCAGTCGAAGGTTCCCCATCGGCTATCATAAAAGTTATAGATTATGACGAAATCTATAAATTTTATATTGACAGTTTTTCAAAAAAAAACAAAAAAAATTCTAAAAATAGTTCAAAATTTAACGGATTTCAATAATTGTTTAAAATCTACTTGAAATCCGTTGCCTGCATTGAGCTCATGAGGTTACTTGGCATTGAGACAAGCACGACATCTATGGCTCTTAACATGGATCTTTCTTAATCTGACCTACAGAAATATTGGGAAGCAAGGAGTCTCTTGGGGAAGAGACAATACTATACCCGACGTGGATGACACTTGCATGGCGCTAAGGCTGCTGCGGTTGCATGGTTATCCAGTAGCTCCAGGTGAACTCATCTCAACAATTCAATTAATTAATAGATAATCGCATATCAGCCGTTTGTTTTAAGGGAGAGTTACGTTTGGGTCCAAAGTTACAAGTTCTATTGCATTTGGATCCTGAACTAAATTTTGATTGCAGTTAAATCCTTCCGCGGAGGGTGTCAAAAATTATCGAGAAGGTGTTAAAAGTTATCAGAACGGTATAAACGTGTTATTTTTTATCAGGAGGGTGTTAAAAATTAACAAGAAGGTGTCAAAAATTTACTAAAAGGTGTCAAAATGTAAGGTGTTGGATGCATGTCGGAGGTGTCAAAAATTTACGGAAGATGTTAAAAACTCATCGGAAGGTGTCAAAGTGACTAAAGTGCAAAAAATTTTTGGAGAGGATTTAAGTGATGTTGAAACAATATGGACGGACTGCAGAGCAATTATCCGTTGTTTTAAAGCCTCTTATAAATCAACTCCTTATTTTAAATCTTTTACAAATTAGCATATCTCAAAACTTGTGTCAATAATATTTTCGCTGTTATATAAGTATTTTGGAAAAGTTTTGAATTTGAAAAAAAAAAATTTTAATGTGATCAATAACTTATATATTCAGAGTTTTTTTTTTTAAAAAAAAAATGCTTCTAAAAGATATTTTAAGACTTTAAATTCTTAGTAGTTAATCTACTAATGGCGCCTCAAAATAACAATAAATATATTTTTTTGAAAAAGTTTTAAATACAAGAAAAATATATTTTGATGTGATTTACAATTTTTGTATTTAATTTTTTTTTAAAAAAAAGTGTTTCTAAATAAATATTTTTTGGTATAGAAAATAACAGATTTAAAATGAAGAGTTTATTAGTATATTTATAAACAGTCTTGATGTAATTTATAACAGATATGTAACTCCCTCATTTATCAACTCGTCCAGTTTAATTTTGATATTGTAATTAACTCATCTAGTTAAATTATGTGCAACTGATAAACAGACATCCTGGAGTATTTCAAAGGCGACGATGGCAACATCCTATGCTTTCCTGGAGAAATTCATAGAGGAGTGTCCGACATGTTTAACCTGTATCGATTATCCCAAATTTCGTTTCCTGGAGAGAAGATTTTGAAAGAGGCCAATCACTTCACCAGACATTACCTGAAGACTTGCTTAGAGAACAATGAGATAGAGGACAAATGGTCCCTGAAGAAAGCCCTCGGAGAGGAGGTATAATTATAACTTGTTTTCTTATTAAAAACATATTTTTTTTTTTTATATTTTTTATATACGTCACATATTATTAGAGCAATAATAAATGCTCTACTATTATTATTTATAACTCTATAATCATGCAACTCCATCTAAAAGTTAAGCTAATAAGATTTTCTACTATTTAGGTGAATCGCGCCTTGAGATATCCATGGAAAACAAGTCTTCAAAGGCTTGAAGTTAGGGAATACCTGGACCAGTATGGAGAGAACGACGTTTGGATAGGAAAGACTGTATACTGGTAAGCTATACCTGATTGAGTTAGCTGGAGTAGTATTAATTGTCCATAAAATAAGGTAGAGTTGCATATCAGACCCTCCCTTGAAGCTTTATTTATGAATAAACTTTTCCGTTATAATCCGTTATCTTCGATACTCTAAAGTACCTATATAAAAGCAGTTTTTAGAAAATTTTAAATAATAAAGTTGTAGATCATACCGAAATCTATTATTTTTGTATTCAAAATTTTTCAAAAAAAAATACTTTTAAATTGGTGTTTTGAGACTCCAAAATCTTAGTGGATCAGCATATTAGTTTTTAAATCCATTAAGAATTTAAAGCCTCAAAATACTTATTTAAAAGTATTTTTTGAAAAAAAAAATTTGTACACAAAATTATAAATCACATTGAAATCATTATATATATATAACTTCTCTAAAAAAAAGTTTATATAGTAGTTAAAATACTCATGATACGACCAATCAATGTTGGCCCAGTTGGTTAGCGGAGCTGAGTGTTTGGAAGAGAATAAATGCCTATTCCTCATGAAGGATAGATTGGAGGTTCGAATCCATCAACATATGGTTGGAAAGGTCTACCGTTTACCGTTCGGTATCCGGTCGAAATATATGATCCGAATTCGACGGTCAAGACCCAGAAAAAAAAGTCCATACGAATTTCAAGACAGTGATTGATTTGTAAAGAATTCAAAATTAGGGGCTGAGTTGCAAAACATTTCAAATTCAAGGGTGGTTTTCTATTTCCTCATAGAAAACTGAGAACTCTTACGTTGTTATGTGTCTCAGGTTGTACAATGTTAACGATCCAAAGTACTTGGAGCTCGCCAAGTTGGAGTTCAATAGGCTGCAAAGCATCTATAATGAGGAAAGAATTTCTCTTCTAAAGTAAGATTTTCTTAATGCTCATAATGGATAATCTTTTTTTTTTTTTTTTAATATAACGAGGTTAAATTTTTCCGGTGTACTAATTCCTGATATTACTTAGAATATATTTTTCTAAATACGATCCATCATTCCGCATTAGACTACGATCCATCATTCCGCATTAGACCGTGATCGAGGTAAGAAAGTAGAATCTCCAGCCATGCAGGAAATATTGCAGCCTTGCCTAACCCCATACAGAATGGATTATCGTCATGTGGGTTCTTCAAAGGCTACATCCACCCACCACAAAAACAAACCCCAAAACAAGAAAAAAAAAAGTATTTAACCAGATCATCTACTGACTTCACGTTTTGCTTTGTCAGGTGGTGGAATGGTTCTGGACTTGATGATTTTGCGATTGAAGAAGGGCCAGAGGAGATCCATTCCTTAATAGCTGCAACTCTCTGTGATCCAGAATTTTCAGCAACTCGGATAGCTTACGCAAAATCCAATTGCTTGGAGAACATCCTCAAACATCTCTTTCAGAATCATGAATCATTCACGATTTACGAACACTATGTCGAGCAGCTCAAGAGTGAGTCAAAATCTTCAACTTCCTGGAAAGGGTGTAGCCAACTAAGCTCTAGTAGTACCACTAACCTCCGGCCATCTAACTGGCCGAGTCCTCCGAAAAGGAGTGATCAGATTAATAATCTTATAGAGCTCCGATGCTTTATAAACGTATCAAATCTCTCATTAATATTTGATGTAGGATTATTCCGAACTAGCTAGCTCTCTTTTGAGCCAAGTCTGTAGATCTTAGTCCAACTAAATAGGATTTTACAAAGGCATGTATGATATTAATTTAACTTTGTATGCCTGCAGATGGAATCCTTCAGTTGTCAACACCCTGCCTCCTGTCATGAAGGTAGCATTCAAGGGCATGTATGATACATTCAATGAACTGGTAAAAGAAGCAAGCAAAGCTCAAGGGAAGGACATGTCATCCTACTTACATACCCTAGTAAGTTATATAATACTTTCGAAAGCCATCACCTTCTCGTTCTCCATCCCTTCGTCCCGTCGATTTTATGGTTTTTCAATGAACATAAGGGAAAGAAGTAGTTTTGTTTTTTTTGAGAAAAAAAGGAAAGATAGTAATTTCATTCAAATTCCAAATGGAACTGGCTATATGAATTTTGACAGAGATGGAAGCAACTTTATGCATACTTGAAAAACAGAGAGATGAGGGAAAATAAGCATTTAGCATCATCAAGGGAATACGTAGAGGTCGGAAAAAGAGATGCAGGGGTTGCAATTAGAGTGCTTCCCTCTATTTGTCTAATCGGAGAGAGACTGCAAGAATACGATCTCTGTTGTTTGGATGACCGATCGAGCTTCCATGATACGTTATCCTTGTATCTGACATTGATCAATGCTAAGAGCTTGGAGGTAAGATTAATTCTAAAACACATCATTCATAGCATATTAGTAAACTCCATTTGCATATAATACTAAAAACCTCCTCTTTTTATCCTTGTTTCAGAGCAATGGAAATGAAATCACCGGGGCAACTAATTATGTAACGAACGAAGATAATTACAATGGGACTGAAGTACTTGAAACTCGCCTTCCCGATACGATTGATGATGTATTTGACGAGCTGGTGCACGAGTATCTCAAACCTGGAAGAGTCCCACGTAACAGTCGGAGGTTGATGTTTGAGCATGGAAAGATAATGCAACATCTTCTACGTGCCAAGACTGATCCTGCATACCGATGTGAGATGATAAACACAATGGCTTATTTGGCAACTCCCATTTGAAGCCCTCGGACATCTCTATAATAATATATATATAAAATAAATAAAGTTCACGATAATGTGCCATGTGGATATTTAGGTTGTTTGCCATGTGGCACATATTATTAAATAGTCAAATCCTAAGATGTTAGAATGTGGTCTAAAATTTTAGGATACTACTTCAAACAATGAAGCATTTGCAAAGCACGACAAAATTATGTATGTTGCTACTATAAATAATTAAATGAAATGAGATATTGGATCTTATTTGAAGGAGTTCAGAGCTTCATGTTGTACATCTATCAAACATGGCTTCCTATCACAGATCACCAACCTCTCTTTGGGGTTAACCATGGTGATCAAAATTGTATCACATAGCGCGTAATGGTATGTCCATGCACTGTACAAATGTGGCCATCAGCCATGGTCAAGAAATAATATTTCTCTTCTTGTAATAATGCTAGCTACAAAAAGAGCATGCCGTAAACCGTGCAATCTACGTTTGTTGGGCCACCTCAGCAACAGGCTGTCGGCATCCCATTTTATCCAGCCGTCTACCACAATAACAAACTTTCACACCAACATATCATATACATATAGGCCTGCATATCCATGACGATAACTACCATACATACGCACATATACATATGCATATATTTATATAAATACATAGATATGTCCCATTTAAAGTGAAACAAGGATGCTGGAATAATGTATATATTTTTCTCATAATAATTGTGAAATTTTCCAGAGTACAATATATATAGACTACAAGACTATAACTGAAATGTACGGTTATGAAAATAGAGAAAGTGGAGAAGGTGGTTCGTTTGTTTGTTCCTAATTACAGGGAAAATTATAACTGAAATTTAAAGCATATGAAATCAGTTGAGAAGAGTCTGGATATTGTTGGGCTTGATTAATCGTTACTGTTGTGTATTCCGGAAGAGGGGGATGACTCCGTTAAGGCTGAAACTGCTGGAGAGTTTGTAGGAATGATAGGTGATGTCGTGCTAGAAGAAGATTGTCTATCATGCCCCCGCAAGACGGTGCTCCCATCGGAGATACCGATCTTGGATCTGATGTTGTTGAACTGAGCAGCTGGAAGAGGTTTTGTAAGAGCATCTGCAAGTTGATCTTTGGTTGAAATGTGAGAGACAAAGAATGAACCATTTGCAACATGATCTCGAACAAAATGATAATCAATTGCAATGTGCTTCATACGAGAATGGAAAACAGGATTGACAGAAAGGTAGGTGGCACCAATGTTGTCACAAAAAATTTGTAGAGCAGTGGGACAAGAAACCTTTAACTCGTGCAATAAATTTTTAATCCAAAGAACTTCGGCAGCACAAGAGGCGAGAGATCGATATTCGGCTTCCGTGGACGATCTTGCTACTGTTTTTTGTTTCTTTGAACACCAGGAAATTGCATTACCACCAAAATAGATGATATAGGCAGAGGTGGACGTGCAATCATCACGATTGCCAGTCCAGTCAGCATCAGTAAAGGCAGTCAGATGGAGTTGTTGATGTCGCTTGAGAAAGAGACCATAATGAAGTGTTTCCTTAAGGTAGCGGAGAACCCGTTTAGCAGCAGACCAGTGAGTGACAGTAGGAGCATGCATAAAACGAGCCAATTTATTTACGGCAAAGGACACATCCGGGCGAGTGAGGGAGAGGTACTGAAGAGCACCAATGACTTGACGGTATTGAGTCGTGTCTGCTTGTGCGGAGCCATCATTAAGTTGGAGAACTTGAGAAGATGACATAGGAGTACTACAACCTTTGGCACCAGTCATATTAGTTTTTGTTAAAAGATCTCGAATATACTTATGTTAAAAGATCTCGAAGTATATGACATAGTTCTCCAAAAGTCCAACTGAAGTTTTTGAAAATTGTGAAAAATGAAGAAAATAAATAAGTAAATGCAAGAAGAAAAATGTGGAAAATCAACCCAAATGAAAAAAAATTAAAGGAGAGAGTTTTATTTTGGAAAATTAAAGAAAAGAAGAAAATGAAGGTGAATGTAAAATATAAATAGAGAGAGCTTTTGGAGAGGTGGAGCCATATTTTGTAATCATGAAATCTTTTCTTTTCTCAATGAAATAAATTTAGCTTTTGAGGACATAATTTCTAGTCTTACTATGATAGTATGAAATTAATTATCAAGTGATTCAGAAACAGCTATGATTTAATATTGTATGTTTCATAAGATTCAAATAGATATAAGTAATTTAGGCACCACTAGGCTATTGATCTTATGAGACATACCACGAACTGACGTAAAATAGAGATATTTACGTACAGACCGTGTAGCATTAAAGTTCCAAAAATGTATTGTGTTTCTTTTTTATCAACTTACGTAGAGATATATAAGTTTGATAAGAAAGAAATAGACTTGATATTTTTCGAGAGAGAATATTAAATACCTACGAGGACTGCTAAAAATTAAATCAAAGTTATTTCTGGATACTAGATAATTAAATTTAGATTATCAAAGCAACTAACAATTATGCACCTCATTATTTTGATAGAATTTGATCACATTTTTCATCCTTTAATTTCGATTGGTTAAACAAAATCAGAGTTAAACTTAGGTAAACAATAAATTCAGTCTCTGAGGGAACAATACTTTACTCACTCTTTATTACTTGTGCGACTAGTATACTTGCTAAAATTCATGCATCATGTAGCCGCCCCCAAACCCTAGCTTCACACTGCGTCACCTTCACCCCCTCAAATTTCCAAAATGCCCTCACCAATACTACCTCTCAAAACTTTATAAATACGCAACCCCCCCCCTAAAACCTACTCAAATGGGGAGAGATATTCTGGAGAAATCCCTAAGAGCTAAGAGAGAGAGAGAGAGAGAGAGAGAGAGAGAGAGAGAGAGAGAGAGAGAGAGAGAGAGAGAGAGAGAGAGAGAGAGAGCGAAACAGGAGGAAGTTCGGCTGACCCAACAGTTAGCCAATCTAAGTCTTTTGGGAGCTGCGAAGACCACCCAAAGAGGCCGAGGATGCGCCGCCGCCGCCGCCGCAACCTTCGGCCAAAATTTGAGGTTTAACGTATAACCGTCTAAACCTTCTCATATTCTTCTATCATCGTATTTTTTATGCTCCTGCGGTCATACTTAGTCAGTTGATAACCTTGGTCACAGCCGGCGTCGCAGGCGGCATCCCTAAAAAAAACCTAAAACTAAAAACGATAAAGTTATACCGAACTCGAAGGAACGCAAGACGTCCCACCATTAATGGTCAGGTAAGTTCAGTGGACATCTAAAACGCATACAAACAAACGAGACGGTCATCGGCAAGCCATGGCGGCCGGAATGCGAAAAATAATTTCGATAACCGAAATTTTCACTGCCAAAAAACACACGTGTACAGTCGTTAAAATCGATTTTTGACATCGGCAATAGATTCAGGAGAGTCGGTAACCCGAAGAGAGGTAGTCGGCGCCACCGGAATCGCGCACGGCCGAGAAATTGTAGAAAACGAAGAAGACGATCGACCTGAATCGCCGATCGTCGTCCGAGCGAAACAGGCCAAAAAATAGGCCTGTTTCACCTCTCTGTGAACAGTATATATATATATATATATATATTAGTTTTAGTTAGTCGCTAGTTTTAGTTTTTTTCTTCTTTAGTTTTCATCTTTGTTTTCTTTCTATTATTATTGTTATTATATATATATATATATATATATATATATATATATATATATATATGATGTCTTATCTTTTTCTTTCTGTCATTTCTGTTATTACTATCGTTTTTGTTTAAATGACATACATATATACCTATATACATATGCATAATTCCGAGATCATACATTACGACCGCTAATCATATCAATATGTATAACACAAAGCACATATAAATTAATAAAATTTCGGGGAAATGGATATTTCTCCGAAACCAACACTTAACAAGTAAATGAGTCGATGATAAGCAATGGATATTTTTTACTCTCTACTCTCGTGTAAATATCATAATTATTGTAAATATGCAAAATCACATTATTGTAAATAGATAAAACGTGTTATTGTAAATAGATAAAACACATGATTCGAATAATAATACGGGGACGAGATGGATATTTCTTTTCCCAATAATAACAAATATATAAACATAACATTAGGGTTGAGATGTATGTTTCTACCAAGATAATAAAGTGGCGATGAAGAGGAAACGACATGACACTGAGCCCCCTAGGAAATAATTTATATTTAGAGACTAAAAATTATTGGCTTTTAATTTTTATTTGAAGCCAACTTTAAATACTTTTTCTACTAAATTGAGGCCAATATAGTGTTTGCTACTAATAGCTTTAGAGGTTAATAAAAGTTTTTTTTTTTTTTTTTTAATAAACTTTTAAAGCCAACAAAAGATGGCTTCTAATGTAATTTGCAGCCAATAATGTATCGGCTTTAGAAAAGTATAGCGGCCAAATAAAATTGGTTTTAAATATAACACCTTTTAGCAGCCAACACAATATGGCTTTTAAAATTATTTAAAGCCAAAATTTATCGGCCTCTGCTAATTTTAAATGCCGATGCAAGTTGGCTTCAAATTTAGAGGCCAACATTAGTTGGTTGCTGAAAAAATATATTTTGAAGCCAACCTTTTAAGTTGGCCTTGTGAGCCTTTAGCTACGCACTTATGGAAGCCACCCTAGAAGCCAATTTTTTTTGGCTTTTGAATGTTTTAGTGGCCAAAAATTAATCATTAGAGGCCAAATATGTTGGCTTTTAAAGGCCAATTTTCTTGTAGTGATAGTTCACTCAACAACAAAAGAGAGTTATTATAGATATATTTTTGCGAATTTAGAACATTTTAGATAATTTGGCTTTTAAAGAATTTGTAATCTAAAGCCCATTTCATGTGGCTTTTTAAACAACTTGAAGCCGATTAGATGTTGGCTTTAGATAATTTTAGAGGGCAAATAAAGTCGGCCTTTAATGCATATTTTTTCCAGCAGCCAATATTATATGGCCTTTGAAATGACCTGAAGCTAATCCCGTATTGGCTTTAGATAATTTTAGAGGCTAAATAAGGTTGGCATTTAATGCATAATTTTCAGAAGCCAATATTATATGGCCTTTAAAATAATCTAAAGCCATTTTGGTATTGGCTTTAGAAAACTTTAGAGGCTAAATAAGGTTGGCCTTTAATTATATATTTTTCAGAAGCCAATATTATATGGCTTTTAAACTGACACGAAGCCAACCACATGTTGGCTACTGCTGACTTCGGAGGCCAAATGAGGATGGCATCTAAAAACTAAACTCATCAAAGGCCAATTAATGTTGCCTGCTGAAAAGTCTTTTTAAAAGCCAACTATTGATGTTGGCCTCGCAATGCTTTAGTGGCGAACTTCAGGAAGCCAACCCTGAGGCCAACTTTTTTAGCCTCGCATTTTTTCAGAGGCCGAAAAATAGTCTATAGAGGCCGATTTGCTTGGCTTTTGAAGGGCATTTTTCTTGTAGTGTCCGTATACAAATGTCTCCAGATACAAGGATTATGAACCGAATGGATTCTAATCTAAGTAATTGAAGTAAATAAATATGAATGATCATAATAGAACATGATGGATATTACTCTCACAATATGATCAGGTATATTTATAAAAATCAAATTCAATTCAAATAAAAATTATATAAAAATGAGATGATGGATATTATTCTGACAGATATATATTCTCCATTTGGATGTGTATACCTAATATGATTTAGAAAGTAAGGTGGATGCCGATCTCTCTTCTTCATATAAGGCAGATAATTAAATATGTATGTACATAATAATAAATGTGTAATAAATATAAATCCAAAATTATTCTAATCACCTATAGAGTACCCTCTCTGAGGGGCGTTGTGGGGGTATTCCGTCTTTCCCACACGTAAACGACGAACGAGCATAACGAATCTCTAATGTGCCTTATCTCGATTTTCGAGTTTTTTACAAATATCTAGCTGGCGACTCCAACCCTTTCCCCTCTCCTGAGGAAGGTTGTCAACAGATGGCGACTCTGCTGGGGAGTCGTCAAGCTCATCTTAGGTGATCAAAATAGTATTTGACTTATATTTTCACACATCGCAGACATACAAATTTCAATTATTTGAATTTCTTTATTTTTTTTATGTATATACTTGATGAATATTGTACATAATACACATCCCGCATTACATGGTATCACCAAGGGTATACAACAATCCTATTTATCAGGACAATTGGAAGTGCTTGGGGAGTAAGAACTTTCTCTCTAGAGTTTGGAAGTGCTTGGGCAAGTTAAAATCTGTTAAAGAAGCCAAAACACGAAAACTCATATTTATAGATTTCTCTTCCAACGGCTATTAGCGGCTAGTTTTTCTAAATTTTTGGTCGACCGAATCGAATTTTCGGTCCACCGAACTTGACAGTTTATGCGTTTCAGAATTGCCGTTAGAATGACTGGTCGGCCGGAAATATTCTACGGTCAATCGGAAATCCTCTCTATTCAGCAATAATTTAGAGAATACATAACTTTTGATTGTGGTATCTAAATTATCCTAAATTTTGAACTTAATCTTAAATCTATATTTCTAGCATTAGATAGTACAAAATTCACTTACAAAAATATTAAAAGGTCTTGAAACGGTGAGTGTTGGAGAAGCGCCGTCTTCGTAAATCCGACTTCAAGCTTTACGCGTCTCCAAAGGATTTTCCTTGCTCCACACTTGTTCTATAGGCTTGCTAAGCTCATCCAAATTTGTTCCAAGTGTTTTTTTTTTTTTTTGTTTGTTTAATATATTTAGTTCTTTTTGGTCCACCAAGCCAACACATATACTTATTAACTTGAACAAACTTATTAATAACACTTTTGCTGATTATTTTGTTATCATAAAAATCATATTAGAGCCAATATTAATTAATAAGAAATTTAAAAAGTCCTATCAATTTGAAGAATGAAAAAAACAAAAATCTAAGATTAATATTAAATAAGATATTATTTTTTGTTAAAAATAATAATTAATTTATATAATATTTTAATATTATAATGAATTCATATAAAAATTATTCATATACATATTTATTTACAAGTAAATAAATTATTTGTTAAGTAATAAGAATTTTCAGAAATAAAATTTTATCCATCTTAATGAAAAAATTGATTATATATGTATATAAACTGGGTATAACTTATTATCTGAAAAATAAAGGATATAACCGCTTCACTTCAGTGCCACATCAAGTTATAATTATATATAATTTTGAGGGTAAGAAAAATAAAAGAAATTTAAAATATTAACGTTATCATTTATATAAATTACGACAAATATTCACTCATTGCACTGCTACAAACTAAGTTATTCTATGAAATACATAGTGTTGACTGAAAACAATTTTTTATTTAAAATTTTGACTGATATTCTCTTATCTTATATCTTAAATGCAAGTGTCAAGTGTCCAACTTAATGAAAAATTTTAAAAAATATATTTAAAAAAAATATTCTTAAATGCGACCACGGTGGGACTCGAACCCACAATCTCCCGCTCCGGAGGCGAGCGCCTTATCCATTAGGCCACGCGGTCAAACTTTTTATATTACCACGCGATCTTGCTTATGTATAGTACGTAAATACACAAAAGAAATTTCAAATACCGCTAGTTATTTCCAAAACTAAGTTTCATTATATTTGGGCTAAGAATACAAAGTTGATTGGCTTGATTATAATCATCTTTTAATGTGCCGAGAAATGCTTTTATGGTTTGCTCCTATGTGATCCAAATTCACTAGGATATGTGGGCTGCCTCTCGTTATTTAACAAACAACATATGATGTTTCACTCTCGTTATTTTTTTTAGGTTTTTAACTTCTAGATGGAAAGCATTCAAGGGCAATGACTAGTTTTAATATTTTTGTTCATTCAAATGATAATGATTTGGGCCTAAAGTACAAGGGGTTTAGCCGAAAAAGCTCTTGCTCTGTAAAATGTTAACGAAAAAGTCTTTACTTTTTTGAACGACTTGCAAATCACCTTGCACAAACACACACACAAACACATACATATAGTCTTGTATTCAAATTTTTTTAAAAAAAAAAATATTTCGAAACATATATTTTGATATTTCAGAATTTTTATAATCAGTAAAGATTTTAGAGCAGTAAAACAACTATTTCTAGATATTTTTTGAAAGAAGTATTAATATAAAAGTTGTAGAACACAAAATTTATTTTTTTGATATGAAAGTTTTTTATTTTAAAAAAAATTCTTATACATATATATATTTTATTCATTTAATAATTATTACCAAAAAACTAGAGGATGATTTGTAAGAGTTTTGAAAATCATAGATCCTTTTGACATTATTCCAAAGTATAACCCTCCTTATATTATTGCAACTCAATGATTGTTCCAATTTCAACCACAACAAAACGATCCTAAAATACTTTAAAATATGAGGCCCATTAATCATCACATTTTCGAACAATATAAGCTCTCCCGGCTAATCTTAGACAGATTCAGGGTCAATTTTTTCTTCCCGTTGACTATCATCACTCCCTTCTTAAAATTTTACATCACAACAGTACAAAAAAAAATTAATTTTCAGTAATTAATAAAGATTCAATTTAATTTAATTATTAAAAATTTATGCGACTAAAAAACGCACTATTAATTACTAAATTTAGTCATTATTTTACTTTTTATCTATAATGAAAGCTAAATTTTGCATAACAAAATGACTTTGGTTCGTGATATAAATATTGAGCGTAGGTATATGATATTCTTCCTTTTTTAACTTTTGTTTACACATATTATAAGAAAATTCCAAAAAAGGTATGCTTAAATGACCGAGTTACCCTCTTCACAGTGGAATATCCTCAACTTTAGCATGCTTTGATAGTCTCACCATCTCTTCCTCCTCATCTTGCTGATCTTGCGGTGATACTGGGGCTCCAGTAACAGGAGAAGGGCTGTGAGAATACCATCTTGCCCAGAAAAGATAGTTAAAAAAATTCAAAAAACTTAGTCCCGCCAACAACCAGTAGAAATAATCCAATCTATCCTTGTTCAGATCGTTATCGCTCAGCCAGCCCGCCTTATCTCTCCCAGAAGTTATCTTGTTCACCATTGAAACCAGCAGAGAGCTCAAGTAGAACCCGAAAGAGTATGAACAGTAAGTCATGGCCGTCAGAAATGACTGCATTCCCTCCGTAGACTGTTTATAGAAAAATTCTATCAATCCGACGGCTGTAAACATCTCTGAGATCCCAAATATGATGAACTGTGGTGCAATCCAGAAGACAGATAAGAGTTTCTCTGAATTTCTTCTTCTATTCTCAACCAAAGCAGCTGCAACCATGGAAAAAGTGACAGTGAAGAGTCCTACACCTATTCGCTGTAACGGAGTGATACCGGATTCGTTGGAAGTTATTTTACGGGCAAAGGGGACAATTAGGGTTTCATATAGAGGAACGACCGCGATGAGGATAATATAAGGGATGGCTTGGAGTGAGGCTGGAGGGATGTCGAAGGAGGCGGCGAGGCGCGTGTTCATCGCACCGCCTTGCTGGACGGAGAAAGTTTGGAGCTGAGCTAGTATTGTGTTGAAGATGATCGTGCAGGCGAAGATCGGGATGACTGAGATGAGGATTTTCACTTGTTCAACTTGAGCAACAGTGCATAACTTCCATGGAGACTCTTTAATATTACGGTTGTTCTGAACTCTGATGCATGCCTTGTCCAAAAATCTGGATTCATTTTACATAACAATTGTCAATGCAAGGATACAATTATTTAGGGAAAATAAGCAATGAATTCTATCAGCTTTTTAAATTATATTTGAACTTGTTAAATTACTTAAAAAATTGCCTCCCTCCCTTGGGTCAACCGGCAGGCGTGCGGTTCGTGAACCGTGCGTCCCGGGTTCGATCCCAAGGGTGTCCTAAAATAAGGATGTGTCCGGAACAGCATGTTTACAACGGTCACGAAAAAGTCGGTGGCTGGAAAATTTTCACTACTCCATATTTCGTCCGGGCGCTGACGCTAGGCCGGGATTTTACTCTCCTGCGCGCACCTGAGTCCAAAATACTTCTATAGATGTGCGTAGAAAACTGTGGTCCGTGATTAGCAGAGACCTAGGGAGGGGTTTCGGCTCATTATCTAAAAAAAAAAATAGTTATAAAATTTAATTTCTTTTTTTCTTTTGAAAATAACACGATCGGTATAGCACAATCGACAATATCGGCATATTTTGAGATGCAAGTTTACTAAAATTCGACTCGCCACTTAAAACTTTGATTCAAAATGTTATAGGAGATAACTGTCTTTCAATTGGGAAAAAATATTTATGGAAGAAATAAATTATAGTTTCTATGAAAGTAGATAGCAATTATATTTAACAATTTTCTGGTAAAATAGGAAGCAATTAGGGATTGTTACCTCAATTTGTTGGTGTGAAGAAGGGGCCTTGCAGTGGCAGAAGAGGAGCTCTGATACTCTGCATCTTGGTTCATAGTATGATGAAGCATAGCAATATTTGAGGGACATATTTGTTTCCTCTTAAAGAATGCAGCTACAAAGACCTGATTAAATTTTGAGAAATGTGAAAAAATGGTTAAAACCTGCATATTTAACTTTCTTTTTTATCATATTTTTTTTTTTTATAATTATCAATATATTACCATCGATTCATCATATATAACTTTTTTTTTTTTGAAAAAATTAATAGTATTAATTTATGGGCTTTTATTCGCTTATTTTTACGATTATTATAGAAAAATTATCTCCAGGTTATTTTTATACGACCGTCATAATAAATAAACTTTATAGTAATACTATTCTATATTTCACTAGGTTACCTTTTGGTCTGACATGCCCAAAAGTTTGTTTACTCTCCATAAAATACAAAAATGATAAGTTTTTTGCAGCTTTGACTATGCTGCTTACCGAATTCAAATATAAAACTTCTACTTTGCAAAAACTCTACTATGCATCTCAGATATTCCTGACATTAACTATATTTATACTAGAGTTACCCAAAAGCTATCAAGTCAACTTTAAGAAAAATCAAGGTCAAAAAGGAAATAGAAACTATCATATTCATTTCGAGAGTTATATATCAGCCCTACATTGATTCACTTATTACAAATAAATATTTTATTTACCATCTATTATTTTTTACACCAGAAAAATATTTATTTAAAAGTAATTATTGAAAAATTTGAATAGAAAAATTATAAATTACATCAATTGTTTTTTATAATTAAAATATTTTTCAATATGTGTTTAGATGCTTCTAAGTCTTAACAGGTTATCATATTAGATTTTAAACTATTTAGACTTTAAAGCCTTAAATAACTATTTAAAAATATATATATATATTTAAAATAAGAAGCTGATTTGTAAAAAATTTGAAGTTAAAGGCTGATATGATATTCTTTTTTCATTTATTTTAAGATATATGACCGTCGAGTTTAATTTCTATTATATATCTCGAACGAATATTTTGATTTGCTACAATGTCATTCACTTTTGCTTGCATAATTTTCCTTTTCTTAATTAAAAAAAAATGTTGAAAATTCTATGCAGCATCATCCAATACCAACTTGGGAGTCATATTAAAATAAAACATTAGCAACCAAATTGACTGGCAGATGTCAGCCGCCAAACATTAACAATATATATATATATATATATATAATATATATTATATTATATATATAATATATATATATATATTATATATTATATATATATATATATATATATATATATATATAGACACACACACACCTTAAACAAGACAAACTGTTAGGCAAGTTAGGCAATAAAAACACCATCCGATGCATTGTATAATTATTTATTCCAATGAAATATAATTTTTTAGCAACGTTATTCATTAGAACCATCATAAATTCTGATGTAATAAAAACTACATAATATGTCGAAATTTATGTAATATATATTCCGATATATAATATATATAACTTTAATTATATATGTACTGTGACGAACTCATGAATAATAAATTTTTGTTAATTTTTTTTTATATGTATAACGTCACCATCCAAATCACTTATAGCTCAAGTAGTGTTCTTTATATTTTATCGTAAATGTCAAAGTTATTAAGTTCATTTGTTTTATTCGGAATAATGTCAATAAAGTCTTAGGATGACAAACTATTTTAAATCAGCCTTTTTAATTCTACATTTTTTATTTCCATTTTATATTTTACCGGCATCACAACATATAGAAAATGGTAAGTTTTTTCAAATCAGCCTTTTCTAAATTCTGAAGGAAGACTTGCGTTGTAGTCCAAGACAACAATTTGTCTTACACTACAGTCCTCTGGTAAAAGAAAAGTTGAACTTAGATCTTTTATGAAATGTGTCAAAAGTTTACAAAAATATGTTAAAAGTTATCTGTAAAAATGTTATTTTTAACATAAAAGTATCAAAAATTAACATAAAAATGTCAAAAATTTACTAAAAAGATATCAGTGTGTAAAATATCGGATGTGTCAGAGATATCAAAAATATATTAGGTGATGTTAAAGTAATATACAGAGACTCCAGTGCAATTATCTAAATTATGAATTTCTATTTTAATCTTGATTCAGGCAACGTGGCAGTGCATAGTGCTGTCAAGTTAGTCAAAAATAGAGACTATTTACTTGAGGTTCTACCCTATCTAGAGCTTTCCTGAGAAAGCCCCATTTAATTTAATTCGCAAGAGCAATGCAGTTAGATAAATATAGGGAATTTTGCTAATCAGCCACTGTATTTTTCTATTTGCGTAAATCAGCTTCCAGAAACGAAAAAAATATATTAATATGCTGCGCACTTCCAAAATTAAGAGGCTGATTAGCAATTTTTTTTATAAATCTAATAGTGCTCTAATAACTATGCAAACAACTGAAAAGGTAGCTGTCAGATTCAGTGAATCTTTAATTTTTTAGGTAATTACACTAAATTTATTGGAGCAGTTGCAAATAAAAATAGGTAGATATGAAATTAATTAATTATTGCTGGTTGTATGACTGGTCAGGGACATAAGCAACATCACACTATTTGCTTTTTAATGCTCAGTTGGACCCCCACATGCATAGGACCAAAAATTATTCCATAAATCAGGACCATATATATATATATATATATATATATATATATATATATATATATATACTAGTTTACGAGAAAAAACATATATGTATCTAATCGGCAAAATTTGTACGACTATCGTAACACGTAAACTCTCGAATAACGTTTATCCTAGTTCTGCTGTCGGACCAAAAATCATGCATCCGAATTTTAGCACAAGAAACAAATTCACCACAAACCAAATAAATGAAATAAAATAAATAAAATTGAATGAGGCTTGAGATTTAGGACTTTTACCCTTGCTACTGGAGTGAAGATGCTTCCTTGAGGGGGTTGGTTCCTGTACAAGGCCATGCCACAAATCAAGCTGAAGAGACCCAATGCCATGGTCCCCGCAGAAACCCCGAACCCGACATCCATGCCCGACCGAGTCTGGACCCAAATTAACACTGTGAGGGCAATGAGTTCACCGACGCAGAAGCTGAAGTAGGCGGTGTTGAAGTATGTCGATAGCTTTTTGGACTGCCCCGGGTCATTTCCGCCGAACTGGTCTGCACCGTGCGAAATCATATTAGGCTTTAAACAGCCACTTCCAAGAGCCACCAAGTATAGTGCACCAAAGAAAACTGTGGCCTTGAACCCCTTGGCCTCTAAACAATGCTCTTCTTCTGACATCATGTTGCATGTTGGTGGCCTCAGTTGTGGTAGATGTGCTTGTATTGATAGAAGTATAAATCCCTATTAACCAACCATCATAATATTAATTAGAAATCTAATTAAAAAAATTAAAATTATAGTAAAATTAAGATTATTTTGCTTAAAAAAATATTACATTAAGAGACTAGGATTTTCTTAGCATAAGTATATAAATTTAAAAAGAGAAGAATCATCAATTGGTTGGATTCTGACACATAATATGCCAACAAATTATCAGCACAACACCAGTCAAGATTGTGGTAAGGAAAGCATATATTCTCATGGGCATATATATCTCTGTGTAGTTATACCCTATATATATATATATATATATATATATATATATATATATATATATACACGCGCACACACACACACACACGAAAAAAGCTAACCTATGGCACAAGGCCACTCAGGACCCTGCTAACTAGCAATAATTTTTTTAGGCTCTGGGAGGATAGCGTACACCCATGCCTGCTACTAGCAGATGATGTTTCAATCCTGCCTTTGGCAGGACTAGAACCTGCACCAGTGTCGTTGTGATACATCACCTTATCTCTTGTCAAGTACTTGGATTCATTTTGATCCCTTTGTTTTGAAGGGAAACCATCCAAAACGTACCTGGTTCTCTGCACTCGTGAAAGACTGCTAGAAGCCTTTCTCATATGAAGCCAAGCTAATTTATCGGAAATTTTCCGAAAAATAAAATGAAGAGTCAAGAAAAAAAAGGACAGAAAAGAAAAGAGATGCCCTTCAAATCTTCTGAAATGTATGCAAATCTTGTACAATTGAACCAAGAATTATCACAGCCATGAAGATTTTATCATGAATGAAGCATATTCTCTCCTTTCATTAGTGTTGCACATTTTGCGACATACTGGCCAGCTTTAAAGGTTGATAAGGCCCGTGATGGCGATTACGTAAATACGTATTCGATCGATGGCAATTCTTATTCGTCGAAGAGAAAAAAAAATTAATTATAACAAAAATGTTTAAGTAATATGTATATGAACATACTGAAAGCTCAACGAAGCCAAAGATGAGCATAGTCCACAAGCTCCCGAGATAAGAGTCCGAGAGGAATCCACCGAGAAGAGAGAGCAGGAACACGGTGCCGACGAAGTTAGTCACGATGTTCGCCGATTGTGATAGAGGAAAATGCATCTCATTGAACGCGTATGTTATAAGATTGTTCCCAACAGCTGCAATGGCCATGATCTCAAATGCTTGAATCCCTGCATATTTATACAAAAATTATAAGAAAAAACAAATAAAAAAAAATAGTTTATACAATCAATTAACAGCAAATATCATCCTAATCTAATCTTAGTCTGTATGTGAGAGATCCAGCCTCGCACAAACACAGAGAGAGAGAGAGAGAGAGAGAGAGAGAGAGAGAGAGAGAGAGAGAGAGAGAGAGAGACCTAAAACAAAGACAGCAGCCTTCATTCCTCCATGTTTATTAGACTTGCAAAGTCTTCCTCTCCAGTCTACAGAAACCTCGTTGGCAATGATAGGATCTTCTTTTAGATCTTGTCTTCTCTGATGAGAAGCATCCATGGCTCCAAGCAGCTCACTTTGTTTCTTCTTTAAGATGCTTCAAAGCCAAACACTATGAAGCACTGGAAAATTAAAGATGCAGGAGCTGCAAGTTGATATTTATAATTGCTACAAACCCCATGAGCTGGTTGATGTGAAATATATTTCTAAGTAAATATTTATAAAATAAAAATAATGTAGTGCAGGTCACTGTTATAGGGGGAGTCAAAATTTGCTGTACCTTTTTTTACTCTGCTGAATTTTATTATAAAATATTTCAGAATGAAGTATATATCTCTTAATGGTTGGTGCGCATATATTTGCCCATTCACACGGCTACGTATAAACTTGTAAGACCATATTTGGTATGTCCACTACATCTCGTTCGGTCCTAATATGTTTGATTTAACCTCGTTCTGAGCCGCCACGTGTCATGACGCTCATGAAGCCTAATTAGGGGAATGAGCCTAGCCATGAAGCAAAGGCTCACGATGCAAACGAGTTCCTATTTAGGATAGACTGCGAGACTTCCTACTAAAGCGCATGTCGGTAATAGTTCACTCCCGATATGTACTGCGGTAGCAGTTTTGCCCCGAGGTCAATATCAGCAGATTAGAAGAAGTTGGACCGTCGTATTCACGCGGTTAGAAGACTTTACGGGAAATCAAACCGACGCACTCTTTATGACTCCAATAAAGACTCATTAGGTTCATTAGATAATTAATCACGGTTATTAATCACTAAATGGAAAAGCTCAAAGGTCATTGAGCTTAGGAAGTGTCTCCCACGGCGGCTATAAAAGGCGACCGACAGCTCTGAATGAGTGGTTGGCTGGTGAATATACCGACATATTATACTGTAGAGAGGGAAGTGAGTTTAGTGAGACTTGTATTCTCTTTTACTCATAGTGAATTCTCTCATTCGTTGGCATTACGTGACATAATGTGGTTTTACCTTGATTTCAAGGATTTCCACGTTAAAAGTGTCTGTGCTTTGTGTGATCATTCCTAGTTTCCTTGCGATTATTGTCTGCTCAGAACCTTGGTCATAACTGTTTTTGAACTCTCTATTGATCGGTCGATGACCAGCTCGATCAATGTTTATATCCCGAACTAGGTATATATAATAATGCTTTCCCGAGTGAACGTAGTAGATACACAAAATCATATGTGTGTTGCAAATAAAGCTGCTACTTAAAAGGTGTTATATGTTCACATCCACTTGAAAGCCCTTAGGTGCACATACTATACTTGAAGCTTATAGAGAATATATAATTATATTAGCCTTTTTAAAAATGATTTTTTTTAATACAATTAATAGCTTATGCAAAAGATGAAAAATGAGAAAATTAGGTCCACATCCTACAAAAGAAGACATCACCATCCACTCTGCTTTCCTGTTTTGAGGAAATTTGCATTCGCATAAGACAACATATATATATATATATATATATAATATTATATATATATATATATATATATATATAAACTAGAAACGATTATTTTATTTTTTTTAAAAAAAAAGTAGAAATACATGTTATATAATATTTTACCTCAGTCTTTGACTGTTCTTCCTTTTTTCTTTTTTGCTTTTTATTTTTTATTTGCTTACTACTAGTGCTTTATATATAATATTTATATATATTGGTCGTTCTACTTACTAACATGGAAATCCACCATTATCACCATTAAATTCCACCACTTGCACTAGTGCCATTCACCACTTCCTTGCTGACATTTTTATCTACAACAAAGAGTTGTTCATGCATCTCCTTCACTAATTCTTCGTAATCATTTTTGACTAAAACTAATTCTTCGAAATCATAATGTTCCGCAATATCTCACCATCACGTGCTTCTGTCAATATGCACTCTAATACGGGTACGGCACGTCACGTTACTGTAACAAGATGTCCAGATGTGTAAAAGTTTTCTCGCTTAGATCAAAACGTCTTTTGATTTACCAAAATATAGTGATTTCCCATCTTTTTTTTTTTTTTTTTGTATGGTTCGAAGTTGTGGCGGACGTAAAATCTCCCGATTTGAACGACTTTTGTTGATGTTTTGCCAAAGAGCTTTAAAAGCCACAAGCAAGGACCATTGAACATGTGAATCCAATAGCAAACAACCCCAATAGAAGGACAAAGGAGTCTACTACCATATCATTGATCACAATATATATAACTTGGATAGAATGACTCAAAGCTATAGCTAGCTAACAATTTATCAATTTAAGTCAAAATTGCATAAAGCCCATTGGTTCTTACATATGGGACCCAGCAACATGGAATTAGAAAAGCAATCCACGTCAGCAAACTCATGATGAATTATTTTGGATACTGTTATCCACATGAGGAGTACGGGAGGATATCAGCATCATATTTATCGTCATATTTAGTATTCTCCGAACTATTTATGTTTGGGTGAATGAAAGCGTTGATCCAGTTAGTTAGCGAAACTGGATGCTGGAAGAAGACCACAGCCTACCGTCATGAAAGGTATATCGGAGGGTTCGAACCAGCAGGGTGACTTAGGAGGGATTTAATATACTGCTCTGTTTCTGGTTAAAATACAGAATAGAAATCGATCTCGATGGTCAAAAATCAACAAAAAAAAAAAGCCAGTTCGAGTAGGGAGGACAATAAACAGGGCAATAAAGACGGCCTCCTCCGGCATTTTCGATGTAATTTTCATTGGCATAAGTACTATGTTTATGTGTCCTTAATTCATGAAAAAACAGAGGATAGGATAGACTTAGTAGTATATATATCTACAAGGCTTAGTGATCTGAAATTGAGTGATGTTTCTAACGTTATCTAAGGATCAACTTGTTATTTGTTTTTAATTTTCTATTTTTGTTGGAACTTGTGATAATCTTGTTTATTTCATGGGATAATTGCAGATCAGCCCTCCTATTTCGGGGGTGCGCGGATCAGCCCCCCGAAACGCGTTTTCGGGGGGGCTGATCTGTAAAAAAAAATAACAAATCTGCCCCCGAAAACGCGTTTTCGGGGGCTGATTTGTCCAATTAAGAAAAACGGAGGGCTGATCTGCAAGAACCCCTTATTTCATGCTATCCCTACTAAGTATGTGGTTGGAAAGCTGTCTATTCCAAATCCTGGCTATGAGTTTGATTGCGCAAAATCCTTTTTTTTTAAAGGGGTATTTATCTTTTTATACTCCTCGTTATTCGAAATTATAAAAATATACTATGCTAACTCATTTTTTTTTATATCCCTTTAATCCTATAAAATAACAAAACTGCTATTATCAAATTAACTGTCCTTATTTTTTTAAAAAAATATAAAGAATTTTATTATTTTATTTAATAATTAAAAAATATTTTAAATTAGGGAGTATATTTTGATAACTTCGAATTATGAAAAATATAAAAAACGCAAATATCTTTTTTTTTTTTTTTGGGTGAGAGGAGGATTGCAGAAAATCATTTCATTGATGAACCAACTTGAGTTGACAAAAAGATAGATATAGACGTTCAATCAATCATGGATGACCTTACATTATCAACATTCAAGGGACTTACGAAATAAAGATCCTATACTCAGCTCTGGCCTCTCGCAAGCGCCGTCTCAAAGGATGTGAATTATATATATATATATATATATATATATATATATATATATATATATATATATATATATATAGAAGGATACTATATACTTTCGGTCCTATCGTGACAGAAGGATTAGTACTCATTGACTAGTAGAATAAGATTGTTGTCACTTAAATATAATTTTTTCACGATAATCTCAAAAGAAAAAGATAAGTTCATGGATATTTGATAAAGAAATTTGTAATTTTCATTATCGGCAAGTGCTTTACATATTTATTTTATTATCGGAGACGCGATAATCTTGTTTATAGATTATATATCCCTACTAACCCATGCATACAAGGCAGAGCCTAACAACCCTTATGATTCTGATGGCAATCAAATTGATAAATTTAGGACTATGATAAGCTAACCTGAGTTGACTAGAGGATAAACCTCGTTCAGTCCTTGATGAATATCTTTATTTTTTTTATTTTTAATCTTTCATGCAAAAATTTTCTCTCTCCCACTCCAATTTCATTAGATTGTAGTCATATCACCATGAGGGGACCTCACTTAACGTGGGTGATAGTATGACATAAAGCATATTAATATCTTTAATATCTCTTATGAATAATTTTATATCTGCCCCTGCATTTATACCCCTATTCCAGATAAATTTCTTTTTTTTTTTTAATAATAGTTAATAAATCAAGCTAATATATATATATATATATATATATATATATATATATATATATATATATATATATATATATAAAGTATTTTTAGAGAAAATGTTGTTACAAATAAATTTTTATGTGCTTTATAAGTTTTGTATTGAAATTTTTTTTTTCAAAGATGTCTCTAAATAAGTGTTTTAAGGATTCGAAGTCTTTACGGATTATAAAAATTTTATTTAGAAATATTTTTTTCCGTATTTAAAATTTCAAAAAATACTTACATATGCTTGTGGGCAGGTGTTTTTTACAGTGACTTCCTAAAATTTTTAAAATTACAAATTTGTTTGGCAGAGTTTTGCAAAGTAAGAGTTTTCTTTTTGACAAAGCCCTTATCTTTTGTCATTAGTTCAACTATCGTCTTCCAGAGGATCTTCTCTAACTTTTTGGGGGCACTCCAAGGCGAATCCATGAGATCGCGACCAATGCCCTTCACTTTTTCATTTTCAAGATATTAGGTAGGATGATTTTGTATGAAATAATGATCAAGCATGGGTTACTTTTTGTCATGAGCTATCTTCATAGTTTATAGTATCATTTAATAGTTGGGGTCAACTACATAACCCCTCACCCACATTATTGAGAGTGGCTTCTCCCAAAAAATAAAAATAAAATGAAAATAAAAATCTATGCCTAGTTCATAGATGATTTAATTCCATTATCCTTTTCTTATATATATATATATATATATATATATATATAGAGAGAGAGAGAGAGAGAGAGAGAGAGTAAAACTGTCGAAAATCTTCATTTTTGTCAATGCATAGATATTCTTACTTGTTTGCCTTGCACAACATGGCATCTATTTCTATCTTTGGACTACTCTAAAGTTCTCAATAGGTTTAAACACATGCAAATTATTTCTTTCCAAATACTAGGAATTTGTCATTCTCCCAAAAATAAGGAATTATCTTCGCAACCAATGCCCTCAGAAATCAACTGGTACCGACTTCTTGGATAAAAGAATTTTCTAAAAGAACTCTCTCGCTCAACTATATGGCGAATGTCAATCATTATATACGACATATCTCTGAAATTCTATTTTGTTACCCTTTCATGTGGAGCCGGATCTAAAAAAACGAGTAAAATACTGGTCGCGGTCGATAACAATAACTTTAAGAATAATCATCTTCTTTATCTCAAAAGAAAATCTATCACAAACGAGTGGAACGGCATAAGATCTCGTTCAAGCCACGTGGCGGCATGCAATGGCGCATGAAATAAAGTCAACCCACGGAAATACTAGTATTTAATGAATTGTGGGCTAGATGGTGGATAAAAATTGCAAACGTTCCAAACATGCAAATAACGTTAAAACTTAAATTATATCGTTTTTAAAAAAAAAATTGAAAAAGATTGAACTTTTTGGTCATAAATAAACAATATCTCCCAAGAAGATCATAAGCATGTTGATGATCATACACATATAACTTGTCTTCTTTTTTTTTTGTGTCTTTTTTTTTTTAACTTTTGAATAAATAAAGCCTCCTAAATCCTCGTATATTTCGCAGTTAATGGACCACCGACCACTATCACTATATAAAATAAAATAAAATAAAATTTAAATTTTTATAATATATATAAAATATAATGTGCCAGCCATCGTGTCTGACATTAGTCAACACAGACAAGCTTCCGAGTTGACTTTTAAGCGCTTCAAGACAACTTCCTCAGGTCCCATGTTTTCCAATATTTAATACTAATTAATGAGTGTCGGCCCACAATTTACTTGTTTAACATTTCTTTTTCTTTGGGCACAAAATATTTATTTACTGGCAAAATATATTTTAGTTATCAAATTACAGGTTATATAATTTTAGTTATTAATGTGACCATTATTTATCCTTCATAATATTTAACAGTCATTATTTATTATATAATGGCTGAGCTGATCTTTATTTATCATATATGATCACTGACGTGGCCATTATATTAGCAATCATATATGACACACAAAGAGATTAGCGGAGATCGTTTTCAAGAATTCAGTATTATTGGGGATAATTTTTATCAAAAAAGTTTCTAAAATGTGTTTTGGAACTCTAAAATTTAAAGGATTTTAAAATAATTTTAAATCTGTTAGAGACTTTGGAGTTTCAAAATATTTATTTAGAAATATTTTTTTCGAATCTACAATTTTTATATTAAAGATTTTCAAAAAAAAAATATTTTCTGATATATTTTTATAGGATCATGTGTATGATAATCTCATAAACACGACCCCATAAGATCAAATTTCTAGAATTAAATTAAAAATAAAAATAAAAAGATTGTTTTTACATTTTTTAAACAGTGGTTGGTGGATCTTCTACAATGGATCTTTATAGAAATTGTTGCATCAACATCCCCTTACAAGCTTATGGACATGCCTTTCTTTTAGGAAAAAGCCATTCATCAGGGGCCCATGACGGCCCTGATGCAATCTGGACCGTCCGAGGCCCCTCGGGATGTGTAACGGCCCAGATTGCATCAGAACCGTCAGGGGCCCCTGATGAACAGTATATCTCTTCTTTTAAATCTTTGAACTATCTCAACTAATAATTATTAGTAATAAATCTAATTGTTCTTGACTTTGATTTAGAAAAGCTTTTGAACTTCAAAGTGTTCTTTTGTCAAAGCTTTTGAATCATATTAGGAAAGAGGAAAATAAAGCAACTTGGATGTTACCCTCCCAATTCTTTTAAGTTAATAATTAATATGTATCTAGCTCACCAACACGTCTTCTTTTCTCACCAAACTGAATATTCAAATCTCACAGACGCTTCGTTCATGAGCACTCTTATGCTATTTTATTTTATTTTTTTATTTTTATATGTAACATTGATTTTGATTTTTATTCTAAATTTCGGCCACAAACTGAGCGAAACGGTAATCTCTAACAGCCACCGCTTGTTAGAATTTGAATTTCGATCTACCATTTTAAGAGGCAGCTCGTAGTTGTCTTTCAGTATATATTTTTACTAACCAACTGGATAATCCTGGTTGGTAAAATAAAGCATTATGTTGCTATATATTTTTCTTTAAACATTTCTCAAAAGTCAAACAAGCATGCCTAACTTTTTCTCATTTTTTTTATTATTTATTTATTTATTTATTTATTTTTTTTGGGGGTTAAAGAAGCCAACACAAAAGCTATAACAAGAAGAGCCAAAAAACCAAGATATCCATGATTTTCAACATAATGACATATCCAACCCTTTTCTAAACCTAGGGCAAAGAGATCGCATTGCACCAACAAGTTTCAAAACTCATTGCTATCAAGTCAGATATAAAGTCAACTAGACTTTTTTAAGAAAATAAGAATTGTAACAAATATTCTAACATATCCAACACGGACGACGAGACTTTCGTAGCATTAAAAAAAATATTGTATAATTGTAAAATAATTATGAAGTTTTATCGGATAAAAACTCGACTCTATAAAACTGTTTCAAATACGCTATAAAAATAATTGCAAATCACTTCAAAACATTCATGCACAATTATTTTTTGAAAATTTTGAATATAAAAAAATAGACTATGATATATGCTACAAATTTTATAGTCAATTTTTTTTTTAAGTATATTTCTAAATAATTGTTTTGAAGTTTTATAATTTTTATAATAGTAAAAAATTCAGAATCTTAAAACATCTATTTAAAGATATTTTTTGGATAACGGTCAATACAAAATACGTAAAAGCACATCAAAATCTATTTTTTTGGTATTTATTATTTTTTCAAAAAATACTTATATATGTAATTTAATATTTCAAACTCAACGGCTAAAAGCAGCTTTCAAACTCCGTAGCTAAAAGCTAGAGATAAAAAAGAATACCAAACTCCTGTGATCCTTGAACAAATCTTTGTTGAAGTTCATATGATTCTACTAAGCTCAAAGATGCCAATTATATATATATATATATATATATATATACATACATACGTAACAAGAGTATAAAAAGCTACATGCCAATCTAAACGAGTACCGATCTTGTAGAGTCGGTTGTACCATACACCCCTAATTACCTCCGTACATATATTTTAAACAAAATTTTCAATACAACTTCTATCCAAATTTTTTTTTTTTTAAATGTATCCAAATATATGTTTTAAAGCTCCAAAATCTTATTGAATGAAAATTTATCTAATTCGATATTAAGTTTTAAGATGATGAATGGGTTGTTGGGAAGAGAATAAGAGCTGAATGCTTTTTTGAATCTCAAAGGCCACCAAATGGTGCTTCACATTATAATTTAACCAATGTGGTAGGCAGCCTAATATTGACAAAAATTGAGGAATTTTTCAAAAAAAGTTTTCTATTACCCAAAGCTTGGGCACTGAAGCAAGATTCTTACCAGAAAATTTTCAAAAAAGTCTCAAAGATGATTACATGTCTTTCTTGGAAAACAAAAAAAAAAAAAGCTCGTACGAGTCTGTCCATATCTGTTTAATAAAAAAAAATCTGTTCGCATACTCTAAGGTGTTCAAAATGGCTAGTATAGTATTATAGTTTATATTATAGTATTTTAACTGAAGTATTTTTTTACGAGCAAACATTTTCAAATGAGCTAAAAACATGTTGCGGACAAATAAAAAAAAATGTTATGGAAAGCTATGTTAGTGTTTTTATTTTAGAAATTGATTTGTTGAAGTTCTATAAAGAATGAAGTTTTTTGACAAAATTTCAATATATAACTCTTTGACAAAGCTCTGTTTTTTTCGAAAATTGCTTCTATAATCGATATAATGCTTTCATTCATAATCTTTGAAACATGATATTTGATAATATCTCCACCAGTTTAACACTTCGGAACAGATAAAGATGAAAAACATACGTATACCCAACTCAACCCAGAATTCAAAAATAAACCTGTACTAAATAACTATAAACCCGCCATATTTGAATTAACTTTCCATCCACCCGAACTGACTAAAATTAGGGATAAGTTTATCACTGAGGCGGCGCAAAGGGCAGGAATATATAGCTTGCGTAGACAGAGGTGGGTAGGGAGAGAGAAAGATTGGGAACATGAAGGAGAGAGAGAGAGGGCTGTCCAAAAGTTGAGAGGGAGAGAGAGGAGAGGCACCAAAAAAGAGAGAGATTTCAATAGTCCAAAAATTGTAAACTCCTCAGGCCCAATTAAGCTTTTTTTTTTTTTTTTTTTTCTGTGGAGCAAAAAATTTTGCTGGAGCCTGATTCGACCTAAAATTTTATATTATAACCCAAATCGAATTAAATTCGAATAGCTCGAAAGCCTACCCGAACCTGAACCCAATTTTTGCATTTTTGGGTTGGATTTTTGAATTGGTTCGGTAATGCTCAGCCCCAACAATAATAAATGGATGTACAAGTACTTTACCTAAACATCTATCAACATGAGTATTTTCTTTTTCAAAAAATTGATAATACAAGAGTTCAAACTCTCCCATTTTTCTTATTTACTTATTAAAAAAATGAAAAAGTGAAAAAAGCAACTCTTCTATCATTTGACTTTCATCCCACTTCACAACTCAAATTAACCAAAAAAAAAAAAAAATTGGCCTACTTTTTATTATTTTTCCAGCACTTTCTTTTCACGTTTCCATTTTTCAGCTAAAGTAAATAGTTTATAAATTTTTAGTTTTATTTTATATTCAATTATCTTTATGATTCTCTCTATGCTACTAACAAGTAGATTATTGTTTGGTAGTCTTGGCTTCCACATTAATACTATTTACCAACACATATGTGCCAAAGTATTATAATGATGATACTGATGGCAGGGAATATGATACTTATTCTACAAATTTAATAATAATAAATATAATAATAATAATAGTATTACTAGTTTAGGCACATCACAGCTTTCATTTATTATAGCTTTTGATCTATTCTCATATTGGCTTTTTTCATATGGTACCTATTGAGTCCCTTTAAAATAAGACGGAGTTGTGTATCAGTTTTTGCTTTTCCAAAATGTATAAATCAGTCCAATAGAAATGGAGAAACGCACTGACATAACGATACGCACATAATCCCTAAAAATAAGAGGCTGATAGGTAATTAATCCTTAAAATAATGTTTAATAGACAAGATTTATTCATTTGGTTCGATTTATCCATTATTTCAGTACATCTACTATTCGCAATTTCCGTGCAA
This sequence comes from Xerophyta viscosa, assembly GCA_002076135.1. Taxonomy (NCBI): domain Eukaryota; kingdom Viridiplantae; phylum Streptophyta; class Magnoliopsida; order Pandanales; family Velloziaceae; genus Xerophyta; species Xerophyta viscosa. The sequence continues at coordinate 2,338,761 of MJHO01000047.1, forward strand.
CTTATGGAAATTTTGCTTTGATTCCTATTGGAATGAACCCCAGAAGAAGTCTTGGTAGAGCTGTTGATACTCACTGCTATTTTTGGTGTATCCATCAATTGCCTTGTAAGTAAACAGTGTGGCCTGGTCCATATTGAGAATCGCACGCCGGAGACATTCCGGCACAGAAGCCGCACAATTGCATAGCTCCCACTCTATTTCCTGGCAATAAGACTCTATTATCCGTTTCACCGACGCGATTGCTTCCTCTTTGCTGCACTCTGGATGGTCTCTCATGTAGCAGCCAACTCCTGTGGCAAACTTTCCTTCTCTCGATTCTTTATCAAAGCCTATAAGGTCATTGCCTAGTCGACCAACAGACCCCACAAGGTACATTAACCGTGTATCAGGGCCGATATAGCTCAACATCTCATCGGTGATATGCTCTCCCATCAAGAAGATTGATGACGAGATGATGGCATTCAATCCGAAGGAAAGACAACTATATTTGATGTATTCATTAAACGACGGAATATGTTGGTTCTGAATCCATTCTGCTTCCTTTAGGAATGATTGCGCCAACTCCGTCCACTAAAATATGACACATATATGAAAAATAGATTGTAGACATACTAATTATACTAAAATAAAAGAGCAATTTCTTCTTTTACAGTTATTTCGGTTACCTCATGCCTAATGAAAGGTAAGACATCATATCCTTGAATTTTGCTTGCTTCAGCTGCTAATTCTGTAACTGTATTATATAAGCCCAAGAAAGGTATCTTTAGATGTGTATCGGTGATAAGAGACGAATCCCATCTGCGCGGCAATAAGAACATTTGAAGCAAGATGGAACGTGCAACAACATTTAGCATAGATACATAAAAAAGTTTTTAAATGGACATATAGATTTAGCGATAACTAGTGAGGTTTGCCATAATCTCAAACCTCTCTTTATTTATTTATTTTATTCATTATTTACTTCCTATTTTATATTTATTATTATTATTATTATTTTATATTATGTGCATGGTTTGTGCTTAGGTTGGACTCGTGCGTACATCTACACTTCCAAGACTCCGTCCCCGTGGGATTTTTGACCGTGATGTTGTTGTTGTTAAGTTTTAGAACTTGGAATATTCAAATTGAAATGTTCCGAACTAAGACGATTACGCAAATGCTGTAGATTTACCTTTTAATAGCTTCATAAAAATGTCCAAGTTGTTCAAGATTGTAACTCTTGTCATCAAAAATATCGTCGAGTACTGTAACCAAAGCAGCTCCCTTGGTAAATGCTACACGATAGGTAGAAAACTTAGGCTCATATATTCCAGTTGCTACTGAAAAAAGAATCTTGCCGAGTCTTTTTCTGGTGTGTTTTAGTTCGTCGAATTTGTTGTTCGTCCACCAGCTGAAAAAAAATAAGCAAGTACAATACATATGCATGAAAAAAATAGTAAGTACGCATTTAAAAACAGCAATTTTTCCGAATTTTTTAAAATGTCAATTTCATTTTATTGGCATAATGTACAGAGATGATCCTATTTACAAATATTTTAATGACCAAAAGGAAATTCAAATCGCATTTCTACTGAATAAATTAAATCCTATACTAGTATTTATTTACTAATCTTTCTTTATTGAAATTTGTGAATTAAGCATGCAAATTTGTGAATTAAAGTACCAATATTTTGGTTGGATTGTAGTATCTTAGGACTGCACCAAGCAGTTTTTGGTGCAATAAATACAGCACTGACCTCTCTAAGTCTTTCATTTCCTGTTGATATTGTTCTTGCAGCATCTCCATATCCAATTTTGCAAGCTCCAAATATTTCTTGCAAATCTTGTTTCCGGGCCACAATTGCCGAATTATACTTCTCGATTCTAGTCTCGGAAGAAGGACTTGTCGAGGATTATCCAAAGCGAACTTTATCTGTAAATAGTATAAAATTAATAAACTCATCCCATTTATGCATGCTATCTGCTGTCAACAGCTCATTCCATGATGGCATTAATTATATTCTATGTAGCACAGACACTCCAAAAATATCGACGTTTCCGTGTCCGTGCCCGTGTCAGACACGACACTTTTCGGACACGTCTGGACACGTATCGGACACGCCACGTGGCGTGTCCGAAAAAAAATTAAAAAAGAAAAATCGGACACGCGTGTCGGACACTTCTTTCGGCGTGTCCGACACGCGTGTCAGTATTTATATTATTTTTTTAAATAATTATTTTTTTTATTTATTTTTATTTTATAGAAAAGTTAAATATTATTTGTAATAGTGGTAAGTAATATAATATAGTTATGCATTCAGATATTATATTTTTTAGTTTTAGTTGATATAATTAGACTCTTAGTGTTTAGATTTATTTCAAGAATGTGAACTTATATTATTTATAAACTTATTATCGAATGTCATTATATTCACTAATATTTAAATATTTCATATAAATTATGTTTTAATTATTTAAATTTTTTATTGCCGTGTCCGAACCGTACCCGTGTCCTATTTTTTTTAAAATTGCCGTGTCGCCGTGTCGTGCCATGTCGTGTCCCCGTGCCCGTGTCCGTGTCCGTGCTACGTAGATTACATTAGTTTTATGAACATTGTATAATTCTTATCATTTTGCTTACTGCAGGATAAATTTGTCATAGTGAATTTTTATGGCATAGTATGTGAGCCTCACTGTGATAATGTCTTTTCATAATCCCTCTTTCCTTTTTTTTTTTTTTTTTTTTTTCCTCTTCTGTGTTGGAGACATCAGAATCTCTTTACTCACCCTTTTTTTATGTTTTGAATGTGATTATGTTTGTATGGACCTATTTTTTGGCGCGTCTGGCTTGAGTTGGACATATTGAGTTTTTATGCTCCTCCATAATTCAAAATTGCTTTTTTATACCACCTAATTCAAAATTGCATTTTTTGCTTTCTTAATTTTGTAAATGATAAAACTACCTTTATCATTTTTCTTAAAAGACGAGTGCCGTTAACTTAACAATAGCAGTTTTGTTATGTCATACGGTTAAAGGGTATAAAAATGTTACTTTGAATTAGGGTTGACATAAAAATATTATTTTGAATAAGGGTGACGTATTTTTACGATTTCAAATTATTGGGAAAAGGGAAGCATAAAAAATGCAAAAATCCCTAAAAGAGTAAGGCAAATACTTTTGTTGTTCATATGTGAACGAGAGGAAATGATTTCAAGCATTTAATGAATAAAAAAACTAGTAATATTACCTCAATCTTTTGGTTGTTTGTTTCTAACAAATTTGGACCACCCTCCATTAAAACTCTACTTAGCTCGGACTGCGCAAACCGGCCGATAGCATGCATGATGCTCGATTCTCCTGGAAAACTAACTTGCGAGCACTTGTACAAGTTTATGGTTGTTGTTATGTGGCTCGGCGATTGAATCCAAAGAGAAGAAAAGTATCCGTTATCGCCATTCAAGTTCTCGAGGACGCCTAGAAAGAGTAATTCAAAATCCATAACAAATGCAACACAACAAGCTGAAGAGTGGTCATGAAACTTGACCATATATGCCCTAATATGGTACGGTCGCACCAAATATTCATTCATATAAAGATACATTTCAAAAATTTATGAACACGAAAATAACATATCAGCCACTAGTTTTGAATTTGTTATGACTCAGATTCTATCTCGAAATTTATGTTAGGATATTATGACTACTATATAACAGTTGTCGAGGTGTTTTGAATATATAAAAAAAATGACTTTGATGTAATTAACAATTTTTGTATTTAAAGATTTTTCAATAAATACTTCTAAATAAGTGTTTTAATACTTTATTTGTTAGTAGGTTAAAAATTAATATGCTAACCAACTAAGTATTTGGACCTCAAAATATATTTACAAATATTTTAAAAAATTTTGGATAAAAAAATAAATTTTAATATAATCTACAGTTATTATATTCAAAAATTTTCAAAAAAGAAATTTCTCAAAAAATAGTTTGTGAGTGTCGAAAATAATGAATTGTAGATGCGTAATTTATTCATAGATGAAATTTTAAAGAAAGGACTGATATGCAAGTCCCGCTTACTTCTAATTAAATATTTTAATACTTCCAATTTCAAAGATCTTCAAAGTAAGGCTTTAAATATCAAAATAATTATTTAAAAATATTTTTAATCTATTTTTTCTTATTCAAACACGCCGTCCTACCGTATGGTCAATTCTATAGCATCAATCAATTTTTGGCAAGCTAGAAGAACTTCTTACATGCGGATACAGAATAACCATGGAGTCTCAGTAAACGGAAGGCAAGTACTGTAACATTCGCATCCTTGAACCCTGTGGCTTCGTTCCATTTCCTAAAATAGTCAAACAAAGCTGATGAATGCAGGAGAAAAAAAAAGGAGAAATTTATGAAAAATCATATTATTTCGTAAAAATGGTGAAAAAAACAAGTCAACGATAGTCACATCCAATTTTTCTAAAATTATAGTAGGAAAGATCTGCCGAACCGTACTATTTTAATGCGAAAGTTAGAATAAATAAATGAATTGTTAAACATAGAGGGGAACTTACGAGTATACGGTTTGTAAGATTTTTTTAATATGAATCTTAAAGTGTCTTTGAATTCCTAATCGCTGGATCAAGTCCACCAAATTCAGGATCTCAAAGATAGAATCTGCACTACTACTTTCTCGATCAATAAGAGATGTGTAGTGCGAGAGCTCGTTCGTTATTTCATCAATTAAAATTGCTTCTTTCTCTTGGGTTTCAGAAGCCTGCATTAAATGAAAGACAGAGAACATATATTCTTCATAAGCATGCCATAATGGACAGAACATTCCTAATCTTGTGAGACAGAGAGAGAGAGAGAGAGAGAGAGAGAGAGAGAGAGAGAGAGAGTACTTGTAGCTGCGACGTAGTTGAAAAGGAAGGCAAGAGATGCTTCAGATGCTTGCTTTGAAATAACGGACGCAACGGGGGTGAAGATGAGAGCAGGATGGGCCGCTGGCATGAGAGTTGTGGTGCAGCAGATGGATGAGATCTTGGAAATGGCCTTGAAACTTGCGGATAACAGAGTGATAAAGAAGCAATAGCTTTTGGGAGAAAAATAGCCATCACTTTTGGGACAATTTTCGTAACTTGGCCAAAGGAAGTGATTTGATGTTTGTAACGAGGCCTTATTATTATTATTATATATACTAAAAGAACCGAGAATCTTACTGTTCACCTACAGTGTCAGATATTTTGCAAAAAAACATCCTAATTTTTTTAAATTTTGAATTTACACCCGCTAAAATATCCATTTACAAGAATTATTATATATACTAAAAGAACCGAGAATCTTACTGTTCACCTACAGTGTCTGATATTTTGCAAAAAAACATCCTAATTTTTTTAAATTTTGAATTTACACCCGCTAAAATATCCATTTACAAGAATTATTATATATACTAAAAGAACCGAGAATCTTACTGTTCACCTACACTGTCAGATATTTTGCAAAAAAGCATCCTAATTTTTTTAAATTTTGAATTTACACCCTCTAAAATATCCATTTACAAGAGTCTTATCGAAAAATTTTTAACATAAAAATTATAGATCGAACGGTGAATTTTACTATTCATCTATAGCGTCAGACATTTTGCAAAAAAACATCCTAATCTTTTTAAATTTCGATTTTACACCCGCTAAATATCCATTTACAAGAATCTTATTGAAAAACTTTCAAAATAAAAATTGTAGATCTTGACGAGGCTATAACTTTTGTATTGAAGATTTTTCAAAAAAATACCTAACTAAGTGTTTTGTGTATCCAAAGTTTGAAGGGTTAAAATACAATTTTCAAAGTGTTGAGGCTTAAAATGCAAAAAGAAACTTTTGCCGGACATTTTGGAATACAACTCCGATTTTTTCAAATTTCAATTTTGCGCCCGCTAGAATATCCATTTACAAGCATCTTATCCAAAAAATTTTCAATATAAAAATTGTAGATCTTAACGTGTGCTACAATTTTTTTATGAAAGTTTTTCAAAAAAATATCTTTAAATAGGTGTTTTGTGGATCCGGATTTCGAAGGGTTAAAATACAATTTTCAAAATATTGAGGCTTAAAATGCAAAAAGTAACTTTTGGCCGACTAACTGAGTTTCTTTTTTTTTTAATATTTTTGAATTATTTAATATTTTGGACCAAAAATACTAATTTAAAAATATCTTTTTAAAAAAAATTAATATTAAAATTGTCAATTCCTTTAGAATCTACAATTTTTATATTAAAAATTTTTCAAAAATTATTTCTAGATATATATATTTATATGTTTGTGCATACCGAAATACGATTTTATTTTGTTCTAAATCCGTTAGGTATTCAGAAACACCGTAAACACTCGTTTAAAAGTATTTGTTCAATAAGATTTTAATATAAAAGTTTTAGAGCTCATCAGAACCTACGATTATCATTTTGAAAGTTTTTAAAAAATTATTTCTAGATATATATTGTGAAATATGTGACCGAATTAGTTTTCTTAGTTTTTAGTTCTTATGTTGGCTTTAGACTTGTATATGTGGTTATTTGGAATTTTTGCTAAGTTCTTGCATGCATGTGTGTGCATTGTGTTTCTCTTGAACTTGCATGTGCATGAGAGGATTGCTATAACTTGGGGACGCATGCGTGGTCGCGTCCAGGACGAGTTGGCCTAGTTGGGGTCTCGTCGGCGCGAGTGTGTGTGATCCATAGCGAGTCGGCGGAGTATTTTGGGAGAAAAATAGCCATCACTTTTTGGGGGAAAAATAGCCATCACTTTTGGGGCAATTTTCGTAACTCTGGCCCAGGAAGTGATTGATGTTTGTAGGGCGTTGTGTCTTTCTAAACGCAATCTCACTATATTTGTAGCTTCAAAATATCTGGCAAACGAAAGGCCTACGAATCATGCAGGTCGTGCGTCACAGATCACGTAGGCGCGGCGCGATGGATAAGTATTTATACATGGATTTGGACCTCTTTTGTGTCTGTGGGTTTGCGGATGGGTATGCGGGGATATATCAATAGATATAGTTTATAAAACATTTATGTAAAGACTTCTCAATATCTAAACATAGCAGTTTTATATTAACATGATCATGTAGAATGATTAAAAATTATACAAGTGCATTAATAGACTTGAGGATAAAATAAATCAGATTTCGAATAGAAAAATGCTACGGTTCCCGATTTTTTCCACCGAAAAACTCTCCGAAACAAAGAAAAATGCGTTTCACCGTGCTGTGAAACGCGTTTCTCTAACCGGTGAAACGCGTTTTCCCTGATCTCGGGGTGTTTTTCGGTGGAAAAAATCGGAAACCCTAGCATTACTCTTTCGAATAAAGTAGCCTGTAGGAAGAGCTACGACCAAAAATAACAAACATAAAAAAGCTTATATTTTGATTTCGTAGTTGCTTTTCTTTTAATATTTTTAGCTTTTGTACATATATGCTTATGCATTCTATATATTTAGCTTGCGAAAACAAGTGCTTCTAATCATCCTTCGCTTTAATCTTGAATATGCTCTTTGTAATTCTTGTGAAATACCTTTTTGCCTTCTATGGATCGTCTTCTTTCTTCTTCTTTTTTTCTTTTTTTTTTTTTTTAATTCCTCTCCAATGGAAATAAGTTTTTTCTCGAACCTGATAATTGAACCTTAGAAAGGAGTGGATTGTCGGTTGACTGATAGAGAGATCAATCAAGTGATGAATCTACTTCGGATGCTTTTGCCAATTGAGGTATCGGGCTACTGATTCGTTTTACAGTTGACAAATTGATTTGATTAATTATGTCACGACATTTTTTAAAGTACATGTGTTCGTTTATTTTATAAAAATAAGATTTTTTTTTTTTTTTTCATTAGGAGGTATAATTTGAAATCAGATTTCAGAATTCAGAATTTATTCAGATTTTTTGAGATTTTTCTTACTTTATTATTTCAACATTACTCCTGCATTCAAGGCATGACAGAGTTGTTATAAATAAATTTTTAATTCTTTTTTTTATCACATTTGAAAATAGAATAATTGCATATCATCGTCCTTAAAATCAACAGTCGCACATTTCAGCCACCGAAAACATAAAAATGCGCGACGTGGCGGCGCACGAGTGCGCCACGTCAGTGCGAAAGTTTTTTACTTGAGGCTGAAATATAAGACCTAAATTTTGGAGTGCTAATATGCAATTATCCCTTCGAAAATTGAGAAGTGATAAATGTGGTATAATGGTATCGTACCAATCAAGCAGGAGCAGACATACAGAGTGGCGAAGAATCGATGTAATTCGCACCAAATACGATGATGGGCTTTTCTAATGATGCTTTTCTTTTTTTTTTTTTTTGGTGGTCTAGAAGGAGGGACAGACGTCCCTTAACGTTTTATAAATCTTGTATGGCTAACTGCCGATACATCAGAAGAAAGTAAATTAACCACCTCCGATACACCTGCCGATACATAGATGATGAGCTTTTCTAATGATGCTTTTTTTTTTCCACATGTAGCCATCCATTATGGGTGGATATTTGCAAATCCGCGGGTACAAATATCATTCATGAGCTCTCAAATTCAAAAACTGCCTAAGTCGTGGAATTTGGGCTGTGAACTGAGAGCAATGAACTTTTTCCTTCTCTTCATTTTAAAATATTTCTTTTTTAAATTTTATGGCCATGTACTTTTTTCAAATTATTTGTGTTTGTATCTGATGCTTTTCTTTTGTGGAAAAGTCGGTTCATATGGCTCATTCGGCAGTGTCCTAGAATGACTGCAATTGCAAAGAAAAAGAGTTCTGAACGGTCAAAGCTGTCAACATACCTTCATATAATACGACAAAATAATTTACTAAAAATTGGTCTTTTAAGAAATAATTAAGAAACCAACTTCAAAAATTTCCAAGGAAATTTTAGTTCAGCTCCCAAAGGAAGGATTAAATTTCAGCATAAACTCGGAGTGGATTTGCTTGTCTATATGTCTTAAATTTATATTTTTAGACCCATGATTATATAAAAAAAAAACAATGTCTCAGTTGGACAGGCTAGGGCTCAAGAACACTCATGTTGCACCTTCGAGCCCTGCCGCTGCGAAGTTACTCCCTCGTGCACCTTAACGGATGCATGTATATACTTCCCTCCACATGCATTGGGTGATGATCACGGATTGATAAGGGTCGGCCTGGTGTTAGGGTTGAGGCCGAGGACGACGGCTGTGTCCTAGCCTTTTTTTCAAAAAAAAAAAGAAAAAAAAAAGAAAAGAACTTCATATTACAACTTTAGCCCCTGTAAAATGAACGTGTGTATCACAACGTTGAACTGTCAAATAATAGTTTTTGTAATACTATAACATGTTGGGGATAATAGTATCAAATTAAAGTGTCACATTCTTTAGATTCCAAAACGAAAATTTTGCGTCGACTAGCTCATAGAAAATTTCTCATAGGTGTTACGTAGGAGTCGTCGAAAAGTTTTACCTATTTGCAATTCAGACCCGAATTTTGTTTTTACAATTTTAGCCCCTGGAGCTGTGCAAATGGAAATTTCAAATCTCCTATCCTTAAATGTAATAGTATCAAAGTACTGATGGCTCTAGACTAGAGCGGAGTGCGGAGAGCACGTGCATGACTTATTGTGCGATGGCTATGTCAACATGACCCGTTTACATGTGGCAGAATTTTTTACCGTGAGCTTGAATTCCAAGATACTAGTGGAAAAACAAGTTCTTTATCATGACCGGCGTGGCTCGTTTGGCCACAAGCTAGTTTGACTAGATTCGTAATAGTTTTCAAAGTATTTGCGTCACTTTTAAAGTTACGATAAAAATTAGAATAGTTTCATGTGATACGTTGCATAAATGATGTAAATTTATAATATTTGTCAAATTATTGCGAAAGAGTTAAATTTTACAATACTTATCATTTTTGTTGCGTAACACTTATTTTAGTGTGTTGTTAAAAGAATTTTTTTTTAAACAATAGTTGCTAAAAAATAAGAAAAAACAACAGCACTTATTAATTTTTGGGTAAAAGAAAAATAAAATTTAAAAACATTATTGAAAAATATAATACAACATTTGTATTATCCCAAAAAAGTGATTACTTACAACTTTTACACTTGTGATCCTACAAGGATAATAACACTTTTTTTTGTTGCTAGCATATAAAAAAAAAATTAAAAAAAAAAAAAAAAAAAAAAAAAAAAAAACAGTTGCGTAATCTATTGCTGAAAAAAGCAATAATTTTTAATGGTATTTGTAACCATTGTGAAAAGCTAATAAAAACATAATGTATATGTAATTTGTTGCTAGCATAAGTACGGTTTAAAACTAATATAAAACAATCATACGAAGGTGAAAATATCATACGGTTTAAAAATACTTTTTTTTTTATCTTGAAAAACGCGGTGGCTAACCCACCCACGTAAGGATCTACCACCCCTACCTCCGGATTCGAAACCCAGACCTCCCCCGGTGGGGTAAGATTTCATGCCACTCTCGCCAGAGGTGCTCGGCTAAAAATACATTAATTATATACTTTAACTGTATATAATTAATACCACTAAATATATATTACTAGGACGCGGCTCCCTTGATGCCTCAGCATCAGGGTGTAGGAAACGGATGGTCGAGGTCGGTCGATCCGAAAAAATACGGATTTCGAGATCTTATTTAAAATTTTCGTCGACTTATTTAATCTACTTTTAAGTATTTTTTGGAAAAAATTTTAAACTACAAAAATTGTAGATTTTGATGAGATCTACAACTTTGTAGTTGAAAATTTTTCAAAAAAATACCAAAAAGTATATCGATTTTAATTATCATTTCGGTATACTTTTTGGTATTTTTTCGAAAAATCTTCATCTACAAAGTTATAGATCTCATCAAATATACAATTTTGTAATTCAAAGTTTTTCCCAATGTTTAAAAATAGGTCAAATAATTCGACAAAAATTTTATATGAAATCTCGAAATCCGTATTCTTTCGGATCGGCCGATCTCGGCCGTCCGTTTCGGTAACTCCTAATTCGGCCGAATCAGGGGAGCCGTTCCCATATTACTAGCTAGATAAAACTATAGTAATTAAGAATTGCTACTTTTTTTTTTACCGAATGACAACGTAATACTAATATAATACAAAGTTTAGACAGTTTGACAATATTAGTATATTGTATTTGCAACACTAAAATCACATTATTATCTAGATATGACTGTGGCAAAGTAATGCTGCAATCTATATCATAAGCAACATTAAAATAATATTCCAAATAAATATATTGTTATAGTTTAAAAACGTCGTAAGTTCTATAATCTGCAAAACTAACAATTTCTTTTCCTAAAAAAAAAAGGAGCAATATATTGCTATTATATTTTAAAATGGTTAGTAAGTATTCAATTCTATGATTGGCAACACAGCAATGGTGTTGCAATTTCTAGAAATGGCAACACAATAAAAATGTAATTAAATAAAAACTTGACAAAATTTTTTTAAGGTTATAGTTTGTATGTTTAGCAACACTTAGATTTTAATAAGGATGTAGCAACACTTTACAAATATTACAATTCATATGATTAGTATCAATTAATTAATGTTGCATACAATAATATAAAAATAGCCAAAAAGTGTTGTTAACTTTGTAATTGGTAATATATATGAGAAAGTGTTGCCATAATATAGCTAAATCATTATTACAAAGTTATTTTAGCAATACTATTTAGACAATTGTCAAAAACTCAAAAAACTGTTTTTTAAGTCTTCGTAAGGGTAGCTATAACAATAGAACTGTAGCTGAAAACTCTTGCAACGGTTTGTTGCGTTTCTTATCTTTTACCGTAAGGGGTTGTTTACTATAGTGTGAATTTGTAGCCTCCACTTCAAAAGTCGAAAGTTCCAAATAATACTTTTATGTCATTATTGATCGCATGAAATGACGAAATTATCCATATCATTTTTACTCGAGCGCAATTAACTTAACGAGAATAGTTTCCTAATAAAGATATAAAAGCATCATTCCAAATGTGGGAGGCATATTTTTGCAAATTTAAATTATGCGGGAATAAAAGGCAAATGCCACTTCTAGAAGTCTTAGACGACCCAGTTGTTTGTGTGTCTAAATTAGGAGAAATTATTAGGTGCACTCGATTTACCACGTCATCCGTGCATCGGATGCATCTATAAGTTTTTTTTTCTTAAAAGATTTTTAAAATAAAAGGTGTAGATTTTCTTGAAAAATACAATTTTCATGTAATTTTTTTTTTTTTAAAAATACTTCTAAATCATTTTTTTGGGATTAAAAAGTTTAACGTCAAAAAAATATTTTTAAATTCGTAAAAATTTTGGAGACTAAAAATATCTATTTAGAAGTATTTTTAAAAAAAATTCTACATAAAAATTGTATATTTTATCAAAATCTATAATTTTTGTATTTAAAGTTCTTCAAAAAAAAAATTGTAGATACATATGTTATACGGAATGACGTCATTAATACAGTGCGTTTAGTAATTTCTCTTTTTTTTCTCAAGATTTTTGTGGTAAAATTCGTAATGCGAGTGCACGCTATCGTAGGGAAATCAAACTTGCGGAAAATCCCCACGCCCAGTCCCGACAGACACTATGAAATTCGAGTACAGATTTTTTATAAATGTGACTCGTGCCATGGGATACAAAAATTTTTTAGAAAATTCTACGAGATTTCACCTCATTAATTATTTCATTTATATTAGTGTAGCATCAATGGCCTTATAAATAGGAGGGATTGAGCGGCGATTTTCTCACACAATTCGATCGAAGGAGATTCAGTAATATTACAGAGAAGAAGCGATGGCTGTTGCTACGTACTCTCTCTTGTTCCTCGCACTCATTCCCACTCTTGTTGTGCTGCTAATGGGGCGGTGGAAGTCCAAGAATCTACGGATGCCGCCGGGACCCCGCGGCGTGCCGCTGCTCGGCGTCCTCCCGTTCATGAACTATCGATTTCACAAGTACCTGGCCGAACAAGCAAAGAAGCACGGCCCGGTGATGACTATCTACCTCGGCTTCAAGCCGTGCATCGTGATATCGTCTCCGGAGGCGGCACGCGAGGTGCTTAAGGAGCAAGACGCTATCTTCGCGCACCGCGACTTCCGCACGGTCCATTTGAACACCATGAATGGGGGCCAGGACATGATCTGGTCCCCTCAAGGCCCACACGCACGCGTGCTCCGCAAGGCCGTCATTCGCGACCTCACCTCGAACACCAGTGTCGATGCGATGTCCCCCCTACGCCACCGTCGGATACGCGCATTGGTGGCCGAGCTGTACGAGAAGCAAGGCCAACCGGTGATGATCCGGCAGATGGTCTTCGAGTCGATGCTGGATACTTTGACGAGCGCTTTGTGGGGAGAGGAGATGTCTCAGGCGGTAAACAAGGAGTTAAAAGAGGCTGCGGACGAGACAATGCTGTGTATAGGACATCCCAACGTGTCGGATTTCTTCCCGGCGCTAGCGCCGCTCGATCTTCAGGGGATCAACCGCAAGATGAGAAGAGCCATGGAAACGTTTAGTGCAGTGTTTCAGAAGATCTTCGAGGAACGGAAGAAAACCAAGGCGAACGCCAAGGGTCCAATAGTTAAGGATTTCCTAGAAATCATGATCGGTAATCTTGACGACGCCGAAATGAATCCCAAGAATCCCATCACCATGGAACATATCAAGGCCTTGCTCGGGGTAAAATATTGAAGTACAATTAAATTTGGTCGTAATTTACAAGAGAGCTTGAGTTTCATATTTTCTTTTGATAAATTCTCTTCATATATATATATATATATATATATATATATATATATATATATATACATATATATATATATATATATATATATATATATATATATATATAATATATATATATATATATATATATACTTCCATGCATGCAGGACTTAATACTAGGAGGGACACACACGAGTACGTTGACGACGGAGTGGCTGTTGAGTGAGCTGATCCTTAGCCCAGAAAAGATGAAGAAAGTGAAAGACGAGCTGGACGAGGAAGTTGGGCGCAAACGGACGATCGAAGAATCCGATCTCGGCAACCTCGTCTACCTGCAGGCGTGCTTGAAGGAATCATTACGACGGCATCCGCTCGCTCCTCTTCTGTTACCGCGCAGCTCGAGCAAGAACACCAAGGTCTTCGGCTACGACGTCCCTGCCGGCAGCTGCATCATGGTCAATTCTTACGCCATACAGATGGACCCAGCCATATGGGATAAGCCTGATGAGTTCATCCCTGAGCGGTTCTTGGAGACGACAGAGACGTTCGACTACCAGGGTAGCAACTTCAAGTACTTCCCTTTCGGCGCCGGAAGAAGGATGTGCGCCGGCATGAACATGGGTGAGAGGTCGGTGCTTTTTACTATCTCTAATATGCTGCATGGGTTCGACTGGAAGCTGCCGGCCGGATACGAGACCGACCTCAATGACAAGTTCTCGCTTGATCTGGTTAAAGCCGAGCCTCTGCTTGCTGTGCCTTACGCTAGGCTTGATGGCCCGGAGCTCTATAATTAATTAACAAGTATATATAAATAAGTACATTCCACCCAGCAGCTCAGATTATGAGATAATTATGAGTTCTTACGTATTCTAGAATCCAGTCGGATGTATGTCTTTATAGAAAGGTAAGTGTCTGTTGCATGTCTTAGTTTTTTAACGTTTATCAATATTAATGAAGCTTGATATATACGTCCTCGTTTTCAAAATCTGATATAAAACTTTCCTTCTTTTTTTTTTATTTTTTAATTTGTTTTTCCTTTTTAATTTTTGGATTTTGCTCTCTGGCTTGGGTTAATAAGAACATATATATACCTCTTTCTCGCGTACAACGTATTGATCTCAAATTAATCGAGTGTAATTAATTTTTTGCGGTTAAAGGAGCCGTATATGCATGCACAACTGAGATGACAAAGTTGGCTCCATTTTCATCATTTGTTGAAACAATAGAATCTTTATCAAGATTCTCAAACTTGCTCAATTGCCTCCTCAGTGGTCAAGGGTGGCATTTCAAAGTACTATGTATGATCAAGAGTATAACTTCATGGAATTTTTGCCAAAATACTCCGTGCTTTACAGAACTGTTCAAATAAGCTTCTGTTTTTTTAAAAAAGTATTTTAAAGATGTTCTGAAATCAAAAAATTATACATATATATATATTATATATATATATATATATTATATTAATATATATATATATATATATCACTACAAGAAAAACGGTATTTAGAGCCCAACCAATTCGTCATCTAAAGACCATTTTTTGGCCTTTAAAATTATTAGAGGCCAAAAAAGTTGGCCTCGAGGTTGGCTTCCTGAAGTTCGCCACTAAAGCTTTGCGAGGCCAACAAAAGTAGTCGGCTTCAGAAAATAAATTTCAGCAGCCAACATTAATTGACTTTTAAAAATATTTATTTTTAGATGCCAACCAAATTTGGCATCTAAAACTATCTAAAGCTAATATAGGATTGGCCTTAGATCGTTTTAAAGGCCATATGATATTGGCTTCAGAGAAATGATATTTTAAAAGCCAACCATGCTTGGCCTCTAAAACTTTCTGCAACCAACATAAAATTGGCATTAAAATATTTTAAAAGCCAGGTGATATTGGCTTCTGAAAAAATATACATTGAAAGTCAACTCTATTTGGCCTCTAAAATTTTCTGAAGCCAATATAAGAGTGGTTGTAAATTATTTTAGAAGCCATCTTTATTGGCTTCAAAAGTTCTTCTTTTCTAAAGCCAACTTATGTCAACCTCTAAAACTATTAGCAGGCAATACTATATAAGCTTTTAAAAAAAAATAAAAGCCAATTATTTTTATTTCTTAATCTCGATATATATATATATATATATATATATATATAATATATATTGACAAACAAAATACTTATAATACATTAAAATTCATAATGTATAAAAATTGAATATACATTGTCAAATTTACAGAATACGAAGCTTGTTGTACAAATTACATATACATATTTGTTGTACATTACAAGGAAAGTAAAATAAGCAGTCACAAAAGAAATTGACTCTATGAAATAAGTTCAGGTACTTCGTCAGTCGTCACCATTATCCATTCCCTGCAATGTTGTGAAGGCCTTGTCAAATTTAACAGGTAGCAAATATAGAAGGATATATATAAGTTTATATTATTCTTCAAGGATATATTTCAATACCAGCATTAAGAACTTTATAATGACCAATGCTTTTTCATAAACACATGTAAACTAAAAGATGCCAACTTCGAAGCAGAGGAAAAGAAAAGTCAACTCGAGCATGAATGAAACTATTTGCATAGAACTTATTTTAAGTATAATGCTCAAAACTAACAAAATTTATTACTAAGTCCAAATTTCAAATATACTTGTATTTTTAATAAAATTTCGGCAGAATCTCCCCTATATTTTTTTAAAAATCACATCTAATGTTACAATTCTAAACTTCAAATCAATTGCATGGGAGCCACACGCTCCATAACAAACACACTATTATACAAAAACATAACACAAAAGGGCTACAAAGGTTCTATAAACCCCGCCCACAACTAATAGATTGGAGCCACACGCTCCATAACAAGCAGAACATTCCAACGCTCCATAACACACCATTTCAGAAAATCATAAACACATAACACAAAAAGGCTACAGAAGTTCTATTATATTTCTTCAGAGACTAAAAGAAATATAAGTAATGCCTAAGTATACAATATAAGCATTACTTACTTTAGGAACAAAATACTATATGCAATTATAACATAATAATAATTGAGAGCTCATCAAAGCATGACCCAGAAGACAAGATTTAGCCTATACAACAAATTTATTATGATCAATTACAAGAAAATCTTGATAAGTTTCATATATTTAACTACTTAAAAGTGTTCAAATAGCCCATAAAGGACCCTTACAGCAGGATCCTCCATGCCATCTCCAGATTTTCCTGCTATAACTGCAGCCGCTTGATTACTTAAAATATTTGAAATCTTCTACTCATGACAGATATGTTATACTTATTTTAAGAGAACTTTCTGCAATATGGCTCACTCTCGGTGCATTCAAAACAGAGAATGCTCTAATAAAATATTAACTTTTTTCTATACTCTCACAAATTTAACTCCAAGCAGCCACAATATGCTGGTAGCTGAAAATATCAAATTTACCATGTGTACATCATACAGTTTTGTAAAATAGCTGATAACAATTGCAAGCCATTCACCTACGGAGCGAAACATACTTAAATTAGCTTTACATCAAACACCTTAAATGCATTTCAGAATACTTCACAAATTTATATGACCAGTAAAACGGAGTAAAGATATATTGAGGACAAAAGAAATATCCTTACCCTATGGAAATGTAACATTAAAAAATAAGTTTAAGTTAGATCTTTTATCATCTAAAACTTCTTTTCACCTTGATTGTATCTTTAATCTGAATGCTTAGATCACTATTAATTTTCTAAAAAATCTACAAATGCTGATTTACACAATCGAATAAATAGAGGTTGCTACATGTAAAATTCGAATTTCACTTACCAGTGGAGCAGCGCAAAAGGCCGAGACGACGCATCGGAGCTCAGTGGCGGCGGCAGAAGAACAGCCATGCCACGATAGATGAGGGTAATACAGGCCATTACCGGCGGCGCAAGCGTCCGACGGGTCACGAGAGGGACAAAGGAAGGCGAGTTCGAGACCGAGAGATTGAGCGAGAGAGATGGCTCGAGGTCCGCACAATTAATCGGGCCGCGCGATTGCCGGCGGGTGGTGCGAGCGGCCGAGTAGTCACGGAGAGAGAGGGGGCACCGGCAGAGATCGGAAGATGAGAGAGAGAGAGAGAGAGAGAGAGAGAGAGAGAGGACCAAGAGGCTCAGAGAGGGTTCCAGAATCCCCTTATCTTTATATTTGAGCGGGCATCTCAAATTTAAGCGGGCAACTCAAATTTGAACAGGCATCTGCCTTATTTCAAATTTGAGCTGAGTGAAAGTGAAAGTTCTACAATTACCCACGTCCTATGATAATTCTCTCTCTTATAACACAAATTTAAGCTCTAAATTAAATCATAAAAAATAAAAAAAATGCTAAAAATTACGAAAAAATTATAGTTCACTCAAAAACAAAAGAGGGTTATTATAAATATTTTTTTTACGAATTTAGAATATCTTTAGCTAATTTTTAAATATTTTCGTTTTCTCAAATAATGAAGGAAGCATCATAAAATATACTCGAAATACATTGAAAATCCACCATAACTTCTAGGTATACTCCAGAACACCCCAGCATAACCTAGAACACCCCAGAACACCTCAGATTTGTCTGCAAATTTAAAACATATTTAGGCAATTTTTAATGTGTTTCGAGTAAATTAAATCATAAAAAATCAAAAAAAAGGCCAAACATTATAAAAGTATTACAGTTCACTAGGAAACAAAAAATGGTTATTATAGATATTTTTTTATTTTGTTATGTTTTAATTTGCTCGAAACATATTAAAAATTATCAAAAAATATTCTAAATTTGCAGAAATAATTGGGGTGTTCTGGGTTGTGCAGGAATGTTCTGGGTTGTTCTTAGAAGTCGTGGTGGAGTTTCAATATATTTCGAATATATTTTGTTATGCTTTCTTTATTATTTGAGAAAATAAAGATATTTAAAAACTACCTAAAAATATTTTAAATGCACAAAACAAATGTCTATAATAATGCTCTTTTGTTTTTGAGTGAACTGTAATTTTTTCGTAACTTTTGGCATTTTTGTTGATTTTTTATGATTTGATTTACTCGAAACATATTAAAAATTATCTAAATAAGTTCTAAAATTTGCAGAAAAATTTAGAGTATTCTGGGGTGTTCTGGATTGTGCTGGGATGTTCTTAGGAGTCGTAGTAGAATTTCAATATATTTCAAGTATATTTTGTGATACTTCCTTCATTATTTGAGAAAACGAAAATATTTAAAAATTATCTAAAATGTTCTAAATTCTCAAAAATACCTCTGTCCTTTTTTTTATAAACGCGCTATGATATGTCTCTCTCTGACAGCAGTTTTTCGCCAAAAAATTTTCTTCCTCTCTCATTTCTCTCTCCTCCATTAACACAAATTTAATTTCTAATTAAATCATAAAAAATCAAAAAATGCCAAAAATTACTAAAAAAACACAGTTTACTCGATAACAAAAGAGGGTTATTATAGATTTTTTTTTTTACGAATTTAGAACATTTTTAGGTAATTTTAAATATTTTTATTTTTCAAATAATGAAGAAAATATCACAAAATATACTTGAAATATATTGAAACTCCATCACGACTCCTAAGAATATTTTGTGATGCTTCCTTCATTATTTAAGAAAAAAATATTTAAAAATTAAATTAAAATTTCTTAATTCACAAAAAAAAAATCTATAATAACTCTCTTTTATTTCCGAGTGAACTGTGATTCTTTTTTCTAATTTTTGGCTTTCATTTTAATTTTTTATTATTTAATTTACTCGAAACACATTAAAAATTACCTAAAAATGTTCTAAATTAGCAAAAAAAAATTTGGGGTGTTCTGGAGTATTCTTGTGTGTGCTGGATTGTTCCTAGGAGTCGTGGTGAAGTTTCAATCTATTTCGAATATATTTTGTAATGCTTCATTCATTATTTGAGAAAATAAAAATATTTAAAAATGACCTAAAATGTTCTAAATTCGCAAAAAATATCTATAATAACCCTCTTTTATTGCCGAGTAAATTGTGATTCTTTTCATAATTTTTGGCATTTTTTTTAGTTTTTATGATTTAGTTTACTCGAAATATATTAAAAAATAATTAAAGATATTCTAAATTTGCAGAAAATCTGGGGTGTTCTGAATTGTGCTGGATTGTTCTGGGGTGTTCTTAGGAGTCATGGTGGAGTTTCAATCTATTTCGAGTATATTTTGTGATGTTTCTTTCATTATTTAATAAAACCAAAAAGATCGAAGTATTTTGGTCATTTTACGCGCTAAAATAGTATATTTTTGCCAAATCACGTTAGGGGGGTATATTTCTGCCAAAACTAATTTAAGGAGGACATATTTCTGCAAAATTTTCTTTTGTCAAATGAATCGAGACTATTTTAAAAATTACCCAAAATGTTCTAAATATTTAACAAAGAACGGAGGTATTCTGGTCATTTTACGCGCTAAAGGAGTATATTTTTGCCAAATCATATTAGGGGGCACATTTCCGCCAAAACTAATTAAAGAGGGGCATATTTCTGCAAAATTCCCTTTATAAAATTATAAATAAATTGAATAATTCATAAGTTTTAAATAAAAATATCAAATAGTTTATAAAAGTGATTTCTAAAGCTATATAGCAGTTGGCCCATAAAAATTATTTTCTGCAACCAAATACACTTTAATCTCCGATAATTTTTTTTTTTTTTTTTTGAGGCCAAACTAATTTGTTAGCCTTTGATTATATAGCATTTTTATAAGCCGAAATAAAATGGGCTTTAAATTGTCAGATATTCTGCAACCAACTTCAGTTGTTTTCTAAAAAAAGTTTTTTTGATGCCAAACTATTAGTTCGCTTTAAAATCTCTATTTTGTTTAAGGCTAAATATTTAGTCGGCCTCGAATGAGTTAACTTTTTGAAGCCAACAAATATTTGGCATGAGAAGACGGTCTCTATCATAGGATAACCAAAGTTGGCTGTAAATATTTGACAATCTAAGGCCAATTTTATTTCAGCTTTAAAATGTTACATAATTAAAGGCCAACAAATTAGTTTGGCCTTAAAAAAATTTCTATTAGAAGCCAAAATATATTTGGCTACAAAAAATAATTTTTTAGCGGGCAACTAATATTTGGCTTTAGAAATTCACTTTTAGAAGCTGAATTTGACTGGCCTTTAAAAAGTTGGCTTCTAAAAGCCTTTTTTCTTGTAGTGAACATAAAAGTTCTAGATTTTGATAAGATTTACAATTTTCATGTTGAAAATTTATCCAAAAAATATCTTTAATTAATTATTTTGAGGTGTCAAAAACAGTAAAAAATCTTGAAAATTATAACATTCTAAAACGCGATCTGAACTTTGAAGACTCAAAACACCTATTTAAAAACATTTTTTTGAAAGCTTTCAACATAAAAGTTGTAGATCTCATTAAAATCTATAACTTTCATGTTAAATTTTTTTTTTTTTCATAAAATACTTCTAAATAATTATTTTAGGAATTGAAAGCAACGCAAAAAATAATTGAAATGAGGGATTGCAGTGAAAAAAATAGTTAATGGGAGGGATTGCAGTGAATTTTATTAATAGGTGTGGATTGAAGTGATGTTGAAACTTAATGTAGGGAGTGCAGTGCAATTATCCGTTGATAATATTAGTATATTGTATTTGTAACACTTAAATCACATTATTGTCTAGATATGACTGTGCCAAAGTAATGTTGCAGTCTATATTATAAGCAACATTAAAATAATATTCCAAATAAGTATATTGCTATAGTTTAAAAAAAGCCGTAAGTTCTATAATATG
This sequence comes from Xerophyta viscosa, assembly GCA_002076135.1. Lineage (NCBI taxonomy): Eukaryota > Viridiplantae > Streptophyta > Magnoliopsida > Pandanales > Velloziaceae > Xerophyta > Xerophyta viscosa. The sequence goes on from MJHO01000047.1 coordinate 2,360,267, forward strand.
CAAAGCTAACAATATTTTTTTTCTCAAATAAACAAATAGCAATATATTGCCATTATTATATTCTAAAGTGGTTAATAAATATTCAATTCTATGATTGGCAACACAGAAATGGTGTTGCAATTTCTAGAAATGGCAACACAATAAAGATGTGATTAAATAAAAACGTGACAAAATTTTGTAAAGGTTATAGTTTAGCAACACTTAGATTTTAATAAAGATGTAGCAACACTTTACAAATATTCTAATTGGTAATTAGTATCAATTAATTAATGTTGCATACAATAATATAAAATAGCCAAAAAGTGCCGTTAACTCTGTAATTGGTAATATACAAGAGAGAAAGTGTTGCAATAATATAGCCAAATCATTACTAAAAAGTTATTTTAGCATTACTATTTAGACAATTGCCGAAAAATCAAAAACTATTCTTTAAGTTTTCGTAAGGGCAGCTATAATAATAGAACTGTAGCTGAAAAGTCTTGCAACGGTTTGTGGCGTTTCTTATTTTTTACCGTAAGGGGTCGTTTGCTATAGTGTCAATTTGTAGCCTCCACTTCAAGAGTCAAAAGCTCCAACCAATTTTTTTTAAAAGGAGTATTTTATTACCCAGTATAATTCAAAATTGTGTTGTACGTCTCTTCTGATTCCAAATGGATGCTTTTATGTCATTTTTGACTGTATAAAATGACGGAATTATCTATATACTTTTTACTCGAACACAATTAACTTGACGAGAATAGTTTTGTAATAAGTATATAGAAGCATCATTCCGAATGTGCGAGGCATATTTTTGCAAATTTAAATTATGTGGGAATAAAAGGCAAATGCCACTTCAAAAAGTCTTAGACGACTTGGTTGTTTGTGTGTCTAAGTTAGGAGAAATTATTGGGTGCATTCGATGTTCCACGTCATCTGTGCACCAGGTGCATCTATAAGTTTTTATTTTTTAAATATTTTTAATGTAAAATTATAAATTTTTATGAAAAATACAACTTTCATGAAAATTCTTTTTTTAAAAAATACTTCTAAACCAATTTTTTGGGATTATTGTGGTAGAACCAGTAATGCGAGCGCACGCTTTCGTAGGGACCTCAAACTCGTGGAAAACCTCCACGCCTAGTTCTGACCGATGCTCTGAGATACGAGTACAGATTTTTTATGAAATAGGGGCTCCTGCCACGAGATACAGAAAATTTTTAGAAAATCCTGCGAGATTTCACCCCATTAATAATTTCTCTTATATTAGTGTAATGGCCTTATAAATAGGTAAGATTGAGCGGTGATTTTCTCACACAATTCCATCGAAGGATATTCTGTAATATTACAGAGAAGTAGCGATGGGTGTTGCTACGTTCTCTCTCTTGTTCCTCGCACTCATTCCCATTCTTGTTGTGCTGCTAATGGGGCGGTGGAAGTCCAAGAATCTACGGATGCCGCCGGGACCCCGCGGCGTGCCTCTTCTCGGCATCCTCCCGTTCATGAACTATCAATTTCACAAATACCTAGCCAAGCTAGCAAAGAAGCACGGCCCGGTGATGACTGTCTACCTCGGCCTTAAGCCGTGCATCGTGATATCGTCTCCGGAGGCGGCACGCGAGGTGCTTAAGGAGCAAGACGCTATCTTCGCCCACCGCGACTTCCGCACGGTCTATTTGAACACCATGAATGGGGGCCAGGACATGATCTGGTCACCTCAAGGCCCCCACGCACGCGTGCTCCGCAAGGCCGTCATTCGCGACCTTACCTCGAACACCAGTGTCGATGCGATGTCCCCCCTGCGCCGCCGTCGGATACGCGCATTGGTGGCCGAGCTGTACGAGAAGCAAGGCCAACCGGTGATGATCCGGCAGATGGTTTTAGAGTTGATGCTGGATATTTTGACGAACTCTTTGTGGGGAGAGGAGACGTCTCAGGCGGTTAAGACGGAGTTGAGAGAGGCTGCGGAGGAGACAATGCTGTGTATAGGACATCCCAACGTGTCGGATTTCTTCCCGACCCTGGCGCCGCTCGATCTTCAGGGGATCAACCGCAGGATGAGAAGAGCCATGGAAAGGTTTAGTGCAGTTTTTCAGAAGATCTTGGAGGTACGGAAGAAAGCCAAGGCGAACGCCAAGGGTCCAATAGTTAAGGATTTCCTAGAAGTCATGATCGGTAATCTTGACGACGCCGAAATGAATCCCAAGAATCCCATCACCATGGAACATATCAAGGCCTTGCTCGGGGTAAACTATTGAACTACAATTAAATTTGGTCGTAATTTTCTTTTTCTTTTTTTTTTCTCTCCCAAAAAGCAAGTAGTTCACTTGCTATTTAGTTAACATAAAACTAGGTACAACCCTTACCTACGTACAAGAGAGTTTGAGTTTCGTATTTTCTTTTCATAAATTCTAATCATATATATATATATATATATATATATATATATATATTTCCATGCATGCAGGACTTACTACTAGCAGGGACACACACGAGTACATTGGCGACGGAGTGGCTGTTGAGTGAGCTGATCCTAAGCCCAGAAAAGATGAAGAAAGTGAAAGACGAGCTGGACGAGGAAGTTGGGCGCAAACGGACGATCGAAGAATCCGATCTCTGCAACCTCGTCTACTTGCAGGCGTGCTTGAAGGAATCATTAAGACGGCATCCGCTCGGCCCTCTTCTGTTACCGCGCAGCCCGAGCAAGAACACCAAGGTCTTCGGATACGACGTCCCTGTCGGCAGCTGCATCATGGTCAATTCTTACGCCATACAGATGGACCCGGCCGTATGGGATAAGCCTGATGAGTTCATCCCTGAGCGGTTCTTAGAGACGACAGAGACGTTCGACTACCAGGGTAGCAACTTCAAGTACTTCCCTTTCGGCGCCGGAAGAAGGATGTGCGCCGGCATGAACATGGGTGAGAGGTCGGCGCTTTTTACTATCTCTAATATGCTGCATGGGTTCGACTGGAAGCTGCCGGCGGGACACGAGACCGACCTCAATGACAAGTTCTCCCTTGATCTGGTTAAAGCCGAGCCTCTGCTTGCTGTGCCTTACCCTAGGCTTGATGGCCCGGAGCTCTATAATTAACTAACAAGTATATATAGATAAGTACATTCCACCCAGCAGCTCAGATTATGAGATAATAATGAGTTGTTATGTATTCTAGAATAATAAGTGTCTGTTGCATGTCTTAGTTTTTTAACGGTTAGCAATATTAATGAAGCTTGATATATACGTCCTCGTTTTCAAAATCTGATATAAAACTTTCCATATTTTTTTTATATTTTTTAATTTGTTTTTCCTTTTTAATTTTGGATTTTGCCCTCTGGCTTGGGTATTATAAGACCATATATACCTCTTTCTCGTGTACAACGTATTGATCTCAGATTAATCGAGCGTAATTAATTTTTGCGGTCAATGGAGACGTATATGCATGCACAACTGAGAAGACAAAGTTGGCTCCATTTTCATCATTTGTTCATACTATAGCTGTATATGTGTTTTTTACTTAATTAGTAATTATTAAAAATATGGATTTATTAACTACAAAAGTATGGATTGATGTATAATTATGAGCACCGATCACATTAATAGGACAAATTTTGGAAAAGTAAATTTTAAAAGGAATAGTGAAGATTTTGATGCAATCTACAACTTAATTTTTACGATATGAAATGATCAAAATGTTCACGTCTTTTTTTCCCAACAAATCTCTCTCTCTCTCTCTCTTTTTCTTCCTTCACCTCCAGTTCTCTCTTCTTTCTTCCTTCCCATCCAGTTCTCTCTCTCATTTTTCCGACGAACTCGTTTTATTTTTTCCGGCGAGCATGCTCTCTTCTCCTGCTATCTTCTCCGGTGATCTCTCATTGACTTCATTTTTTTCTCCGACAATCTCTCTACTTCTCCTTTCTCCAGTTGTCCCTATTTCTCTATTTCATCCGGTGATCTCTCCGACGTTCGTATTAACTTATAAAATATCAAAATCATCATCTTTATGAAAAACTAAAATAATTTAATTAGACCATCCCGTAAACCGTAATAACCTGATAAAGTCTTAATTATTTTAGTCATAACTTTCTCTTAACAACTATAAATGAGGTGAAACAAAATTATATGAAATGTCTTCGTGTCTACTTTCTTACATGACCAGTTTTATCTCATTTAGAACTCTTTACAATAAGTTATGTTAAAAATATTGAGATGCTGTCAAAGTCCCATTAGAATAAGGACTCAAACAGCAATCATATGAATTTAGTTTCAACTCATTTGGTACTCTATACGAAAAGTTATGCCAACAATACTACGGTGAATTCGCTTAAAACTGATTAAGGGGGGACTATTTGCCAATTTTGCCAATGAATTATTAATTTATATGTCTTATATATATATATATATATATATATATATATATATATATACACACACACACACACACACTAATTTATATGTTTTATATATACATATATATTAATTTATATGTCTTATTTATAATATTGTTAAAATAAGGACAAATTTAATATATCAAATCTAAAAATTATTTGAAATATAAAATAAAATCGTGTGGATATCTTATATATTATCAATTTTCTTAGAAAATACAAAATATTTTAACAAATAGGCTATGCCACCCCACAACATAGTTGGAAAAATTGACGTCTCCGGGCATGCTCAATGAAGACTGCAAAATTGGCTAATTGTTGGACTTCGATGGCCTGTCAAGTAACATCCATCAAGTGAGAATTGACAGGTGCAAGAAATTATATTTTATATGTTTGCATCAAATCGTGGCCGTTAGCTTCACAGTCTTCACTTAATCAAAACTTATTATATATATATGGTGCAAAATTGTGCCGTTTCAGGGCGGGCGTGGCTCGGACGTTAACATTTCTGTGAATTTTTGAAGGGATCTTTTTCTATCAGCCTCTAAAATCCAAACATTTTCCTATTTAACCCCTATACTTTCACCTCTTCTCTTTTAACCCCTCTTCGAAAATCGTGTCATACCGTTTTGACTATTGTATTAATATTTTTTTAAAAAATATTTAATATAAAAGTTGTAGATTTTATGAGTTCTACAACTTTCATATTTAAAATTTTTTCAAAAAATACTTATAAGTAGGTATTTTGAGGCTTTGAAATTTCAGCGGATTAACGGGTCGAATCCAAAATCCGTTAATATTTTGGAGTATTAAAACACCTATTTAAAAGTATTTTTTGGGATAATGTTAAACATAAAAGTTGTAGATCTCATCAAAATTTATAACTTTAATGTTAAAAATTTTTCTAAAAAATACTGATACGATGGTAAAAAATGAAGAGCACGATTTTCAAGAGAGGGGCTGAAAACGAAATGGCCATTTTTGAGGGGCTGAACGCAAACATGTTTTCAAACCAGTGGCCTGCCGATAATTATCCCATTTTTGAATGAGGATGTTGGACTCGAATTGGCCACATGCAAGCTGACTTACCCGGAGTATCTTGTTTTGTCGACTTTCATAGACGTGCCCTAACCGGCTTTAGTTATATCATGGAGCCTTTGTATTTTTAAACTCTCATAGTTTAAAATGGCAAAATGTAGTTTCACAATTTAAAATGGCAAATTGTGCTCCTTAATTCCTCCTGTGAAATGACAAAACTATTTGTCAAGTTAATGAAATTTGTTCATATGCGCTTGCGGTACGAGCGAATGTACTAATAATTATCTATTTTTAAGATTTTTTTTTGAAACTAAAATTTGTAGATTTTGATAAGATCAATAATTTAATTGTTCAAAATTTTTCAAAAATATACTTCTAAATAGATTTTTAAAATAGTGAAAAAATTCGTTAAGATTTTTAAGCCTCAAAATACTAACTTAGAAATATTTTTTGAAAGATTTTGAACATTTAAACTGTAAAGCTCATCAACAGCTACAACATTCTTGTTGGAAGCTTTTAGAAAAAACTTAAACATATATTTTATTTTTTTTTTATTTTTTTCACACAATCGATATTGCAATTCCGTCATTTGGTAAGTCAATATGACATAAAATTACTATTTTAATTAAGTATCACTATAAGAAAAATGCCCTTCAAAAGCCAAGCAAATCGGCCTCTACAGACTATTTTTCGGACTCTGAAAAAATGAGAGGCCAAAAAAGTTGGCCTTGGAGTTGGGTTTCTAAAGTTCGCCACTAAAGTATTGCGAGGCCAACATCAGTAGTTGGCTTTTAAAAAGATTTTTCAGCAGGCAACGTTAGCTGGTCTTTGATGAAATTAGTTTTCAAATGCCATCTTCATTTGGCCTCCGTAGTCAGCTGTAGCAACATGTGGTTGGCTTCATGTCAGTTTAAAAACCATATACTTTTGGCTTCTGAAAAAAAAAAAAACTAAACGCCAACCTTATTTAGCCTCTAAAGTTATCTAAAGCCAATGCCAAATTGGTTTTAGGTTATTTTAAAAGCCACATAATATTAGCTTCTGAAAATTATACATTAAAGGCCAATCTTATTCAGCCTTAAAAGTTATCTAAAACCAATGCCGGGTTAGCTTCAGATAATTTCAAAGACAATATAATATTGGCTGCTAAAAATATACATCAAAGGCCAACCTTATTTGGCCTATAAAGTTATCTAAAGCCAACATCTGATCGGCTATAGGTTATTTAACAAGCCACCAGGAATTGGCTTTAGATAACAAATTCTTTAAAAGCCAATTTTCATTTGGCTTCTAATATCATTTGTTGCCAATATAAGATTGGTTGCAGATAGCTTTTATAGCCTCTGAAATGAAGAAAAACTTAAAAGCCAAATTATTTTAGCCTATGAAATTATCAGCAACCAAAAGCAAAATAGCTGCAATTCACAACAAAAGACATGTAAATTTGGCTGCCGAATAAATGAACAAATCGTGATCCTGAGTTGAATACACAAGATACAACACGCTCGTATAATACATATGCACATTTCAATATTTTGCTAATATAGTACACGTTTATACTACACAAATATCATGTATATTAGGTACTTATCAATGTACAGAAGATTGAATATACATAATCAATCTTACAAAATACACTCTTTTATGTGGTTCAACTAAATATTCCTATAAATACAGTTAGCATCAAAAGACATGTAATTACAAAAAGGTGCATTTCCAAAACTATATAGCACCACCGCTTACAACAAAGGACATGCAAAAGCACAAAATGTAAATGAAAATTTTAAATGTAAACTCATAAGTACTAAATAGGAGAACTAACCTACATTTTAATGCCATTCAGCTTGCTAACTCCATAAGTTCCCACTTTAAGCTTATCATGTCTTGTAGTATATACGTATACACATTATCAAAGTTGGTATAATAGCTATCTTCAAAATATTTCCAGCAACCATATCAAAATAACTTCTACAATGGGACAAAAGAATGAAGATGTTAATCAGTAGAGTAAGAAAGCAATAAAATCCATAAAACACTACTATAAATAATAGGTTTCATTTTTGTTAAGACTTTATACTCACGTGTTGATCCTGCATGAATGTTAGCCTTCAGATAGTAACTTATTAATATTTTTGAGAATGAAGATAATATAAAAAATAAAATATTTACCACTATTTCTAATAATCCTATTGTGACTGGAAGGAACCACTAAAGTTTGCCATGGTCACTTCAAATTGCTTCATCATCGTTAACTAGTCCTCCTTCAGTTTCTTCACAATTTCTCTTGTTATTTGTAGTTCTTCGGCCTGAGCAGCTATCAAATCATCAGCATTGCACAATTTCTCCTTCATACTTTCAACTTCTGCTGCAAGAGAATGATTTTCAGTGTGTTGGGATGCAATTCTAAACTTTTTATAGGGCTTAGGACCCGGTCCCATCCCACGACAATAACCCTTAGCTGGACCTAAAGCATCCTCAAGTATTTCTTTAACAGTCACTGACGTCCCATTTTGAGTACACTCTTTCCTATATTTTTTCATCCTCTCCTACAGAAGATATAAATTTTAATAAACCTTTCTAAACCAGTGATAGTAGATAGCTTATTACAAGCATGACTAGGGGTGAAAACGAGCCGACTTCGAGTCGAGTACCACTGAACTCAAGCTCGGCTCGATTGGTTTAGCTCGAGCTCAAACTCGAGCTCGAGCTCGACGAGCTTCAGAGGCTGAGCTCGAACTCGACTCGACTCGATAAATCTAAAGCTCGAAATCGACTCAAGCTCGACTCGATTGTATCAACTGAACCGAGCTTGAGTCGATTCAAGCCGAGCTCGACTCGAGCTTGGCTCGATTGCATAAATTAGACTAAGCTCGAGTCAAGCTCAAACTCGAACTTGCTTAAGTATATTTGTTATAAAAAATATTTGAATAAAATAGAAAAGCTTCTTTAGGCTCGCGAGCCTAACGAGCCGAGTAACACAATGCTCAAGCTCGGCTCGTTTAATTACTCGAGCTTGAGTTCGTACTCGAACTCGACTCGAGCTCGATAATAATCGAATTCGAGCCGAGCTTAAACGAGTTCGAGCCCGAGCTACTCGTGAGCAGTTCGGCTCGTTTTCAGCCCTAAGCAAGACACTAAGAAGTTATATACATGATAGGAATTTATATTGGCGCTTGCAGTAATTTCCGGTGTGAATTCTATATGTTTAGAAGCTTTTGTAGTCCAAAAATCTGGATATAGATCAACCATATCCTTTCCCTATAGTAACATTAACCAAAGCAAATTAAGGGTATATCGAAGAGCAATCATGTGTTGAAACAATTACTTGTAACTACAAGCAAAAATCATGACTTACTGTAGTATATGTTTTGTTTGCAAAACTATTACTTCCATTTATCTGATAGTCTATCTGGTGGAACTGATTTTCAGAAGCTTGCACAGATTTTCTCTAAAAATAAAGTATATATTTCAATTGTAAATCTATATGTTAATGTCAATGTTATCGATATGAATTGCTCAATATAATCCATTATTATACCTGCCATTCGGGGCTCTGAAATAGATTACGGAGCCACACCCAATCATCTTGTCTCTTGCCTATGAACTTTGGAGGAGGATTTTCCTTGGCTGCCTCACCACCCCTTTTAGGAGATAATGTTTATGACATCGATGCCTCCAAGAGCCATATATTTTCCTTACAGTGAGGTACAACGCAGCTCTAACATTTTCAACCTTCAAATTTATCCTGTCAAAGAATAAAAGCGAATATTTGTATTTACAGTTACATATTACAATTTCACTAGTACTTAATGACCATGATGTCTACCTTCATGCGCTTGTCAATCTCCTCCATCTTTGATGTTTTCATTGTCGCCCATCCTTTGGCAATAGCTTACATTATAATAAGGTTCATCATTTCTCTACACCACCATTCCGAATGCTCACCCACAACTTGTCTTTCATTAGTAAAGATAATTGATGCTTTCCCGTGCTTATCATGGTGTTTCTCTAGAACCAATGATCGGTTCTGTCCCCGAACAGGGCGAGACCTCTTTGATGCCTTTCCATTATCAACATCTGGTTATATGTTCATACAAGAAGCATGTTTCAGTTCAATACCACATAAAAGCTTTAATAAAATGACTAAGTAGTCGAATATCATTACTCACTATTTTCACTTAGTCCAATATCATCAGGGTCACCTCCCAATGTCCCTGGCGAACCAGCCCAAACACGCTTACGATTACTTCCTGGTGCCATGTTTTGTTTGGGTTAACTGGAAAAAAAAAACTATAATTAATCAATACATTTTACAATACACATAGAGGCAAATGAAGAGAAGATATATGAAAAAATATTTTGATAAATTATAAACACTATAATTGATGGAGCTACTCGGGTGTTATAAAGCAAATCATGCTTCACTAATATTAATTGATTTACAAGAATGAAAAGAAGTCAATAGAGATTATTCTTCAGATCACATAAGCAGTAGAAATTAAAAGAAATTGGTCATAGAATAGAAAGTAGTTTTGGATCATATAATCAACAGAAATTAGAAACTGATCGGTCATTATAGTTAGAACATTTTATATCATTCACTATCAGTAATTTGACCGATTTTCGTGAAAGAAGATCCGAATGAGAAGCAATTGATTAGAGATGAAGGGGTACCGTCCACGACGGAGCACAGATCAAGTGATGCCAGGGTGGAATCCGGTAGATGGTAGATGGTTTGGTTGATCTTCTTCAAAGATGAGCTGGAGGGTGGATCTAAGCTCATAGGGTGGATCTAAGGTGGGAGAAGAAAATGACCTTTACACAAGAGTAAAGGCCTTCTAATTTTTTTTTTCCCACACATGAGCGCGAAACTCGAGTTTTTAATTTACTTTCCCGCTTGTGGACAACGCCAGTTAGCAAATTAGAATTTTGCTTCGGCGCTAATTTTGATTTTGCATTTTATATGCTCCCCCTCAAAATTGGTTTTTGCATTTGTTATGTCACAAATTTAAGCAATAAATTAAATTATTACAAATTTAAAAAAAATGCCAAAACAAACAAAGAAATTACAGTTCACTCGGAGTAAAAGAGGGTTACTATAGATATTTTTTTTGTGAAGTTAGAACATCCTTAGATAATTTTTAAATAATTTATTTTTTCCAAATACCGAAGGAAGCATCGTAACATAAGCTCGAAATCGATTGACATTACACCACGACATCTAAGATCACTCCAGCACATCTTAGACCACCCCCGAACACCCCAGATGTTTTTTGCGAATTTAGAATATTTTCGGGTAATTTTTAATGTGTTTCGAGTAAAAAAAAAATGTACATGAAAGACGAAAATTACCACAAAATCATAATTCACTCTGCAATGAAAGAGGGTTACTTTATATATGTTTAATAAATTTTGACCATCTTTAGATAATTATTTAATATTTTTGTTTTCACAAATAATGAAGGAAGCATCACAAAATATATTCAATATAGTTTGAAACTCCACCAAGAAACGATAGAACATCTCAGCACATCTCAGAACATCTCTGAACACTCTAGATTTGTTTGCGAATTTAGAACATCTTTAGGTAAATTTTAATGTGTTTCGAGTAAATATAATCATTTCCAAGTTAAACATAACGCCAAAAAGTACGAAGGAATTACAGTTCACTCGGCAGTAAAAGAGGGTTACTATAAATATTTTTTTTTGTGAATTTAGATCATCCTTAGATAATTTTAAATAATTTATTTTTTCCAAATACAGAAGGAAGCATCGTAACATAAACTCGAAATCAATTGAAACTACACCACGATATCTAAGATCACTCTAGCACATCTCAGACCACCCCTGAACACCCCAGATATTTTTTGCAAATTTAGAACATTTTCGGATAATTTTTAATGTGTTTTGAGTAAAAAAAAAATGTAAAAGCCGAAAATTATCACAAAATCATATTTCACTCTGCAATGAAGGAGGGTTACTTTATATATGTTTAATAAAATTTGACCATCTTTAGATAATTATTTAATATTTTCGTTTTCTCAAATAATGAAGGAAGCATCACAAAATATATTCAATAGAGTTTGAAACTCCACCAAGAAACAATAGAACACCTTAGCACATCTCAGAATACCTCCGAACACTCTAGATTTGTTTGCGAATTTAGAACATCTTTAGGTAAATTACCGGGTGAATTATGATTGTTTCGTCATTTTTGGCTTCCGTTTTGATTTTTTTATGATTTAATTTACTCGAAACACATTAAAATTATCTAAAATGTTATAAATTCACCAAAAATATATGTACTAACCCTCTCAATAATCTTATAAGCTAGCAAAATCATCTAAGTGTTGTAAAACATGTAGGGCAGTAGCAATTTCTTGATGGGTGTTTATTACACTGAACATAAGCATTTGCAATTTATTTTGACGAACTGATAAAAAACAGTAGAAAGATAGGAAATATGAAATTTATATGGACATACAAATGAGCGTTATGAAACAAATCACTAGGTGAACAAATGAAATAGCTTCAAACAAGCTCCACAAGACTGCACACCGTAAATAATATCCTCCCATAGGAACTTGTACACATCACTTTTTAGTCTTCCTTTACAGCATTTAAGTTTATCAAAAGTATGTCTAATACATGACACCTATTTGGGCAAACCACAAGTACACAACACACCGCTTTAATCATAATCGTCATCACCATTGTTATCTGTTATATGTTCATCACTGCAATATTCTTAAGAGTGTCATCAAAATCATCTTCATTGCAAACTGCTAAGATTCATCTACATTACTCTGAGGGACAACGTATTCACCTACAGTGTCTTCTCTAAGTTACCAACATCTTGAGGTAGAAGTGGAACTCGAACATCTAAACATGCAGCTTCTTGGAAAGCTTCTTCATCATTTTGCCGCTGCTCATACTCAAACAATAATGGATCGAAAAGATGTCGATGCATAGATCTTTGCACCACTTGATGGCTCGACCCCTTCTCTGGATCTGCAATATAGAAAACCTGTGTTACTTGGGTTGCAAGTATAAATGGATCATTTTGATACCACATTTTGGTAATGTTGATACTAGTGAAGTATTCGTCGATTTTTATAGGCTTTTTATGCTCGACATCAAACCATTCAAATATAAAAAGAGAAACCTTTCGCCCGATAAACTTAAATTGTATAATATCATTTAGGGTGCCGTAGAATGTAATATCTTTATTCTTGTGTTCTCCCTGGACAGAAACACCACTGTTTTGGGTTGAAAGATGACCATCTGTTGTTTTTGTGAGAAATTTAACTCCATTGACAATGCATCCTTGATACATATACACACGTAGATCAGCACCCATTGCAAGCGAATAAATATCCTCACTCACGGATGATGGATTTTCAGCTTGCATCTGCACTATCTATAAGAAATCAAAGGGATTAAATAACAAAGAGGAATATTAATGTGTTATAAATAAACGAACATATATATGAAGTGCATGTTGTTGGATAACATACTCGATTTTTGAACCAAATTGCAAATTGCTTCCTCTTTCTTTCGTTAATAGCAATATGGCTTTCTTCCGTAATCAACTTTTCATGTTCACTTACGCCATCCAGAAGATAAACAATGATTAATTAGACTTTCTCAACTGAATAAAGTCTAAGAGTTTGATAAACACATTAAAAATTCAATAAGATGCTTACTCTATGTATTGCCGAATCTCTTCGCAATTGTTTAGAATATACCAAACGGCCATCTCATGATCCTCAAATGAAAGAGTGGTATAAGAAGCGGCTCCAATAGCTTATGAGAAAATAGAGAAACTCCAACATCTTCTTGTTGCACCATGTCCTTATAACGTTCCTTTTGAAGCAATCTCGTCTCCAACCCACCAAGATAATTTTTGCAGAAGATTACACACTCCTTAAGTGTGTACGCCTGTGCAATTGAGCCTTCAGGGCGAGCCTTATTTCGAACTGTTCTTTTGTAGGTCCCAAGAGTCCAATGAAAATGAAAATAACATATTCAAACACATTGTAAGTAAGCGCCATAAAGAAAATAAGCAACTAATAACAATGTTTGTTTAACTACCTTTCAACGGGGTACATCCACCTATAATGAACAGGACCACAAAGCGTGGCCTCATGTGGCAAGTGGATAGTAAGATGCACCATAACATCAAAGAATGCTGGAGGAAACATCATCTCTAATGTACAAAGTATTATAATGATATTTTTTTGTAATTTCTCCAAGGCATCCCTACACAATATTTTGAAGCATAGTTCCGAAAGAAACTACTAAGCTCAGATATCACATTCAAAACGTTTTTTATCAAGATGACCTCGCATGCCAATAGGAAGTAACCTTTGCAATATTACATGACAATCATGGCTTTTGAGACCAAATATTTTGGTGTCTCTCACGCATGTTGATACCTTAGCTGCATATCCATTTGGCAACCTCACGGACTTTAAGAATTGGCAAAAACCATATCTTTCACGACAAGACAAAGTGTAACAAGCAGGAGGTTTATAAATTCTGCCATTGTTTGACTTCAAGTGTAGCTTCTTCCGTATATTCATTGCTTCCAAATCCCTACGAGCTTTTTAAGTATCTTTATTCTTTCCCTCAATGCTAATCAATGTTCCCAAGATATTGTCAAATATATTCTTCTCTATATGCATGACATCGAGAATGTGACGAATCTTGAGCTCCTTCCAATACGGCAACTCAAAGAATATGCTTTTCTTAACCCAATTCAATTCTTCATGGCTACGTTTTCTCTTCTTTTTGGATGGACATTTACCAAATTTTATCTCCGGCAATCTGTCTAACTGCACTAAGATTTCATCCCCTGTCAGCACAATTGGGGGCTCACCATACTCAACCTTACTATTAAACTTTTTACTCTTCCGCCAATAATGATCTTTTGGTAGATAACGCCGATGGCCCATAAAATAAATCTTGTCAAGTATGGAGTTTGAATATGTATTTCCATTGCAAATAGGACATGCAAGTTTTCCCTTTGTGCTCCATCCGGATAGATCACCATATGCAGGGAAATCATTATAGTCCAAATAACTATAGCATGCAAAGAAAAAATTGATTTAGTGTCAGCATCATATGTCAGAACACCATTCTCCCAAAGATCTTTCAATTCCTCTATCAAAGGCTATAAGTACACATCTATATCCTTTCCAGGTGCTTTAGGACTTTGAATATTCAAATTAAAATGTTCTGTACGAAGACAATTACGCAAATGCTGTAGATTTACCTTTCAATAGCTTGACAGAAATTCCCAAGCTGTTCAAGATTGTAACTCTTGTCATAAAAAATATCGTCGAGTACTGAACCAATGCAGCTCCCTTGGTAAATGCTACACGATAGGTAGAAAACTTAGGCTCATATATTCCAGTTCTACAGAAAAAAGAATCTTGCCGAGTCTTTTTCTGGTGTGTTTTAGTTCGTCGAATTTATTGTTCATCCACCGGCTGAGCAAACAAGATGGATTAACTAAACTGCTCATGATCAAATGACCGATAATAAGCAATGTTGGGTTCTTAAAGTTAGCAAGTAGCAATACATAGACAAGTACTTACATTCAAATTTGTGATCAATCTGGCCTATGTGGTTCCAGGATGATCCTATTTACAAGTATTTTAATGACCAGAAGGAAATTCAAACCAATTTTCAAATTTCTACTGAATAAATTAAATCCTATACTAGTATTTATTTACTAATCTTTCTTTCTTGAAATTTGCGATTTAAGCATGCAAATTTGTGAATTAAAGTACCAATCTTTTGGTTGGATTGTAGTTATCTTAGGACTGCACCAAGCAATGTTTGGTGCAGCTGTTGCAATAAATACAGGACTGTCCTCTCTAAGTCTTTCATTTTCTGTTGATATTGTTCTTGCAGCATCTCCATATCTAATTTTGCAAGTTCCAAATATTTCTTGCAAATCTTGTTTGCTGGCCACAATTGCCGAATTAAGCTTCTCGATTCTAGTCTTGGAAGAAGGACTTATCGAGGATTATCCAAAGCGAACTTTATCTGTTAATTGTATAAAATTAATAAACTCATCTCATTTATGCATGCTATCTGCTGATGATCCACAGCTCATTTCATGATAGCATTACGTTAGTTTGATGAAAATTATATTATTATTATTATTATTCTGCTTACTGCTGAATAAATTAGTCATGGTGACAAATTTTAATGATCGACATCATTTTTACTCATCCTTATTTTTATGTCTTGCATGTGATTATGTTTGTATGGCCCTTTTTATTGGCACTAGAATGTTGATATCTCTTGGGCAGGTGTTTTATAGGTCGAAGGGGACACAAAGTGGCTCAGATGCCATCGCCACATATCAATCCCGATGCAACAGCCCCGGCGTACTCCTCTGCTTCCTTACGAACATGTCAATGGCAAAATACGCCCCGATGTACTGTGAGACGTTCTTCGGCGTCAAGTCTCTCAGAAGATTGATAACAAATGTAAGAATGAAAAATACAATGCAGATCGCAAGGCTGTGTTTCGGAAGGGTTGAGAAACCCTAAACACCGAGAAACACCATTTCCCTGTATATAACGGCACAGGGGGGGCCTTATAAACACCATCGGGGGACCCAATATCAAATTGATGTAATTCGCACCAAATATGATGATGGGCTTTTTTTTAATGCTTTTTCTTCCACATGTAGCCACCCATCCATTATGGGTGCATATTTGCAAATCCGCTTGTACAAATATCATTCACGAGGTCTCAAATTCAAAAACTACCAAAGTTATGGAATTTAGGTAGCTAGCTGTGAACTTTTTCCTTCTCTTCATTTTGTTTTTTTAATTTTTTTATTTTATGGCCATGCACTTTTTCAAATTATTATTTTTTGTATCTGATGCTTTTCTTTTGTCGAGTAGTCGAAAAGTTTGTTATGTAAAAATTAGTAAGAGAAATCTAATTTTATGGCCATGCTTTTCTTTTTAAAGTAAGTGTCCTGCAAAGACTGCAATTGTAAAGTAAGAGAATTCTGAATGGCCAAAGTTGTCAACCTACCCTTCATATAATATATGACAGAAAATAATTTACTAAAAAATAGTCTTTTAAGAAATAATTAAGAAAGCGACTTCAAAAATTTTCAAGGAAATTTCGGTTCAGCTCCCAAAGAAAGGATTATATTTCAACATAGACTCAGAGAGGATTAGCTTATCTATGTGTCTTGAATTTATTCTTTTAGACCCAAGATAATAATAAAAAAAAAAAGCTCATTCGGAATATGTCTGTTACATATATATCATTCCGAATCTCATGCTTGACAGAACTGTTGACTAGAATGTTATTGTTAGACTTGGAGTGGGCAGTGTCTCAGTTGGACAGGCTAGGGCTCAAGAACACTCATGTTGCACCTTCGGGCCCTGCCGCTGCAAAGTTACGCCCTCGTAGACCTTAACGGGTACATGTATATACTTCCCTCCACGTGCATTGGCTGATGATCACGGATTGATAAGGGTCTGCCTGGTGTTAGGGTTGAGGCTGAGGATGATGGTTGTGTCGTAGCCTTTTTTTTTTCAAAAAAAGAAAAGGAAAGAAAGGAACTTCATATTTCAACTTTAGCCCCTGTAAAATGAGCTGAGTTATAATGAAGATGGCATTGCTAGGATGTGTGTATCACAACGTTGAACTGTCAAGTAATAGTTTTTGTAATGACAAATGACACACAATAGTTTACTATAACAATGTTAGGGATAATAGTATCAAATTAAAGTGTCACATTCTTTAGGTTCCAAAATGAAATTTTTGCGTCGACTAGTTTATAGAAAATTTCTCATAGGTGTTATGTAGGAGTAGTCGAAAATTTTTACCTATTTGCAATTTAGGCCAGTAGACACCCCATTTTGTCCCGTTTATATTTAAAAAAAAAAAAAAAAAAAAAGGGAAAGAAAAATAAAAGAGCCGTAAATGACAATTTAAATGAATCACATTAGTTGTATAACACAGAACGGCGATTTCAGCAAATAGAATTGGTTTTATTAAGACTATATAACACAAAATGGAAAGTTCAGCGAATCAGAATGGTTTTAACATGTGACAAAAAGCAGAACATCATAAGCCAATAGTTGCTCGCTACGTCTACGCGATCCAGATTGCGATCGTTTGCGAATATGCGGGAATGGTAACAATAATGATTACAAATCTACGTATTTATGCTCATATTTATACCCATATTAAAACTGAAATACAGAATTAAGAAGGAATTATTATATCAGTTACACATATTGGAGGAGGGGGTTTTTATACCCGTATTCAGAAAAGGAAAAACGGGGGGGGGGGGGGGGGGGGGGATACGGTAAGAGAGAGAGAGAGAAAATCTTTAGACATCATCTCTGCATATTAGGGAGTTTATTTTGACGCCGTGGCTTCGCCGGCGGCGAGCAACGGTAGTTGGAACTTAAAAACTTTTAATGACAAAAAATTGCACCACTTGAATAACTCATCACAGTCATGACAAAATCAAATTTTGACATCACCATCGAACTCAGCACCTTCGATAACCCTAAAAAAAACAATCGCGCCTGCGAATTCCGCCGGCCGCCGATGCTCGGCCGAAAAGACGCACACAATAAAACTCATTACACAAGCTCTCAAATACAATTTTGACATCTCCAAGGCGTTGGAGATGGCTGAAAACCTAGGGGTGAGCTCCGGGAGGTCGGCGGCAAGGAATGGCGTCGACGGACGACGGCGGCGTTTTAAAAACGAAGACTCTAAAAATAGCAGACGATGCGCGGGCGAAGAAGAAAGGGTTCGCGGGTCAAATTTCAAACCGCATCTGCGTCCCGTAACCCGTTAAACTTAACCGCGCGAGTCAGACTCGCGTCGGTTATGCTCGGGGTGCGCCCGGCCGCGAATCGCTTTGCTCGCGGCCGGACTATTTTGGTCCGGCCCAAGCAAATTGGACCCAATTGACAGTCCAATTCGTTTAAAATCCAATTTAATCCGATTTTTAATCTATTTTTTACAAATTAATTAAATTTAGAATTTATTTTTAACTAATAATCATTAGGATGGGCATATGACACGTACATATACATTCGGAAGAGATGGACATTTCTCCGAAATAGATTTTTAATGGATGCGTCAAGAAAAAGCGATATATATTGCTTCTTTCTCCATGTTGCATGACATATTATGCTATTCATAATTGATTTTTCTTTAAATAATAAAATTAACGTTAAAATATATATTTCTTCATAATTAATTACAAGGTACAATTAGATATTTAAATAATTATATTGGGGATGAGATGGATATTTTTTTCCATCTAATAAAAGACGTCGCATAAGATATTTTAAATACGCGAAAAGTAGATGCTAGTTCTCCAAACAACAAACATCAAACTCATACAAACAAGTGATGAGATGGATATTTCTACCATAAAGTATAATAATAACTGGGCAATTAAGAGGAAATGGAAACGCTCTGAGCCTAACACTAACAAGAATATATTTTTTGATATTAAGCACATCACGACACACACGAATTGATTTCACGTTTTACACTTATTTATTCAATTTGCGATTATTCATGCTTGATCTATTTATGGATGCCAAAATAATCCAAAATTATTATAATCACCTATGTAGTACACTCTTTTGAGGGATAATGTGGGAGTGTACCGTCTTCTCCACACATAAATGACGAACGAGTCTAAGAATCTCAAAATGTATTATTCGGTTTTCTAATTTTCTATAAAAATTAGGTAGCGACTCCAACCTCTTGGAAGAAAGTCGTCAACATAAATAATTTTACCTATTTGCAATTTAGGCCTCTATTTTGCTTTTACAATTTTAGCCCCTGCAGCTGTGCAAATAGAGATTTCGAATCTCCAATCCTTATAAAATGTAATAGTATCAAAGTACTGTTTGTTCTAGACTAGAGCGGAGCAAAAATTCTCAATCCCAATAATTTTTAGGTAATTCTGGTCCTATTTCGTAAAATTTATAAATGAATAAGAATTTTCAATATCTTTCAAAAAGTCATCATAAAATACTTTCCTAGAATCTATTGCGTCCACAACATGATATCATCGTGAATTTCTAAGTTGAATTTTTATGTAGGATTTTACAGTTTTAATAATTCTTATTTTACTAAAAATGTGGATATAGTGGTTTTTACTAAAATTGAAATTTTAGATTTCAGGAAAGGTTAGAATTTTAATAAAACTGATATCGGTGTCCAAATAAATAAGAGTTTAGTAAAACAATATTTTATAAAATTTAATTATTAAATAGTTCTTAGACAAAAAAAAAATATATTCTTTTCTCAGAATTGGCGAATTGTCGACCATTGGGTAGGTGGTTAGCTCCATCACGTCTTTAATGACACGCGCATGAATTATTGTGAGATGGCTACGTCAACATGACCCGTTTACATTGTCGAAGAATTTTTTTGCCGGGAGCTTGACTTCCAAGATACTAGTGGAAACATTGATTTTTTTTTTAATTATTATTATTTTAATAAATAATTATTAAAATAATAGTTATAAAAATTAATTTGCCAAATAAGGTCAACGGCGATACGTTGGTGCCACGTTGGAAGAGTATCTTTCCAAAAAATGCTCTTCGATACTAACTCACTACAGAAAAAAGCGTCTTTCTAAGAAAGGTACTTTCCTGAAAGATCGTTTCTACAAAAAACGCTCTTCATAATGCCGAGGACTCTCCCAGACAGATTTAAAAAATTCGTCTGAATGAGGAGAGTGCGTCTTTCAGAAAAACGCACTTCCCTTCAGATTTAACTCAACGCTTACCCGCACCCCCGATGTCCCTCTTCGGTTTAAAAAAAAAAATCTACGTCCTCCGCTGCCGCCCGTAGCATCTACGCGCCGTTGGCCGCCCGTCGCATCTTCGCGCCGCCGCCACCCTTCCATCCGGGGTTCGCCGCCGCCCACCGTGATTCGCCGTCCGGAGCTCGAAATCATCGTATTCCCATCCCCTCACCGCCATTTGCCATTTGTAAGAGGTAATTTGTAGATTAATTTCGCTTTGTAGATAAATAATTTAGGTAAAATATTTTAGGGTTTATAGAAATTGATATTGTTTAAGACTTTCGATTTTATGTACGTCGAATGTGTTTGAGATATAAATTTGAATTATATGATAATATTGTGCATGTATATTTTTTTGAATTATATTTGTATTTATAATATGTGTGTTATCGTTTTATATATGTATATAGTTAACTCTAATTTTTATTTTTCATTAAATTTATATACTTAATGCATATGTCGGATATTTTGCAATCTTATTGCTACTTAAATGGTTGTATTATCGATGTGTCATAATGTTATTGAGTATAACTGTGATCCAATTGGTGGTGTTCTTGTCAAGAGTGGAATGACATTGGATGATTTAAAAGTTGAGTTGTATAACAAATTTGATATTGACCGGACCCGATATAGATTAAATTTAGTTTATCGTTATCCAATGAATATTGCTTATAGGTACTAAGTATAGGAGGCAATCTATTAACAACGATAAACAAGTTAGATTTCTAATAGATGGATCTCCAACGTCTAGAATAGAGCTGTATTTGAAGTTAGAAACAATTCGGGATACTGTAGATGATCACATGGAGTCCATGCAAATGCAGTGTCAGATAGCAACACAAACAACTGTGGGATGTCATTTGTCTCAAAGTTTACCACATACTATCATCTCATTGTATCAATACCCACAATAGCATCCTCCTCATGAACGTATTCAACCACCTTTTCATCCAGTAAGTGATTTTCAATTTCATTCAATGCGCGCAAACGTTCGTTCGCCTGCCGACGATGTTAAGGTGGATGTATCAGAAAGCGAGTTAGAAGATGATTATTCTGACGCAACTCAATACGATATCGGGGAAGCTATGACTTGTCAACCATCGCGTATGGTTAAAGTGGAGCCGGAGCATTCTTCGGCCAATCTTGAAGTCCCGTCACCTATATTTACACATCTTGATTGGGAAGCATTGCTGAAAATGTGCCAATCATTGGAGGGATGTGTACTGGAGGTGGTCTTTGGGATCACACCCAGGAATTTCATATTGGATTACGCTTCAAAGATAAGAAAGAACTACAAAATGCTGTAAAGTTGTATTGTGTAGAAATAAGTCTCTAGTATAAGGTTGTTGAATCAACTACAAATGTGTGGGTTGTTAAGTGTCTAAACGCAGGCAGTGGATGCAAGTGGATGTTGCGTGGAATGTTAAAAAGTGTACACGCTCAGGTACAATGTAACGATTTAGAAAATTAGTATTTTACTTACATATGTTACAACGAGTTATTTTATTCAGGTCGTTCATTTGGAAAGACAAACATGCACATGTCAGAAATGGCAAATCTATCGCTATCCCTGTTTGCATTTCGTCGCGGAATGTATGAAAAAGAAGTGCGGGTTATTGGACTTTAGTAGACCGTTTCTTCTCAATAG
The DNA here is from genome assembly GCA_002076135.1 of Xerophyta viscosa. Taxonomy (NCBI): domain Eukaryota; kingdom Viridiplantae; phylum Streptophyta; class Magnoliopsida; order Pandanales; family Velloziaceae; genus Xerophyta; species Xerophyta viscosa. Next base: position 2,382,151 of record MJHO01000047.1, read on the forward strand.
AGGCTTATATGAGTAGCTATACTCCAAAGCTTCAACCCATCGACAATCAGGATCGTTGGCCACAATATAACGGCTGCACAATCATACCAAATATAAGTCGTAGGAAAGGGAAAGGAAGACCACAGTCCAAGCGGTTCCGAATGAGATGGATTGTAGAGAGGCCGGCACGGAGAAGAAAAGATGCAAACTTAATTTGTAGACAAAAAGGTCATGATAAACGAACTTGTCCTGATCAGAACATACAAAGCACTAACGTTATGTCTTCTTCATAATAACTTATTCACTTGTACTGCCTTGTGACAACACTTACGTTTTTTGAATTAATGACTTGTTCACTTGTATTTACATATTATGTCATTTTATCATTATACTTAGTTTGTTTTATCATATTGGTTTGTATGCTTGTATAATGCTCCTCGATCATTACTTAGCTGTTATACATATGGATATAGACATAGAGCCAGGCCCATTAGATGCGTGTGTCCTTTATCAGCTTGAGACTTATCGTTCTCAGTTGTATGGTTTGGTCAGGTACGTATTTGTGAGTTTTGCGGCTAACTGTAAATATGATCTGATTCCAACTGTATTTTCTCTGTAGGAAGACTTGCTCCTCCACGTCCGTCGGTGGGATATGTACCTTACATCACTCGCCCATACAAAATGATCGGCACATTATTCCATATTTGCATGAGATAGGTTTTTATGGAGTTTACAGGGTTGGATTTATGCAGATTGATTGGACGCTCGTAACAGCGTTTGTTAAGAGATGGCGATCCGAGACACATACGTTCCATCTTCCTGTTGGAGAGTGTACGATAATGCTACAGGATATTTCAGTGTTGCTAGGATTACCATCCAGGGAAGGGTCGTATGTGGCATATCGAAGATAGAAAATGGGCGGCAGCTTTGCCACGAGTTACTTGGTCTTGATGTACTGGCTCAAAACTTGGTCGGTGGACGTCTCAAATTAACATGGCTGCAGGCTAACTTTTCTGCAACTCTAGAAGATGTAGAGGAAGAAGTGGTTCAGGGTTATGTCCGGGCTTATATTTTACAGATTTCTAGAGGTAGTATATATTTACCGATCACTCGCAGCAGTACGTGCATATGATGTTTTTACCGTTGCTAAAGGAAACTGCACATGGTGTTGAATATTCCTGGGGCAGTGATGTATTGGCTTGGTTATATAGAGGTTTGTGCAAAGCAAAGTCAAGTTGGGGCTAATGACTTTTATGGGCCTGTTATATTATTACAATTATGGGCTTCGAAGCACATTACATTAGCTGCCCCGGGAAAACTTCATCTACTTAACCGTCCTACAGATTTACCTCCGGATCCTCTAGGTGAAAGATAATTAATCTTATTTGGCATTACATTTGAAAGGACCGATATACTCTATACTTATATGCTTTTTAATTAATTTATTTGTCAGATGGAGAAACTACTTAAGTGTTCTGCACTGTATCTACACATGTTCTGAGAACTTACAAAATACAGCTTGATATGATGAGACTTAGGCATGCATCTATATTATAGTCAATTTTTACTTATACTCGGACGTTGCTGACCTATTAACATATTAATTATATGGTTCAGATCATTTAGTGACCATATACTCAAGATATATTGGATGAATTACCGGCCTATTACCGCAGAGGTGAGATTTATGGTGTAGAAAGCTGCCTCTGATATGGTTCCACATTGTATAATGGTATTTTCCAGATCGTGTCAAGCGCCAGTTTGGTTTAAGATAGGATATACCGTCTGATTGTGATACCTCTGCGGCTCTGCATAACATCGATCTCCGTTCGTAAAGAGAACCATATTGGAGAGTAAAGCATGCTGACTATGTAGAATTTTGGAATAGTAGAGGTGAACAAGTTCAAGGAGAGGCGGAGGTCGGGAGGTCTAGCTGGTCGTTTATGATAATCACTACATGGAGTGGTACTGGCGCGTAACCTGTCGTTATATAAGTCAAGTTCAAGTTTACTACGAATTTATGGTTAATGAATTCTTGTGTTAAATTCTAGAAGATTTGATTTATTTATTTCTAATTTATTTTTTTTTATCATTTGTTTCAGATTCAAAGCGTACGTTGCATCAGGACTTTGGCTTCTCCGGATCGGGTGGATATCTCAAATTTCTATACAGAGGTTCTACATAAAGCGCACGATTACCATTTGCGTGGTATTCCATCAGCGCCGCCGTTTGAAGATGATTACGATATTGCTGCACCAACCTAGGACTATGAAGTTCGGCCATTAATCTAAGAAGCGGATGAAGCTGGGGCAAGTCACGCCGCCGGCATGGACAAAGATGTCACACTACAGTCTAGTCAGCTCGATCCATCAGACGAGGGGCAGATCACCTAGGAACCAAACTAGCATCAAACAGTTGTTGGTTGAGTGGGTGCTAAGGAGAGGAAAATATAATCGACTTGTTAGGTGTGGTTGTGGTACTTGATTTTGGGTGTAGCTAAGTACGGATTAATTTTGGATTTTGAATGTATATCAAAATGAAGTGGTTGTCCATGAGAATTGAATTGAAGTGGTTTCGGTGTTATGATTTATAAAACAGTATATGTAGTTAAATATTTGTATCGTATGGTTTGAAATGTTTGAAATCAAACACTTCAAATGTTATGTGATTTGAGATGGCACGGATTGTTGTATAGTTTGATATGGTATTGTATAGTTTGGGTTGGTGATTTGAAATGGTATTGTATAGTTTGAGATGGTGATTTGAGATTGTATCGTTGTTTGAGATGTTTTGTGATTTGATATGGTATCTTCCTTAAAAAGAGGAAGAGTGTCTTTCAGAGATGCTCTTCGTGTTGAGGTCCCTCCCAGGCGGATTTGAAAATTTCGTTTAAGGGGGAGAAGTGCGTCTTTGAGAAAGAGCGCCTTTTGTAAAGACGCTTTTCCAGGAAAGTGCGTTAGTTAGAAAAACGCTCTTCTCTGTGGTGAGTCAGCAGTCAAGCGCGTTTTTTGGAAAGACGCTATTATGAAATGGCACCCATGTGGCGCCGTGGACCTTAGTTTGGCAAATAAATTTTTATAAATATTACTTTAATAAATATTTATTAAAATAATAATAATTAAAAAAATTCTGGCAAAACTAGTCCTTTATTAGGGCCGGCGTGGCTCGCTTGACCACAAGCTAGTTTGGCTAGATTACCATAATAGAAAAAAAAAGAACAAAAAATATTAACTGCTTCACCCACCCTCACCAACTCTGTAGGTCTCCGTCTTGTCCAGACGTAGGTCTCCGTCTTGTCATTTTTTTATTTTACTACGTCGTGCCCTGACCGATGACGCTTTGTAGGATAATGTCACAAAAAATGGTATTGCTGTTTGAAATTGCTTTTCCAGACATGCCAATTACGAATGACTGGCTAATGATCTTGTAGCCTCTACAATGACTGTGCTAATGATGGTTCTAGTTGTAGCTTATCACACAAGTGGTAAGTGAATTTCTATAGTGATTTATTAACTTTGTTTCTATTTGCTAGTGTAATAATCATATTTCTTTTTTTTTCGTAGGATGAGGATATTGTCTCTTGAGATCGGAGATCACCTTATAACGATGCAGAAGTTGAAAAATATAATGCTAATTTTTTTCTTATTCATCTCATATGATTCAATATATACCAATATATATATAGGAAGAATTTCTTACAATTAAGGCATAATACAATAAAGAAAATAAAATGACATATAATCACACCTAAAAAAGAAAGGAAAAAAAATCTATTGTGCTAAAAAACTCAACACTCCCCCTCAAGTTGGGTCATAGATTTCACAGATACCTAACATGCCTAAAAATGATGAGAATATTCAATAGGAGACTGCTTTAATTATTGAGGATGTCGGTCAGCTGATCTTCTGATTTTATCTTTCGTAACTCCACAATCTATTCTTCCAATTTCTCCTTAATGAAAATCTGTCGACCTCGACATGTTTTGTAGAATCATATCGTACTGGATTATGAGCAATGTCACATCTACTTTATTGTCATAAAATAGTTTATATGTTGGTTTAGGAATACCTTTGGAATGACGATGTGGTAACTATTTTTTTTGAAAGCTCAGACTCTAAATTAAGAACACCCTTAGTACACGACAATTGGTTTGGCACATCGGTGATAAGGACTTCAAATCTAGATTGTCCGGATGGTGACAGGCTTGAGTTATATTACCTCTCTCTTCTTCTGTAATTTCTTCATCATCTGGATTTTCTTCAGCTTCAGGATGCTCATTACTGCTTGGTTCCAAAGTTATACCACTCAAGTCCAATTCACCCACTTCAGGATTCGCTGATTTAGATTGTTGACCCTCTTCAGGATTCACTAATTTAGATTGTTGAGATGCAACTACCTCAGAAATGTGATAATCATAATTGAGTCTGAATTCCTTGATGATACTCCTTCTGACGTTCAGACTCATTGAAAAAATACATCTTGTTTTCGTGAAACACCACATCCATAGTAATAAACATTCGTCGGGTTGGAAGATGATAACATCGATATTCTTTTTTACGTAAGGCATATCCAACAAATAGCAATGCCCGCGGAGTTAATTTGTTACGCTGGTGCTTATGGTGGTACAAAAATGTCACACAACCGAAAATATGAGGAGGTAGATTTGCGACAGCAGGTGCAACTATAGCATCAATTAGAGCTTGAAGAGGTGTTTGAAAGTTAATTGAACTGGAGGATACTCGATTGATTAAGTATACGGCTGAGGTAATCGCTTCTCCCCAATAAGATATCGACATATGTGATGCTATCAAAGAAGCTCGTACAATCTCCAACAAATGTCAATTTTTCGTTTAGCAACTTCATTCTATTACGGTGTATTGGGACAAGTGGTTTGATGAATAATTCCATGTGCTTCTAGATACCGTTGAAGATCAGAACTTTGATACTCTCCACCATTATCGCTACGCAATACCCGAACCTTTGCATGAGTTCCAATTATTCTATGAAATTTCTGAAATAACATCTTCACTTCATCTATGGACTTCATCAGAAACAACCAGGTTATTCTAATACAATCATCAATAAAAGTGACAAACCAGCGTGATCCACCTATAGTTTGAACTTTAGGTGGCCCCAAACATCAGAATGTATAGCCATAAACTAAAGTAGACATTTATTATATGATTAGCACCACTAAAAATATATTACTAGCTAGATAAAACTATAGTAATTAAGAACTGCTGCTCTTTCTACACATGGCAATGTAATATTGATATTACACAAAGTTTGAATACAGCTTAACAATGTTTATATTGTAATTGCAACACTAAAATCATATTATGTCAAAATAATGTTTCAATCTATATTATAGGTAACATTAAAACAATATTCCAAATAAATATATTATTATAGTTTAAAAACGTCGTAAGTTCTATAATCTGCAACACTAATAATATTTTTTTTCTCAAAAAAAAAGAATAAAAACACTACCAATATATTGCCATTATACTTAAAATAGTTAATGAATATTTCAGTTCTATGAATGGCAACACGATAGCGGTGTTGCAATTTCTAGAAATGGCAACACAATAAAAAAAAAATTTAAATAAAAACTCGACAAAAATTTTAAAAGGTTATAGTTTGTATGTTTAGCAACACATATTTATTGCAATTAAGATATGGCAACAATTTACAACAAATTGGTATGATTGGTATTAATTAATTAATATTAGATACAATAATATAAAAATAGCTAAAAAGTGCTTATTAATTTTGTAATTGGTAACATACTCTAGAAAGTGTTGCCATAATATAGCCCAATTATTGATAAAAAGTCATGTTAGCAACACTATTCAAGCTATTGACGAAAAATCAAAAATATTGTTTTTTAAGATTTCGTAAGGGCGGCTATAACAATAGAGCTGTAATTGAAAGCTTTTGATCCCATATAATTCAAATTTGTGTTCTTACACCTCTACATAATTCCAAATGATGCTTTCATGTCCTACTGCCTGCATAGAATGACGAAATTATCTTTATCTTCTTTTTTTCGAAAGCCAAGCATAGTTAACTTGACAAGAAAAGTTTCGCAATGAGGATATAAAAGTATCATTGCGAATGTGGGAGGCATCCTTTTGTAAATTTAAATTTTGCAGGCATGCAAATGCCACTTCCAAAAGTCTTAGACGACTTAGTTGTCAGTGTGTTTATATTAGTTTATATTAGGAGGGATTGAGCGGTGATTTTCTCACACAATTCCATCGAAGGATATTCAGTACTATTACAGAGAAGAAGCGATGGCTGTTGCTACGTTCTCTCTCTTGTTCCTCGCACTCATTCCCATTCTTGTTGTGCTGCTAATGGGGCGGTGGAAGTCCAAGAATCTACGGATGCCGCCGGGACCCCGCGGCGTGCCGCTGCTCGGCGTCCTCCCGTTCATGAACTATCAATTTCACAGATACCTGGCCGAACAAGCAAAGAAGCACGGTCCGGTGATGACTATCTACCTCGGCTTCAAGCTGTGCATCGTGATATCGTCTCCGGAGGCGGCACGCGAGGTGCTTAAGGAGCAAGACGCTACCTTCGCCCACCGTGACTTCCGCTCCGTCTTCCTGAACACCCTGAACGGGGCCCAGGACATTATCTGGTCCCCTCAAGGTCCCCAAGCACGCGTGCTCCGCAAGGCCGTCATTCGCGACCTCACCTCGAACACCAGTGTCGATGCGATGTCCCCCCTACGCCGCCGTCGTATACGCGCATTGATGGCCGAGCTGTACGAGAAGCAAGGCCAACCGGTGATGATCCGGCAGATGGTCTTGGAGTCGACGCTGGATACTTTGACGAACGCTTTGTGGGGAGAGGAGACGTCTCAGGCGGTAAAGAAGGAGTTGAGAGAGGCTACGGAGGAGACAATGCTGTGTATGGGCTATCCCAACGTGTCGGATTTCTTCCCGGCGCTGGCGCCCCTCGATCTTCAGGGATCAACCGCAGGATGAGAAGAGCCATGGAAAGGTTTAGTGCAGTGTTTCAGAAGATCTTCGAGGAACGGAAGAAAGCCAAGGCGAACGCCAAGGGTCCAATAGTTAAGGATTTCCTAGAAATCATGATCGGTAATCTTGACGACGCCGAAATGAATCCCAAGAATCCCATCACCATGGAACATATCAAGGCCTTGCTCGGGGTAAAATATTGAAGTACAATTAAATTTGGTCGTAATTTTCTTTTTCTTTTTTTTTTTCTCCCAAAAAGCTAGTAGTTCTCCTTGCTAAGTTAGTTAACATTAAACTAGGTACAACCCGTACCTACGTACAAGAGAGTTTGAGTGTCGTATTTCCTTTCGGTAAATTCTCATCATATATATATACTTCCAAGCATGCAGGACTTAATGCTAGCAGGGACACACACGAGTGCGTTGGCGACGGAGTGGCTGTTGAGTGAGCTGATCCTTAGCCCAGAAAAGATGAAGAAAGTGAAAGACGAGCTGGACGAGAAAGTTGGGCGCAGCAGGACGATCGAAGAATCCGATCTCTGCAACCTCGTCTACCTGCAGGCGTGCTTGAAGGAATCATTCAGACGGCATCCGCTCGGCCCTCTTCTGTTACCGCGCAGCTCGAGCAAGAACACCAAGGTCTTCGGATACGACGTCCCTGTCGGCAGCTGCATCATGGTCAATTGCTACGCCATACAGATGGACCCGGCCGTATGGGATAAGCCTGATGAGTTCATCCCTGAGCGGTTCTTGGAGATGACGGAGACGTTCGACTACCAGGGTAACAACTTCATGTTCTTCCCTTTCGGCTCCGGAAGAAGGATGTGCGCCGGCATGAGCTTGGGTGTGAGGTCTGTGCTTTTTACTATCTCTAATTTGCTGCATGGGTTCGACTGGAAGCTGCCGGCGGGACACGAGACCGACCTCAACGACAAGTTCTTGCTTGATCTGGTTAAAGCCGAGCATCTGCTTGCTGTGCCTTACCCTAGGCTTGATGGCCCGGAGCTCTATAATTAATTAACAAGTATAAATAAATAAATCCATTCCACCCTGCGGCTCATATTATGAGATAATTATGAGTTCTTTGTGTATTCTAGAATCCGATGTATGTCTTTATAGAAAGGAAAGCGTCTGTTGCATGTCTTAGTTTTTTAACGTTTATCAATATTGATAAGCTTGATATATACGTCCTCGTTCTCAAAATCTGATAGAAAACTTTCCTTCTTTTTTTTATATTTTTTAATTTGTTTTTCCTTTTTAATTTTTTGATTTTGCCCTCTGGCTTGGGTATTATAAGACCATATATACCTCTTTCTCGTGTACAACGTATTGATCTCAAATTAATCGAGCGTAATTAACTTTTGTGGTTAATGGAGCCGTATATGCATGCACAATGAGATGACAAAGTTGGCTCCATTTTCATTAGTTGTAGACACTATAGAATCTTTATCAAGATCCTCAAACTTGCTCAATTGCCTCCTCAGTGGTCAAGGGTTGCATTTCAAAGTACTCGGTATGATCTAGCGTACAACTTCATGGAATTTTGCCAAAATAATCCGTGCTTTACAGAACTGTTCAAATAAGCTTCTATTTTTTTGAAAAAAAAAGTATTTTAAAGATGTTCTGAAATTCAAATATAGGAGGCGTTGTTCGCTTAAAACTGATTAGGGGGCATTGTTAGCCAATTTTGCAAATGAATTATTAATTTATATGTGTAATTTATAACATATGTATTAATTTATATGTGTTATTTATAACATTTGTTAAAAGAAGGACAAATTTTATATATCATATCTAAAAATTAATTGAAATATAATATAAAACCGTGTTGATATCTTATATATTATCAATTTTCTTAGAAAATAAAAATATTTGAACAAATAGGCAATGCCACCACACAACATATTTGGAAAATTTGACGTCTCCGGGATTATCACACTCAATGAAGACTGCAAAATTGGCTAATTATCGGACTTCGGTGGCCTGGCAAGTAACATCCATCAAGTGAGAATTGACAGGTGCAAGAAACTATATTTTTAATGTTTTCATTAAATCGTGGCCGTTAGCTTTGCTTAATCAAAACTATATATATATATATATATTTATATTTATATTATTATATATATTTATTATATTATATATATTATATATATTATATATAATATATATATATATATATATATATAGTGGAAAAAATAGTGCCATTTTAGGACGGGCGTGGCTCGGACGTTAACTTCGCCACAAGCAAGCTGACCCAGACTAAGCGAAACTTCCGACACCATGTGTTGTTTTGTTGACTTTCATAGACGTGCCGTAACGGGCTTTAGTTATATCACGGAGCATTTGTATTTTTAAACTTTCATAGTTTAAAATGGCAAAATGTAGTTTCACAATTTAAAATGGCAAATTGTTCTCCTTCCTCCTGTGAAATGACAAAACTGTTTGTAAAGTTAAGGTGTTTATGTGCGCTTTCGGTATGAGTGAATGTACTAATAATTATCTATTTTTTTACTGTTTTTTAAATAAAAGTTTTAGATTTTGATGAGATCTATAATTTAATGTTCAAAATTTTTCAAAAAGATACTTCTAAATAGATTTTTAAAATAGTTAAAAAATTCATTTAGATTTTAAGCTTCAAAACACTAATTTAGAAATATGTTTTTGAAAGATTTTGAACATTTAAACTGTAGAGCTCATCAACAGCTATAATTTTCTTATTGAAAGCTTTAAAAATATACTTAAAATTATTATTATTATTATTATTATTATTATTGTTATTATTATTTTTCACACAAACGATATAGCAATTCCGTCATTTGGCAAAGTCAATGTGACATAAAATTACTATTTTAATTAGGAAAGTATATTTTTGCTATTTCGGATTACAAAAGAATATAAAAATACAAATACCCCTTATATCCCAATTGTAATATTGGCAGCGCATTGTCCAAGCATACTCGGCGCAATTCAAACATAGTGACTTAGTACGAGCGTGCTGTTTTTTTTGGCAAAATTAGCAAACAACACCCTCTTAATCAGTTTTAAGTAAACAACACCCTTCTATAAGTTTTTAAGAGAACAAAACTATTTATGATGTGAAATGACAAAAAAATCCACGTCTATTTTTTCCACCAAATTTCTCTCTCTCTCTCTCTCTCATCTTTTTTTCTGTTTCTTCCCCTTCGGTTCTCTCTCATATCTTCAGTGAACTCGCTCCATTTTCTCCGTCGAGCTTGCTCTCTTCTCCGGTTATATTCTATGGTGATCTCCCATCGACTTCATTTTTTCCGGCCATCTCTCAATTTCTCATTTCTCCGACTATCATTATTCCTCTACTTTATCAAATGATCTCTTGGGCGGTCGTATTAGCTTATAAAATATCAAAAACATCATTTTATGAAAAACTAAAACAATTTAGACCATCCCGTAATAGTATAACCTAATAAGCTCTACTGTTTGACACCGTCGTCATATTATTGGCATAAATTTTCGTATAGAGCTCCAAATGAGATGTGACCAATTCCATATGATTGTTGTTTGAGTCCTTTTTCATATACAACTTATTTTATGTCATTTGGAGCTATATAGGAGAAGCTATGTTAAAAATACCAAGACTGTGCGAATACCTGCGTCACACTTACGAACACCTATAAACACCAATATTCTTATACTTGTTAGAATGATTTTTGAGTCCTCTTTCATTTAGGATTGGTTTCATCTCATTTGAAGCTCCATACGAGAAGTTAAGTTAAACAAATGAGACCTTGCGAACTCCTGCAAAAACCTGTGAACACTCTGCGAACACCTATCTTGAACACCTACATTTCTTATACTTGTTAGAAATATCTTTGAGTCATGTTTTATTTGGGACTAATTTCATCTCATTTTGAGCTCCATATGATAAGTTATGTCAAAAAATTCGAGACCATACGAACACCTGCGAGTACTTGCGAACACCCTGCAAATACCTATATTCTTATAATTGTTAGACAGATATTTGAGTTTTCTTTCATTTAGGATTGCTTTCATCGCATTTGGAGCTCTCTACCAGAAATTATGTTAAAAATACCGAGATGCTATCAAGAATACCGAGGTGCTGTCAAGCTACTATAGTGTTTGACAATATCTTCGTATTTTTTGCATAACTTCTCATATGAAGCTCCAAATGAGATGAAACAAGTTCCAAATAAAAGAAGCCTCAACGATCTTTCTAACAAGTATAAGCTTGTAGGTATTTGTAGATATTCGCAGAATTTTTGCAGATGTTCACAGGGCGTTCGCACAGTCTCGACATTTTTAACGTAACTTCTGGTAGAGAGATCCAAATGAGATGAAATAATTCCTAAATTAAAGAAGACTCAAAGATTATTATAACAAGTAGAAGAATGTAGGTGTTTGTAGGTATTCGTAGGATTTTCGCAAGGGCTCGCAGGTTTTCGTATATCTATTTTTTTTAAATATCTTCTCGTATGGAGCTACAAATGAGATGACCAGTCCCAAATGAAATAGGACTCAAAGCTCTTTCCAACGAATATAAGAATGTAGGTGTTCGTAGATGTTCGCAAAGTATTCGCAGGGGTTCGCAAGTGTTCGCAAGGTGTTTGCTGGGTCTTCTTTTTTAATGTAACTTCCCGTAGGATGCTCTAAATGTGATAAAACAAGTTTCATATAAAAGAGGACTTAAGCAGCAATCATATGGAATTGGCCTCATCTAATTTGGTGCTCTATACGAAAAGTTATGCCAATAACATGACAACACTGTCAAACACTATAATAGCTTGACCACATCTTAGTATTTTTAACATAAGTTCTCGCAGAGAGCTCCAAATGAGATAAAATTAGTCCTGTAGGAAGGTAGACTCGAAGATCTTTCGTATGGACTTTGTTTTATCTTATTTGGAGTTCTGAAGATAAAGTTTTGACTGAAAAGCCAAGAGTTTATTAGGTTATACTGTTACGAGATGGTCTAAAATATTTTAGTTTCTCATGAAAACGATATTTTGATGTTTTATAAGTTAATACGACCGCTGGAGAGATCACCGGATGAAGCAGAGGAATATGGATCACCGGAGAAACAAGAAATATAGAGATAGCCGGAGAAAAAAAATGAAGTCAATGAGAGATCACCGGGGAAGATAACCAGAGAAGAGAGCAAGCTCGCCGTAGAATATGGAGCAAGTTCGCCGAAGATATGAGAGAGAATCGGAGGGAAGAAATATAAAGAAGGAAGAGAGAGAGATTTGGTGGGAAAACTAGACGTGGCCATTTTTGTCATTTCACATCGTAAAGGGCCTCTATTCGCTTAAAATCTTATAAGAGAGTGCTATTTGCTTAAAACTAATTAACGGGAGCGTTGTTTGCCAATTTGCCTTTTTTTTGTCTTTATTATTATGGTGGAAAACTTTTACTCGTAATTGGTTTCATTTTATTTGTCCCTCCTGTAGATAAATTTATGAGCTTTATAATTTACATTCCACTAATCGAGGATACTTATTCACGTTTTAGCATTGACAAGTCCGAAGGCTTGTTTCGTTGGTTTTTATAATGAGTAAAAGGCTTTGGAGTTTGAAGGCTTTTTGTTTTTGCGCAAGGTGGGGGGGAGGGGGACTTGCATATCAGTCTCTCTACTATTTAAACTTTACAAAATAGTCCCTTTTCTTTTAACCCGTTAATTATCTACACCCAAAACATCTATTTATAGTATTTTTTGGTAACATTTGAAGATACAAATAGTAAATCTTGTCAAAATCTAAAAGTTTCACTAGAAAAGTATTTTCAAAAAATACTTTTAAATATGTGTATTTAGATTCCCAAGCACTTTTGTTAAATGGATCATGACATGTATCTCTTCAACTTCCTTCTCTATCTCTATAAATGGAGAGCTTAAAGGTCATTTTAAAGGAAAAAAAGTGGTTTAGGCAGGGTGATCCACTATCACCATATTTGTTTGTTTTAGCTATGGAGGAGTTCTCTAGACTGATGTGGAAGTTAAACTTTGACAAATCCTTCAAGTTTTCATCCCAAGTGCAAATGTATTTCTATTACACACCTTTGTTTTGCTGATGATTTGATGATTTTTACTTATGGGGATAAAACATCTATTCAAAATGCTCTTGATATCTTTAATGAGTTTTCTGCTTTCTCTGGACTAGAGGCTAATCTTGCCAAAAGTCAAATGTTTCTTGCTGCGATCAGTAAAAGTATCAAGCAGGAGTTTCTAAACCCTTTGGTATGCAAAAAGGGAAGATGCCTATCAAATATTTGGGAGTTCCCCTATTTTCTGGACGATTTTCTAAAGATATTTGTAATGTTTTGGTGACCAAGATTTCCAGCAAAATCTCAAACTGGGCTGATAAAATCCTTTTTTATGCTAGGAGAATCCAAATTATCAAGGCAATGTTATTCTCTATGCAGGTCTATTGGTCTAGCATTTTCTTACTCCCTAGAACAATTACTCTTAAGATAGAAAAAATTTGTCGGAGGTTCTTATGGTCATGAGTTTCAAATAAGAAACTTGCAGCTGTTGCTTGGGATTCTATTTGTAAACGTAAGAAGGAAGGAGGTTTAGGCCTGATAAATCTGAGCATATGGAACCTAGCTGCTATATCTAAACTTTGGGATGTGGCATCAAAACAAGATAGCTTAAGGGTTAAATGGGTTCATGCATTGCACTTAAAAAATTCCAACATTTGGCAAGTATCTATCCCTCAAAATGATGAATGGGCTTGGAGGAAGATTTTGAAAATCAGGAATTTGCTTAGGAGATTTTTCTTAACAGATGTTGGAAATGGTATGAACACTTTTTTTGGTATGATAATTGGTTGAGTGTTGGTCATCTTTCTAATATGATGTTGATTGTGATATTGATGAAATGGGAATTTATAAGAATATTAGTGTTGCAAGGATGTTTAAGCATGCTTCATGGAGGATCCCAGCTGTCCTTTACAGGAAAATTCATGTACTGGGTGAAGCCCTTGACAATGTATTCTTAACAACTTCTCCGGATAGGACTTTGTGGGCTAAAGGAAAAGGGTTATCCATTAAGAAAGCTTATCATTCTATTATACCTGTGAGTAACAGAGTTCCTCGGTTTAGATTTGTTTGGGATCCTTGTAGTTTGCCCAAGCATAAGTTTGTTATGTGGTTAGTGTGTCTAGGTAAACTTTCCTCCAGAGATTTACTTACCAGAAAGGATCTAAATGTGGGGTCCACATGTAGTTTTTGTGACAAAGATGAATCGATTTCCCATCTCTTTTTTGTATGTAATTTCACTGCTACAGTTTGGAACAGAATATCTCACTTGATAGGGTTGTATCCACAACAATCAAATTGGGATTTTCTGCTTTCTTGGTTACTTAAAAAGTTAAAGGGTAAGAATGGGGTGGCTTCTATGAGGAGAATAGTTGTGGCTTCCACCATCTATGCAATTTGGAAGACTAGGAATGATATTACTTTCCATGGTGCTAAGGCTTCTATCCAGGGAGTTAATAAAATTATCTGTGAAACATCTATCTTGAGGATGCACAAGTTTGACAAATTTATCAAAAAGAGATTGGTTTAGAATGTTGCAGAAGCTTTCAAATATCTCTAATTGACTTCCTGTATTTCTTTGAAGGTTGATCTGGAATGAACAAGTTTGAATCAGCTGCTGTTTCTGCCTTACTGGGTCATATTCTGTTTAGATCTGTGGTTTTGCTGACTGTCTGAAATGAATTTGTTCTGTTGATAATCCTTTTAGAGCTGTTTCTGTCTATCTGGGATGGCTGCGTTTTTTCAGCTCTTTCGGGTTCTGTAATGAATCTGATTTAAAGGGGTTAAGATCTCTCTCAATGTTCTGGAGTGGATGATCCTTATTCTGCTCAAAGAAATGCTGCTCCAGGTTGTACCTCTCCTTTTTTTCATCTATCATTTTCATATCAAAAAAGGTTTTGAACCGGTTTTTCATAGCTAGTAGATAATACTAAATTTTTTTGTGAGGGGATATGATGATGCTTGTGTCTGGATATGATGATTAGTCAACATAGTACGATGAGTATTGTATGTGAATATGTTTTTAAAGGTGTTCCCAAACACATGCTAGTTAGCTATGAAATCCTCCTTAACATATTTATGGATGACCTTAGCTTAGTTTCATTTTCAAACTCCCTCAAGTAAAAGTGTAGTGTCTCTTTCTTGTACTACTGCTCTTTGATAATCATATGCTGGTTTGCTATATCTTGGGGTTCGGGTATGTTTATTTCTCTTAATTTTTTGGTTTAAAGTCCCATATTTCGACATCATCTTTTAGAGGAGACTTCTCCGAAAAAGGATTTTGGTGACCATGTGGGCCTCAGGCTTTTTAAACTTATAAGAATTATTGTTGTATAGCCTGGATAAAGAATTTGGATAAATCTCGAGTATTGGATGCCTTTAAAATCTAGTAGTTTTCTACCAAAAAGGATTTTGGTAACCATGTGGGCCTCAGACGTAAAGAATTCATCTGATATAGCCTAGAAAAAATTGGATAAGACCTGAATATTGGACGTCTATAAAATCCGGTTGCCGTTTCTCCAATATTGTGTTTGGTTGTCTCTAGTCTATAGTTAATTTTCAAGTCTTACTTTACCCCATTTTGTCTCTCTGTCAAAGCTTTTCCATTTATGATCAGAGGCATTTTTATGAGTTAGAGATGACATTTTAACTTTGACTGTTGTTGATTAATGTAGACTGGCAAAGGTCATGCCATATCTTAGACCTAGGAATTTCATTACTACTTGTAGTGTTTGAGGATACTCTTTATTTGTCAGATTTTTGTACTTTACTTTTTTTGATGGTTTGATAATCTGATCCACATTAATTGATTTGTAGATCAGAGGGACTAAAAGTCTAAACCCTGATGATGTAAGAATTTAAGGCCTCCATCTGCTGTAGGCGGGCCTCCTCTATTAAGGCCCAATTAATCATTTTCATTAACGCTTGTATGGTTTTAAACCTGTCATTGGTCATGGCAGCAATTTTTCCTGTCCTAGACTGGGCTAGTCTGAGGACCGCTCGTAAGTTGGACATGGACTGTGACCCGCACTAGACATTAACCGGATGGAATCTAAATTTTATATGAATTTTCTAAATTTTTCTGATGTTAGATAGTTGAGTGCACAAATTTGAAATTTCAATTTATAATGATTAGTCTAAATTTTATGATGTTGGATAGCATTTGACTTTCATCCCACTTCACAACACAAATTAACAAAAAAAAGGCCTACTTTTTATTATTTTTCCAGCACTTTCTATTTTTTTTTTTTATTTCACGTTTCCATTTTTCAGCTAAGTAAACAGCTCTTTTTTTTTTATATTCATTATCTTTATAATTCTCTCTATGCTACTAACAGGTAGATTATTGTTTGGTAGTCTTGGCTTCCACATTAACACTATTTACCAACAAATATGTGCCAAAAGTATGATAATGAGGATACTGATGGAAGGGAATATGATACTTATTCTACAAATTTAATAATAGTAATAGTATTACTAGTTTAGGCACATCATAGCTTTCATTTATTATAGTTTTGATCTACTCTCAGCTTAGCTTTTTTCATATGGGGCCTATTGAGTCACTTTAAAATAAGACGGAGTTGTGTATCAGTTTCTACTTTTCGAAAATGTATAAAGCCGCCCAATATAGAAATGGAGAAACATGCTGACGTAACGACATGCACATAGTCCCTAGAAATAAGAGGCTGATACGTAATTAATCCTTAAGATAATGTTTAAGATGCAAGATTTCTTGATTTGGTTCAATTTATCCATTGTTTCACTACATCTTCTATTCTCAATTTCCATGCAACTTATGGAAATTTTCCTTTGATTCCTATTGGAATGAACCCCAGAAGAAGTATTGGTAGAGGTACTGATACTCACTGTTATTTTTGGTGTATCAATAAATTGCCTTATAAGTAAATAGAGTGCCTTGTCTATATTGAGAATCGCATGCCGGAGACATTCTGGCATAGAAGCTGCACAATTGCATAGCTCCCACTCTATTTCCTGACAATAAGACTATTATCCGTTTCACCAATGCAATTGCTTCCTCTTTGTTGCACCGTGGATGGTCTCTCATGTAGCAGCCAACTCATGTAGCTAATCTTCGTTCGCTTAATTCTTTATCAAAACCTATAAGATCATTGCCTAGTCGAGCAACGGACCCCACGAGGTACATTAACCGTGAATCAGGGCCGATATAGCTCAACATTTCATCGGGTGATATGCTCTCCCATCAGGAAGATTGTTGTCCAGATTATGGCATTCAATCTGAAGGACATACAACCATATTTCATGTATTCATCAAATGATGGTATCTGTTGGTTCTGAATCAATTCTGCTTCCTTTAGGAATGATTCCGCCAACTTAGCCCACTAAAATATGACACATGTTATGCAAAATTAGATTCACTACGGGAAAAATGTCAAATAACGATCAAATGATCACTGTATTATAGTCTCTAATAGTGCGAATTTAAGTTGCAATAGCTTTCAGCGACTAAATTAAGTGCATTTAGTCGCCGGATCCTTGTCTCTAAATGTGATATTTTTGTAGTGATTGTAGACATATTAATTATATGAAAATAAAAAACAATTTCTTCTTTTACAGTTATTTTAGGGTTATGTATTATGTTGCCATACATGTAGTGGCAATTAAAATTCGGTTACCTCATGCCTAATGAAAGGTAAGACATCGTATCCTTGAATTTTACTTGCTTTAACTGCTATTTCTATAGCTGTATTATATAAGCCCAAGAAAGATATCTTGAGGTGTGTATCGTCGACAAGAGATGGATCCCCACCAACAAGATATGAAAGTTGTAAATCTCATCAAAATCTATAATTTTTATGTTAAAATTTTTTTCAAAAATTAATTCTAAATAATTAGTTTGGGTGTAGAAAATAGCTAGATCTACACCAAGTAGTGGTGTATATATGGTGCAGCTCTTGCAATAAATACAGCACTGACCTCTCTAAGTCTTTCATTTCCTGTTGATATTGTTCTTGTAGCATCTCCATATCCAATTTTGCAAGTTCCAAATATTTCCTACAAATCTTGTTTCCGGGCGACAATTGCCTTCTCGATTCTAGTCTTGGAAGGACTTGTCGAGGATTATCCAAACCGAACTTTATCTGTAAATTGTTATAAAATTAATAAACTCATCTCATTTATGCATGCTATCTGCCGATGATCAACAGCTCATTCCATGATGGCATTAATTACATTAGTTTTATGAACATTGTATAATTCTTATCATTTTGTTTATTGCTGAATAAATTTGTCATAGTGATATTTTCTAGAATGGGCGAGCCTAATGGCGCAGTGATAAGGATTGTCTCTCACCACGGCAATGTGTAGGATCGGATCCTGCCAAAAGCAGGAGGTAAACATCCTATGTCAGTAGCGGATATGGGTGCTTACGTCGTCTCCTCAGACTTCAAAAACGTTCACGTGTTAGTAGGGGCTGGGAGTGGCCTTCTGCCGTGGGTTCTCCGTAGTGACATTTAGGAGCTTCACATGTGATAGTGTTTTCTCTTTTCGTAATCTCTTCATTTTTTCTCAGTGCCGAAGGACATCAGAATATCTTTCTGCAAATGTAATGCTACCGAAATTGGTGCAAAACTTTCTCCCATAAGTCATTTATGGATGGAAGAATGTGCCTGCTTAACAGCAACTGATACTCAAAAGTAAGCTTGGTTGATTTTGGATCAAACTTTGAACAACTTTTTGGAGCTATACCATTGCCCTCATCTTTTCTTTTCTTTTTTTTTTTAAACTATTATTATTATTATTTTTATGTGATTATGTTTCTGTGGTCCTCTTTTGGTGTGTCTGGCTTGAATTGGATCATCACATCTTTACCGCTACTATTTCTAACTTTTATTCTTTCTACTAGGCACAAGAATGCTGATCTCCTCTTAGGCAAGTTTTTTTATAGGTCGAAGGGGACATAAAGTGGCACGGATTCATCTCAAGTTTTATGGGCATAATAGTCGATTTTGGGCTTGAGCTTGGTGCTTCGTTTAACCGGGTTCTGATTTACTTTACTGTGAGACTTTTGTGCTTTTTCTGTTTTGATCACCTCCTTAGGAATTTGTTTGGAGAGGTTTTGCAGATATCTAACATGAAGGTTAGGGTTTATACTTTGCACTATTATACTATGGGTTTTGCTATATGGTTTTTTATACTTAAGTTTTTGTACTTTTAACTCAAGGCTGACACAGTTTTTTTTTTCCACTCAAGGCAATGGATATTTTCAAAAAGTGTTACTTTTCTTTCTAAGTGAAAAGGTAGCAAGTAGCCCATGACGACTAGAACGGATGGTTGGGGCTTTAAAGTGGAGGTCTTAAATTTGAATTCTGCAAGCGCCATCCATAAAAATGTGGGAGATTTAATTATCTCCTTTGTATCCCGTGGAGGGTGGCAGAGCATCCGGGCCAGTTCAGATCGAAAGATTAAGATTTTTCGGCTGGTGGAAAATAGGTCGGTGCCATCTGTGGGTTTATCTATTACAACAGTCATATAAAAATGGGCCGGTTACGGGTAGAATTTTTTTACAATAATCTCAAAAGAAAAAAAAAAAGAAGAAAAGTAGCAAGTAAAGTCATTTTTATATAAAGAAATTTGCTTTTTCGCATCCCACATCATTTGAAATTACGTTTTTGTGCCCTCTTATTCAAAATAGCATTTGATGCTCCATTAATCATATGAATTGACAAAATTGCTCTTATCCTACAGTTAACTTAATAAGGATAATTTCTTTACTTTACACGTTCAAAGAACATAAAAAAGTCATTTTGAATTTGCAATGTGTAGTTGGTTTTGTTTGATTGGGGTGTATAAAACCGCAAATATCCCTTTAAAAAAGATTGGTGAGTACTCTTCTTGTTCACACGTAAACTGGAGGAAATGAATTTCAAGCCATAAATAAAAAAATAGCAACATTACCTCAATCTTTTGGTTGTTTGTTTCTAACAAATTTGGACCACCCTCCATTAAAACTCTACTTAGCTCGGATCGTGCAAACTTGTTGATGGCATGCATGACACTAGATTCTCCTGGAAAACCAGCTTGCGAGCACTTGTACAAGTTTATGGTTGTTGTTATGTGGCTCGGCGATTGAATCCAAAGAGAACAAAAGTATCCGTTATCGCCATTCAAGTTCTCGAGGACGCCTAGAAAGAGTAATTCAAAATCCATAACAAATGCAATAAACTAAAGAGCAGTCATGCCAACTTGGCCAGACATACCATAATATGGTCACCATGTCCTAGTATGGTATGGTTGCGTCAAAATATTCATTTATATAACGATAATTTTCAAAGGAAAAAACTACTCACCTCCAATAAACCCACACATTAAACCACACACAACTAATCTCTACCACATATTCGTCTCGTGATCTACACACTTATCTCGTGATCAGCATAAATTATTAAAATTACAACTATACATATTGTGATATGTGGTCCTGATGTTGCCACATATGCTATGTGGTTTATTGTGTGGTTTCTTGGGTGAGCATAGCAAAATCCCTTTTCAAAAGGCTATGAATATGAAAAATAAATCTTAGTGGCTCTATAACCTTTTTTATTAAAAATCTTAAAAGATTACTTCTAGGAAAAAGTACATATTGGCTCATAATATTGAAAGTCATTGCAAATGAGCCACTGCTTTTTGAGTTTGGTGCAAATTAGCCTCTATCTTGAAATTTACGTCAGAATATTTTAAGTACTATATAAGTATTTTTAGAGAAGTTTTCACTATAAAAGATTTCAATGTGATTTATATGTTTTGTATTCGAAAGTTTTTCAACAAATACTTCTAATTAAATATTTCGAGACTTCAAAATCTTAGTAGGTTAACAATTAATTTGTTAATCCATTAGAAATTAGAGCTTCAAAACATATATTTAGAAATATTTGTTGAAAAAAATTTATACACAAAAAAGTCAATTTTTGACGTAGTTTACAACTTTTGTATTCATTTTTTTTAAACACTTATAATTAACTTTTTGGAGCGTTCAAGATAATGAATTATATATGAGAGGTTTATTCGTACGTAAAATCTCAAAGGAGAGGCTAATATGCAAGTCTATCTTATTTTAATTAAATATTTGCAAATTTTCAAGTCTTAGAAAAGTTTAAAAATTATTTAAATACGTTCTCAAAACAGCTCTTCAAAATATTGTAATCTATTTCTTTCTAATTCCCTAGTTTTTAGAATCAGGAGTTCGGACAGTGCTACCGCACCCTTCTATCGTACGGTCAATTCTATAGGATCAATCAATTAGGCAAGATAGAAGAACTTCTTACATGCGGATACAGAATGATACTGCGTAAAATTAGGCTGCCACGACACCGAGGTCGGACCAACCCGAGGTACGGACTGACCCGAGATATGCCGACCTCCGTCATATGCCGACCTCCGAGGTATGCCGACCTCCGAGGTATACCGACCTCCGTCATATGCCGACCTCCGTCATATGCCAAGCCGAGCTGAACAGATCAAGCAGGAAACAATCCCAAGGTCATCCAATCCGAGGCCGATCTCCAAACAATCCTGAGGTCATCCGAGACCCAGGAAGCTTAGTGAAGCTCGGCCACCACCGGTTATGTACGTTTCACGAGGAGATGGAGAGGAGCCCTCATGAGGTCAAAGACCGACCTCGGCCAACCGAGGCCGAGCTCGGCAATCGACCGAGGTCAACCTCGACTCCACCTACCTCAGTAAAGACCATTCAATGCATGTGTCAGAGACGCAGACGGAGCAGGTGACATTAATGCAACCAGCGGCGGACTTGACGGCTGCAGACGCGACACCTGCGAAATGACGACCCATGCCTACACATAGCCGACACGAGCATTTATGACGGACACGAAGCAGGGCGGCGGAAAGCGACAGAAGCTAGCATCAACGTGGCGCAATCCGAGCCGTCGACCTGGGGGCAATCTCGACCGTCCGAGCTCCGACCCCTCCTATATAAATAGAGGAAGGCCCAGAACTTAAGAAAAGAGGCGGAATCCGCGGGAGAAAGTGGAGAAGGGGAGAAAAAGTGAGAAAATTTGTAAAAAACACCTCTTCTTCCACTTATAATACAAAAATTCTTCCGGTGGTCGCGTACGACTCGTGGAACTTTTTATTCCCGACCAGATTGGGGATTTTTCCACGTAAAAATTACGTCCTCTTTGAGTGATTGTTTACGTCTTCCTGCGAGCGACGTCTACCTTCGAAACTTGAACCGGTCGCGACACGCGCGATCACAGAATAACCATGGAGTCTCAGCAAACGGAAGGCAAGCATCGTAACATTCGCATCCTTGAACCCTGTGGCTTCTTTCCATTTCCTAAAATAGTCAAACAAAGCTGATGAATGCACATGAAAAAAAAAGAGCAATTTATGAAAATCATAGTATTTTAAAGGCTGAAAAAAGCATTTTATTTCGTGAAAATGGTGAAAAAGCAGGTCATTGATAGCCACATCCAGTCTTGTAACATTTGTTGAAATATAATGATATAAAAATATATGAACTTGATAATATGATTACAATGAGATGTGCCTCTTATATAATAAGAGGAGAACTATGTTTACAAGGAAATAATAAAAACAATAAAGAAACAACATAAATTGGAAATGAAATTACAAATGAAAATTCTAAATATGTAATCTAACATCCCCCCTCAAACTCAAGGTGGTCGAGTGGAATGCAGCTTGAGTTTGGACACAAGTTGCTGAAAATTTTTAATAGAAGATGATTTGGTGAAGATATCTGCAAGCTGATTGTTTGATGACACTAAGAATAGCTGAAGAGTACCACGATTAAGATGTGTTCGAGTAATGTGACAGTCTATCTCAATATGCTTCGTGCGTTCATGAAAAACATCGTTATGAGCAACCTGAATAGCACTCTGATTGTCGCAGTGAAGAGGTGTAGCAGTCTTGAAGGAAACGCCCATGTCGCTTAGTAACCATCGTAGCCATATTAACTCTGTGGTGGTGTCTGCAAGAGCTCGATACTCTGACTCGGTGCTGGAACGAGAAACAATAGATTGTCTTTTGCTTCGCCATGAAATAAGTGAATCGCCGAGAAGAAAGCAAAATCCAGTAGTCGACCGTCTATCTGTAGGATCACGACCCCAATCTGCATCGGAATAGGCTGAGAGCTGAAGTGAATTTGATGAAGGATAAAACAAACCGTGAAAAATAGTACCCTTGACATATCTCAGAATACGAAGAACTGCAGCAAAATGGACTGATCGAGGGGACGACATGAATTGACTGACACGGTGAACAGCATAAGCTATATCAGGTCTTGTTACAGTGAGGTAAATTAGACTTCCAACAAGCTGTCGATAAAGGCTAGGATCTTGAAGTGGTTCGCCAGCTAATGAACCGAGTTCCCAATTTTCTTCCATCGGAGAGGCCGCAACATCACTATCAGATATACCGGACTTGGAAATCAAATCTGAAGCATATTTTGTTTGGGACAAATAGTAACCACTGCTACCTGAGGTGACCTCAAGTCCAAGAAAATAACTAAGTCTTCCAAGATCCTTCATTTCAAACTTTTGACTTAAAGAAAGTTTAATGTCATGTATACCCTTAACATCATCTCCTGTAATAATCATATCATCCACATACAATAATATTAAGATTAACCCTGAATCTGTTTGTCTTCGAAAAAGTGCAGCATCATAAGCACTTGAAGTGAAACCTAGCAATATCAAAGCAGAACTGAACTTGGAAAACCATGCACGAGGAGCTTGTTTAAGTCCATAAAGAGCTTTACGAAGACGACATACTTGGCGTGGAGAATGGGAATATCCTGGCGGCGGCTGCATATAGACTTCTTCGGTCAAATCTCCATTGAGAAATGCATTTTTAACATCCATCTGAAAAAGAGACCATTTTCGGGAAGATGCAACTGCAATAAGAGCCCGTACAGAGGTAAGACGAGCAACCGGAGCAAACGTCTCTTCATAATCAATTCCGTATTCCTGAGTATAGCCTTTCGCAACCAAACGTGCCTTGTAACGTTCAACACTTCCATCTGCATGAGTCTTAATCTTGTACACCCACTTGCAACCTATAACAGATTTTCCTAGAGGTAGATCGACTAAATCCCAAGTGTTATTTCTAATAAGTGCATTTAGTTCTTCATTCATAGCTTTTTGCCAAAGAGGATCTTTAGAAGCTTCGGAAAAATTGTGGGGTTCATGAAGAGAAGCAAGAGCAAAATAACAATGGTAATCTTTTAGTAGAATACTAGGTTTACTCACCCTTCCTGATAATGTACGAATCTCATGTGTTGAATGTGAAGGAGAAGCATGAAGGTCACTTGTGCTGGATGCAGACGAAGAGTTTGGGCCGAGAAATTCCGTAGAAGTGGTTTCGGTTATATCTGTTGAGTTAGGTGGATCGAAGAGTTAAGCTAGGAACAGTATCGATAGGATCATCAACAAAAATTAATGATTGTTGTTGGCTTAAAGAATCGAATGAAGCAACATTTGAAAACAAAACATGTTCCCAGAAAACAACATGACGAGATATTCGCAATCGTTTTGATATAGGATCATAACAACGATATCCTTTTTGCCCTATTCCATATCCTAGAAAACAACACATGCGAGATCTGGGTTCTAACTTACTTCTTTCATGCGGTTGAAGTTGAACAAAACACACACATCCAAAAACACGTAAAAGACTATAATCAGGAGAAAAACCATACAAACATTCATAAGGTGTTTTATTTTTCAAAACAGTAGAAGGAATACGATTGATAGTATAAACAGCTGTTAATACAGCCTCACCCCAGAGGGACTCTGGAATAGAAGCAGACTGCAGCAAAGCACCCATAGTTTCAACTATATGGCGATGCTTACGTTCAGCTCGACCATTTTGTTCTGATGTACCTGGACAAGATGTTTGGGCAATTGTTCCTTGTTGTGCAAGAAACTGAAGAAAAGCATCAGAAGTATATTCCTTCGCATTGTCTGATCTGAAAATTTTGATTGTACGAGAAAATTGTGTATAAATCATTTTAACAAAATTTGAATAAACACTCAATAATTCAGATCGACTTTTTAAAACATATATCCAAGTAAAACGAGAGTAATCATCGATAAAAATAACAAAATATCGAGAACCACCCATTGTTAAAGTCGGAGAAGGACCCCACACATCAGAATGAATTAAATCAAAAGAACTTTTTGATCTTGATGTACTATTTGGAAAAGAAAGTTTGGACTGCTTACTTAATTGACAAGAAATACAATCGAAGTTTTGCAAAACTACCGAACCTATTTGACCACTAGAAACAAGAGAACGAAGTTTAGACATTGAAGCGTGTCCTAAACGTGAATGCCATAATTGGGATGTATTTGAAAAAGTTGAAGCAGCTATTGGATAAGTTGATGGAAGATGCAGATTGTCCAACAGAAAAATCCTATCCACTTTACGGCCTGTCCCAAGCACCTTCCCCGTTCGCGCATCCTGCACAACACAACCAGAAGAAGAAAATATTAGTTTAAGACCAAGTTCTACAAGTTGACCAACAGAAAGAAGATTGTGAGTTAATGATGGAACTAAGTATGCATTAGAGACAGAAAGCGAAGGAGTTGAAATTTTTCCAACATGGGTGGTATGTAACAGCTTTCCATCAGCGGTGTGAATTGGTGGAACGGAGATATTAGAAGATTTAGTGGAAAATAGATTTTGATCGGAAGTCATATGATTGCAACAAGCCGAATCAAAAAGCCATGGTTTAGTACCTGGAAGAACGGAAAGTGCAGAAAAGCTTGAATTTGAAGAACCAAAATTACCATTAGAAATATTTGATTGAGACTGTTTATACTGAGAGAAAGCCTCTAGTTCATCTAAAGTAAGTTGCAGAGTGATTGTAGACGAAGAAGATTCAGCAGCGGAAGTATTGTCTGCAACTGCAGCAGTTCGGTGTTGAAAAGGTTGATGCCGTGAATTAGGATTTTGATTCCTTCTGAAATTGAGCGTCCTGCATTCGTCGGTGTTGTGGCTAGAAACTTTGTGAAGACTGCAAAATTTTCTTGATTTTTGTGCATTATAGTTGTTGGATTTCTGAATTGTCTGAGAAGTGGCCAAAACTGTCTGAGAATTGGTAGGATTTGGAGCATTCGAAAAGAGAAGCAGCCGTCTTCTTTCTAGTTTCTTCAGAACGTAATTCATACAGCAACAACAAAAGATAATGTAGGAGCGGGATTTTGATTTAAGCAAAGATGACCTTTTATTCTCAAAATCGTCTATGAAGTCCCATTAGAAACTGTCGAAGACGCCATTTATCACGAAAATGTATTGTAGTGACTCAGACATGTGAGCATTGGTTTGGAGCAGATTGTTTATCCCAGAGAACTGCCATTTGACTGTTAAAAATCTTGAATAGATTGACCAGAAGTTTGGTGAAGGCCGATACAAGTTCCAAATCGATTTATATTGAGAACTTTGGTCGGTGACGGTAAATGTTTCTGCTAGATAGTCCCAAATCTCTTTTGCTGTCTGAAATGACCCAAATAATTGGTTGATTTTTGGTATGGAGGTATTAGAAATCCAACTGATGATCTTAGCATTATCAGCGATCCAATCACTTCTACGGACAGCAAATCTATCTGTTCACCTTCTACTATGGTAGGTGCAGTAATAGTGCCAGCAACAATCTCCCACAATTTACGACCCTGTAAAAACCAACGCATCTGTTGTGCCCAATAAGGATAATTGGTATCATCTAAAATGACTTGAATAGGCCTTACAACTTCATTTTGTGAAGTCATTTTTTTTTTTTTAAATCAAGTTCGATTACAATCGATAGGGTGTAGTTTCGAAGGCGTCGTGTCGAGACTAAACGAGGTAGTGACAACGATCGTTAGCGACGTCGATGTAAGTATAATAACGGTCGTTGACAAAGCTCGAAGTCTCAGAAACGGTCCGACGAAAAATCGCAAATAAAAAAAAAATATGTTGCGATAATATATAATGCCCTAGCTCGATTATGGCTCTGATACCATGTTGAAATATAATGATATAAAAATATATGAACTTGATAATATTAATTACAATGAGATGTGCCTCTTATATAACAAGAGGAGAACTATGTTTACAAGGAAATAATAAAAACAATAAAAGAAACAAGACATAAATTGGAAATGAAATTACAAATGAAAATTCTAAATATGTAATCTAACAACATTAAAGAATGTGCTTCTTCCAATGAAACCCCAAATTTCAACATTTAAATAGTTGGGCCATGTCGAGCTGGCATCCATTAACTGAAAGGGGATACTGTGTGGCTTAGAGGCACATGACTGTGTTTATATATATATATTTATATATATAGAGAGAGAGAGAGAGAGAGAGAAGAGAGAGAGAGATGTGGCTACACAGGGAGCTTACGAATTCTTCAAGCAGTCATAGATGTCTTCAGATGTGTTTTATTTTTTGGCTCATCTAAGCCTATTTCTTTCGAATAAATCAAAATAGATTATTAAACATACTTTTTTTTTCCTGAAATTATAGTAGAAAAGCTCTGCCAAACAGTCCCATTTTCATGCGACATACAAAATGAATAAATGGACGGTTAAAATGGAGTGAAACTTACGAGTATACAGTATGTAAGATTTTTTGGATATGAAGCGTAAAGTGTCTTTGAATTCCTAATCGCTCTATCAAGTCCACCAAGTTCAGGGCGTCAAAGATAGAATCTGTACGACTACTTTCTCGATCAATAAGAGATGTGTAGTGCGAGAGCTCATTCGTTATTTCATCAATTAAAATTGCTTCTTTCCCCTGTGCTTCAGAAGCCTGCATTAACAGAAAGACAGAGAGCTGATTTATATTCTTCAGCATCACTTATGCGCAACATTATTAATTTCTCACCACATTTAACTTAATGCATAAATAATTTCGAGGGAATATTAGAAACCATTCATAAGCATTCCTAATTAAACTTGTTCTTTCGAGACATTTATGTTTGTGTGCTTGGAGAGAAAGAGAGGGAGAGAGAGAGAGTACTTTGTAGTTGCGACGAAGTTGAAAAGGAAGGCAAGAGATGCTTCAGATGCTTGTATTGAAATGACGGACGCAACGTGGGAGAAGATGAGAGCAGGACGGGCCGCTCGCATGAGAGTTGTGGTGCAATTTTGGGAGCAGCAGATGGATGAGATCTTGGATATGGTCTTGAAGCAAATAGAGTGCTGCAGAAGCAAATAGATTTTGGGAGAAAAGTAGCCATCACTTTTTTGGAGCTCTGGCGAAGGAAGTGGTTGATGTTTTTAACGAGGCCTTATCTCTTTTTAAACACAATCTCACTATATAATAGCTTCTAGCTTCGAAAATATCTTGCAAGCAAGCAGGGCGTTACGGATCAGAAATGGCGATGGGTCATGTAGGTCCCAGGTAGCAAATCACGCAGGCGCATGTCAATGGGTAAATATTTATATATGTGTTTGGCACCCCTTCATGTCCGTTGGTTTGCGAATGGGTACGCTGAGACGTATTAATCGATGTAGTTTATAAACATCTATAGAGACTTCTCCATAACTAGAGATGACATCTCTATATGAATATGATTATGTAGAAAGATTAAGAATAATACAAATGCATTAACAAACTTGACAATCAAACAAATGAGATTTCCAATAAACTAGCCAATAGGAAGAGCTAAGAGCAAAAATAACAAACATATAATAAGCTTATATTTTGATTTTGTAGTCACTATTCTTTTAATTTTTCAGGTTTCAGGTACATATTTTATATATTCTGAACCGTTGGCTTGTGAAACCAAGT
Source organism: Xerophyta viscosa (assembly GCA_002076135.1). NCBI lineage: Eukaryota > Viridiplantae > Streptophyta > Magnoliopsida > Pandanales > Velloziaceae > Xerophyta > Xerophyta viscosa. The sequence goes on from MJHO01000047.1 coordinate 2,410,946, forward strand.
ACTTTTAATTATCCTTCGCTTTAATCTTGAATGTGCTCTTCGTAATTGTCTTTGTGAAATATCTTTGCCTCTTCTATGGATCCTCTTCTTCTTTTTTTTTAATATAAAATTACATTTTAATCCACCATAAATCTATATTTGTTCGATTCAGCCTCTGAAAATAGAAAAACGTGCTGATGTGGCGCGCAATGCGCGTAGCCACGTCGGCGCGAAAATACATTTTCTGGGACTGAAATGCAAAGTGTACGAATTGGATGGTTGAAATACAATTCTCCTCTTTTTATCCTCGCCAACAGAATAAATTTATTTTAAAAATTGATAATTTGGACCTTAGTAAAATGTGGATTGTCGGTTAATTGATAGAGAGATAAGTCAAGCGATGAATTTACTTCGGATACTTTGGCAAATCTTGGTATCGGAGTACTAATTCTTTCTAAGTTGACCAATAGACTTAATTAATTTCATCATGATATTTTTGAACATAAATGTATTCATTTATTTTATTTTATTTTATTACAAAAGATTGATTTTATTTCATTTGGAGGTAATTAGATTTTGAAAGTCTTAATTTATTCAGATTTTTTGAGATTTTCCTAACCTTATTGTAACGGCCCGCGATTTGGGGTCGCCACGAAAATGTATTCACACAAATCATACCCGCATGCAGAAGCGATTTAAAGAGTTGTATGGTTTAAAATTCATCAAATACTATAAGAATTTAAAACTCCAACATATAACTCGGATTAAAGTACTAAACTCTCGGGTACTTGGCAAGTATCCGCGAGGGAGGAGGTCCTCACCACTCGACCCATCATTCCTTGTTAGACATTCAAATGCATCAACCTCCCTCGTTAATACTTAAGAATCTAAAATAATTTAAGATCTATAATAACTTTTCCAGACGAAAATTCTTTTTCGAAATACGTGCAAAAAGCTATTATCCAAATTTTTCATTTTTTATCACAAATATATTTTAAACATGCACACACTTGTATCATACCTAGATATATGCACACAAACTTGTAAAGATGACTTTGCACCTCAAAATCACCATTTATGTATACAAATGTATTTTAAAAAAAAAACAAAAAAAAAAAAGCACTAAAGGACCCATTTTTTATTTAAATCCAAATGATAAGGATCCAAAACATGCAATAAACTAATACATACTCATAAACATACAATAAACTAAAAATACGTATAAGTAAAACCACGGACCTTATACTTATTACTTTAAAATCGCCCCCGCATTCCGAAGGTAACATATTTGTTTATAATAATTTGAATTATTAATTTTTTTAATTTTAATTTTTTAAATTTATTATTTTCTTCGTTTATTTTCAGAATTAAGGCGTGACAAATTTGTATAGTGAAGAATCATGAAGATGTAAGGGAAAATTGCGTTTCAGCCCCCCCGTTTTCCAAAATTGACTTTTCAGCCCCCCGAAACGCGTTTTTCCGCCGACGTGGCGGCGCGCGCGTGCCGCCACGTGGCGTTTCGGGGGCTGAATCGCGCGACCCCAAAATTAGGGGGGCTGAAACGCAATTTTCCTATTGGCATCAAAGATGACGATGGGCTTTTTTTACGATGCTTTTTCCGCCGGTAACCATCCATTATAGGTGGATATTTGCAAATTCGGGAGTACATATATCATCCGCCAGTTCTCAAATTCAAGAACCGCCAGTTCTTCTTTTCATATTTTTTTTTATTTATTATTTTTAGGGCCGTGCATTTTTTTTTCAAATGATTTGCGTTTGTATCTGATCTTTTCTTTTGTCGAGTAGTGGGAAAGTCTCTGCAATGACTGCAACTATAAAGTAAGATAATTCTTTACTGTCAAAGTTGTCAACACACCTTCATATAATATGAGAGAACAATTTACTAAAATTAGTTTTTAGGAAATAATTAAGAGACAAACATCAAAATTTTCTAGGAAATTTCAGTTCATCCATCCCCCAAGGAAAGGATTAAATTTCAACATAGAGTTGAAGTGAAGTTTGCTTGCTTGTGTATCTTGAATTTATATTTTTAGATCCAAAGTTCTACGAAAGTAGCTACACTCCTAGCATAGACGTCGTGTATATCTATCCTTCTGAGAATTTACTTTGACGGAATTGTTGACTGGCATGCTATTTTTAGTTGGAGTGGATAGTGTTTCAATTGGATGGACTAGGACTCCGAGAACTCTCATGTTGCACCTTTAAGCCCTGCTGCCGCAAGTTACGCCCTCGTGCACCTTATAGGGTATGCGTATATGCTTCCCTCCACGTTCATTGGGTGTTGATTGTCGATACATCATTTTGTCCGGCCTGCCATCTCGCATTCAATAATGGCTCACAAGACATAATTCAGCTCAATTAAGCTCAACTAAGTCCAATTGAGCCCAATTAAGCTAATTAGTTTATTGAGCCCGATTAAATCGAATTATACTTATCAGACTCGTTGGGCCCATTCAGTTCAATTTGGCCCGATTAAGTCAAAGTCATATTCGTTTCGCGTAATTAGATTTTGTATTTGAAAATGAGATGGAAAACGAGCAATTTGAGAAGGGATGCCGGCGAGAGAGAGAGAAAGAGAGAAACCGAGAGGGGAAGATAGGTTACTTCCCTTCGTCTGCCCACTCCATTGCTTCGACGACGACATCTCCGAATTTGACAACGCCGCTGCACGCTGGAGAACGCCGCCGGAGTGAACTCAAAATTTTCGGCCGAAACTTGCGCCTATCTCAAGACCCAGGTAAACCCTCAACAGTTGTCTCTTTGTTGTGTCCTTACGACCTAGACCACACTGTGTCGTCGTGGCTCGCCGGCGGTGAGTCACGCCGCTGGAAAACAAAGCAAACAAAAACTGCATAAAAGTTTCACCCACCTATAACTCGTTATACACACATCAAAATTAAAATTTGACATCTCCAACCAACTCGGGATTGTCAAAAACCATAGGGTGACCCTATGGATCGCTGCGATGACACAGCGCCCGCGGCGACAGCGGCCGCGAGCAATTAGCTTGGCCGCAAGATCGCTGCTTGCGGAAGACGATGAACGGCTTGGCCGATCCGTTCGCGTGAGCGCGCCCGGACGAGCCATTTTGGCTCAAGGCCGAACTACTTAGGTTCGATCTAGCCCATTTAGGGCCCAAATCGAATTTAATTGATTTTAATTAAGTTTTAGTCACAAATCAAGATTAACCAAACTCAGACCTTCTTTAACTGATAATAGTTATTTGACATGTACATATAAATTCGGAGGAGATGGATATTTTCTGAAAATAGATTCTTAATGGACAATTTAAAGAAAAGCGTTGGATATTTCTTATTTCTCGATATTACGCGACATATGCCTACTTATAATTGAATTTTACAAAATAATAAGATTAAATTTAAGATGTATATTTCTTACTAATCGATTAATCAAGCATGACTAGATACTTAAATTTAAGATGAGATGGATATTTCTTCTACTCAGAACGTTGCCTAAGATATCTCTAACATCGGGAGGATGCGTTGGATACTACGCTCACACAATCTAGGGACGAGATGGATATCTCATTTTACAACTTCTTAATAATTTGGCCGATAAAGAGAAAACGGAAACGCGCTGAGCCCAATACTAGAAAAATAATATTTTCATCACACGAGAACTTATCTTTTGATATTAAGCACATCACGACACCCACGAATAGATTTCACATTTTATATTTATTTAATTTGTGATTATTCATGCTATAAATAAAAGCAATCTAGTTATATATGCCAAAATAAACCTAAAATTATTATAATCGTCTATAGAGTACTCTCTTTTGATAGACGCTGTGGCGGTGTCCCGTCTTTTCCACACGTAAACGACGAACGAGCCTAAGAATCTCAAAAGTGCCTTATCCAGTTTCCTAATTTTTCATAAAAATCAGGTGGCGACTCCAACCTTCTTTTCCCTCTCCAGAGGAAGGTCGTCAACACTGATCACGTACCGATAAAGGTCAGCATGGTGTTAGGGTTGAGCCTGAGGACAACGGGGTTGTCATACCTTTTCTTTCAAAAAAGAAAAAAAAAAAAGAAAAAGGAAGAACTAGCCCCTGTAAAACGAACGAGTTATAATGAAGATGGCATCGCTAGGATGTGTGTATCACAACGTTGAAGTGTCAAATAATAGTTTTTGTAATGACAAATAACACACTATTACTATATAACAATGTTGGGGATGTAGAATCAAATTAAAGTGTCACATTCTTTAGGTTCCAACATGAAATTTTGCGTGTCGACTAGTTCATAGAAGATTGTTAGTATCTCCTATGCGCTAGATGGAGAAATGAGCTTGCAAATGCTACTACTACCTTCTGCCACGGTTAACCGGTAAAGAATTCCGCTACTTATAATTCTTTCATATACGGTTTAAATGTTATTAATAGAATGCTCATTTATTCTTATTGACATAGATTGTGTGTGAACTAAACCACGTAAATAAACTTGCGTCTCTGACATTGTATGGGTAAGCTTCTCACTGTATAATTGAAGGTGGGACAGCCCACATTGAAAAATCCAAAAAAAAAAAAAAACATCCGCTAACAGTTGGTCTTCGATAGCCGGGCATGCATCACATGATATATAATTGACACATGCAAGAATTATTGTGAGATGGTTGCGCCAACATGTATAGTTTATATTATCTTACCGAACTGCGTGTTCGCCGTGAACTTGAATTCCAACGTACATGGTGGAAAAACAAGCCAGTTTGATTCGTTGACCAGAATAAAAAAGAAGCAAAAAATGTTGACTAGTTGACCCTGATTAACTCTAACGTAGGTCTCCATCTTGATTTGTTGATTTTTTCTACACCGTGCCCTGACCGTTAGGTGTTGTCTGCGCAACCATATTGTAAGTAAGAGTCTGTTCTTTTTTTTTCTTCTTTATTATACTATGATGATGATATTTTACTTGTAATTGGCCTTTTCTTTCTTTTCTTTTCTTTCTTTTTTTTTTATATTATGATGGAGCATTTTAATTGTAATCCATCTATTTTATATGACTATTTTATTATGATGGACATATAGTAATAGTTTCCTAACAACGGTTAAAAAAGTATTACAATATAATACAATCAGCAATAATTTTCAAAGTGTCATGTCAATTTTGAAATAACGATAAAAATTATAATAGTTTCATGTTATATTTTGCAGAAATGAATTATGTAGTACTTACTAAACCATTGCAAAATAATTAAAATATATAACTAAAAGTAGGAAATGTAAATGGTAAAGAAGAGTGGCGTAGGAAATGTATGTTTGACACAGAGATTTTCACAGGCGATCACGTATGCCAACACAAAAAATCTACTGAAAACGGTTGAGGGTTACTACATTTCTTTTCTCTCCCACGGCCGAGATCTATAGCACCTCGGGTTACAATGTACTCAAAAACACTATTAGACTTAGCATGAATTGCCGAAAGCTTGAGTCTTCTCCAGGTGCTCTCGAATGTGTGAGGTTGAAATTCCGTCAAAGTACAATGGGTGGCCTTTTATAGGCATTGTTAAGCGCACGGTCGTGTCGTGACAGTTGCCGACGTAGTGGATCTGGCGAGAATCGTAGGTTGATTGGTTCTTTTGGCGCCACGTAAACACTCATGTTTGTTGGTGGTGGGCACAGCGTCTAACGGATTCCTCTACGTTCGCGCGACGGTACGCGATTGATTTGGACTTTCCTCACTTTTGTTGGATGAGCTTGTTCAAGGCTGGCCGATGCTGAATATGGAATAAGTTTCGAGCAGTTTTCCAGTGCCTCGGTTCGATTCGAAGAGTGTGCAAGCATCGGTCCAATGTCGGTCCCGATCTGGCAATCTCAAGGCTGGGGGCTTAGACTGATCCCGAGTGTCGTCGCCAGTCGAGCTGAGGTCGGTCTCACCTTGCGATCTCAAGGTATGCATATGGACGCCTCGGCGGCATGTGCACCTAGCTCATATGAGATACTAGGGCTCTTCCTCCTATATGGTGGCTAGCTTTTCAGCTAACACATGACAGTTCAAATCAGTACTATATCCAAGGGCCGGACAGGAGTGGTGACATATATTGGCCCCCTTCGGAACCTTGCATGTTGTCTCGGTCCAACCGCGCCACTTGATATCTCCTCTTGGCTCAGTACGTTCCGAAGGAAATATAAAGTGTACGAATCTGGGGCGGAACAAAACAATCGGCAGTAATTGTCATGACTCAATGAAGACTGCAAAATTGGCTAATTGTGTATTTTGTTGGTCTGACATCCATGAAGTGAGAATTGACACGTGCAAGTTCTATTTCATATTTTTGCATCAAATTGTGGCTATTAGCTTGACTTCAAAGAATATATATATATATATATATATATATATATATATATATATGGTGGAAAAACAGTCCCGCTTCAGGACCGCCGTGGCTTTGGTCGTTAATATTTGTCAATTTGAGACTCCACATTGTTATGTTTAGTTTTATTTAGTCATGCTCTAAGCGGCTTAATAATTGTATCTTGGAGCATTTGCTTTTTAAGCTCCTGTAATTTAAAATGCCAAAAATATACTCCCCTTATTAAAATAGCAAGACGATACCCTCTATCATGTTAAATTACAAAGTTGTTTGTCAAATTAATAAAATTTGATAATACATGCTTACAGTATGAACCATGAGACGGTGCACCTATGGCGCGCGTTAGGGCTTGAGAGCTTAAAACGATGCACCTAGGGACCTCACACCTAATTTGGGAGAGTTTGGAATTATTCTGACATGTCCTACAACGAGCACTCGTATCATAAGGTGGGGAGAATGAGATATTCCACCAAATTAAGGCATAAATTACGCTTTTGAGAGATTTGGAAATATTATTTTTTATTTTTAATTATTTATCAATTTTAATATTTCTGAATATAAACTTATTATTTGTTATTTGTTTTACTAAAAATTAAAAAAAAAATTATTATTTTATAGCTGTAAATTAAAAAATTTAACATGTGCTAATTATAAATATATCAATTCATTTATGATAATTTACTGATATTCAATTCTTTAAGAAATAATAGTTATCAATAAGCATCACAAGTACTAATGATTCTCACTTTCTTCACACTCCATAATTTTTTATAAGAAAATACAAAAACATTATATAAATAATGAAAAGTAGAAGAAAAAAAACACTTTCTCAGTTTTGACTTTTCTACTTAAAATAAGAAAGAGAGTTAACTTTCTTACTTTATACTTTAATTTCACTTTTCTTCAAATAAAATAATAAAAAAAAACTTTCTAACTTTCTCACTTTCTTTTTGCCTAAGAAGCTTATAATACAATAACGCAGTCATTAAATAGCTCATTAAATAGTTGTCTAAATCTGCAAATATCTTGCTGATCTGAGCTATATTAAAGTTTAATTTTAGCTGAAAGGCGCTGACTTTTGCCCAAGGTCATTTATCTAAGATAATCGAGACTTGCTAATTCTAAAATCAACGAGGCGCCATTGTGGTTATCGAGCCTCCCTAAGTTTGAGATCGGCAGAGATTCGATATTAGACTAACCCTAATAACCATATATCCTATAACCATTGCTCACTCGACATGTGTCAGTCCGAGACTTTATTATAATTTTTTTATATTCAAATTCTTTTTTAAAATATTTATGTAATTATCAAAATATTTTTGTGCAGAAAAAATAACCATTAGTGCGTAATTTTGGGGAAAAAAAAGTGTTGCGTCAATGGCCCTATAAATAGGAAGGTTTGAGCGGGGATAGTCTCACACAATTCCATCGAAGGAGCTTCAGTATTATTACAGAGAAGAAGCGATGGCTATTGCTACGTTCTCTCTCTTCTTCCTGCCGTTCATTCCCTTTCTTGTTGTGCTGCTAATAGGGAGGAAGAAGTCTCAGAATCTACGGATGCCGCCGGGACCCCGCGGCGTGCCGCTTCTCGGCATCCTCCCGTTCATGAACTATCAATTTCACAAATACGTAGCCAAGCTAGCAAAGAAGCACGGCCCGGTGATGACTGTCTACCTCGGCCTCAAGCCGTGCATCGTGTTATCGTCTCCGGAGGCGGCATGCGAGGTGCTGAAAGAGCAAGACGCTATCTTCGCCCATCGCGACTTCCGCACAGTCCACCTGAACACCCTGATCGGGGGCCAGGACATTATCTGGTCCCCTCACGGTCCCAACGCACGGATGCTCCGCAAGGCCGTCGTTCGCGACCTCACCTCGAACCCCAGTATTGAGGCAATGTCTGCGCTTCGTCGCCGTCGGATACGCACGTTGGTGGCCGAACTGTACGAGAAGCAAGGCCAGCCGGTGATGATCCGCGAGATTGTTTTCGAGTCGATGCTGGATATTCTGACGAACGCTCTGTGGGGAGAAGAGGCGTCGCAGGCGGTGAAGGAGGAGTTCAGGGAGGCTGTGGAGGAGATGGTGGTGTGTCTGGGCCATCCCAACGTGTCGGATTTTTTCCCGGCGCTGGCGCCGCTCGATCTTCAGGGGATCAACCGCAGGATGAGAAGAGCCATGGAAACGTTAGGTGCAGTGTTCGAGAAGATCTTTGAGCTGCGCAAGAAAGCCAAGGCGAACGCCAAGGGTCCAATCGTTAAGGATTTCCTAGACCTCATGATCGGTACTCTTGACGACGCCGAAATGAATCCCAAAAATCCCGTCACCATGGAACACATCAAGGCCTTGCTCGGGGTAAACCATTCAATTGCAGTTTAATTTGCTCGTAAATACTCTCGCAGAAAACAAATAAGTCTGTAGCAAGTTAGCTAACATAATACCACGTCAATTAGTACACCCAATTATTTGAGAAATTCATGTATTTTCCATGCATGCAGGACGTTGTACTAGCAGGGACACACTCGAGTACGGTGTCGACCGAGTGGCTGTTGACTGAGCTGATCCTTAGCCCAGAGAAGATGAAGAAGGTGAAAGACGAGCTGGACGAGAAAGTTGGGCGCAGCAGCACGATCGAAGAATCCGATCTCCACAACCTCGTCTACCTACAGGCGTGCTTGAAGGAATCATTCAGACGGCATCCGATCGGCCCTCTTTTATTCCCGCGCACCCCAAGCAAGAACACCAAGGTCTTAGGATACGATATCCCTGTCGGCAGCAGCATCATGGTCAACTGCTACGGCATACAGATGGACCCGGCCGTATGGGATAAGCCTGAAGAGTTCATCCCTGAGCGGTTCTTGGAGACGACGGAGACGTTCGACTACCTGGGAAATAATTTCAAGTACTTTCCTTTTGGCTCCGGAAGAAGGATGTGCGCCGGCATGAACCTGGGTGAGAGGTCGGTGCTCGTGACTATCGTTAATATGCTGCATGGGTTCGAATGGAAGCCGGCGGCAGGACACGAGATCGACCTCAGCGACAAGTTTTTGCTTGATCTGGTTAAGGCCAAGCCTCTGCTTGCAGTGCCCTACCCTAGACTTGATAGCCCGGAGCTCTATAATTAATTAGCATGTAAAATAAAAGTCCATTCGACACAGCAGCTCATATTATGACATACTTAATTATGAGTTCTTATGTTTACATCAACAAAAAAAAAAAAAAAAAAAAAAGTTCTTATGTGTTTTAGAATCCATCCGATGTATGTCTTTTTAGAAAGGAAAATGTCTGTTGTATATCTTAGTTTTAAACGTTTATGAATATTAATGAAGCTCGATATAGACCTTCGCAGAATCTGATACAGAATTTTAGTTTCTTTTTATTTTCTTTATTTTCTTTATTTTTATATTTTGGATTTTGCCCTCTGGCTTGGGTATAATAAATCTTTCTCTTGTACAGCATATTGATCCAAATGAAACCAGCGTAATTATTTTTGCGGTTTGTTGAAACCATAGGAATGTTTATCATGATTCTCTGATTTCTCCGACTTGTTCATTTGTTGAAACCAGTGGTCAAGGCTGGCATTTTAAAGTACTATGTATGATCAAGGAGTATAACTAATGGAATTTTGCCAAAAAAAAGTTCGTGTTTTACAGAATTGTTGAAATAATCTTAGGTTTTTTTGAACAACTCACAAAATTATTTTAGAATACATAAGTATAATTAGAAAATTTTAAATATGAAAAAAAATAAATTTTGTATGCTCTACATCTTCTGTATTCAAAAATATTATTAAAATTATCCAACGGCTCTAAAATTTTTATAACAAGTAAAAATTTTAAAATAATAAAATATTTATTTGAAGTATTTTTTTAAGAATTAATATAAAATTGTAAAGCAAAATTAAAATATTTTCTTTTTTTTTTATTTTTTTTTACAAAAACGTAGTTGTATATAAATGTCATCACTCAGGTTCGTGTCCTCGTTGGGTGAAATTTCTCACAGGATTTTCTAAAAAATTTTGTATCACGTGGCAAGAGTCCCCATTCATGAAAGACCTCCACTCGGATCCCACATCGTCGGTCGGGACTGAGCATGGGGGTTTTCAACAAGTTTGAATTTCCTGCTGGGGCATGCGCTCGCATTACAGTTTCCACCACAATAATCTAAAAGAAAAATGTGTTTTGACTTGATTTAATCATTATCATAAAAATATGTGTTTATTTTGAAGAATGGTATTGGGTTGGTACGTATACTACTCCTAAACCTAGAATCAGCAAAAGTTGTCTTTTATCTTATGCTCCACATTTTGGAATTTACACCAGAGTTTTTCAATATTGTTAAGAAGTTATTTTACATTTGCTAAAGTCGGCACCCCATTTTGTCCATGTATGAAAAATGATAAGATAACGCGAAACTGCAATTTCAGCAAATTGGATTTATTTGGCATAACACGAAACATTCTAATTTCTAATAGTTATGTGCCACATCATATTTGCGCGATCCCACTCGCTATCGTGTGATGGGAATTTGAATGGGAGGTCAGCTACAAATATTGATGGGAGGTCGGTTTCTGCCGCGCTTGCGTATGTTCCTACAGTTGCACCTCATGTTGTTGCTGTGATACCTCCTGGGAAACAATACTAGAGTCAGCGGTGCAAGGTGCCTCATAATGAGACGTTCTTTGGTCCCACCCTCCGTACGAGCTATGTTGACCCTGCTCATACCCTTCAAACTGCGGTACAGAAGGAACCTGCTCCCATCCTACGTACAAACTATGCCGAGCCCCCTCATACCCTCCAAACTGCGTAGAAGAGACCATGCTTCCATCCTCGTATAAACTATGTCATGTCTGCTCATACCCTCCAAACAACATAGGAGAGGGACCTGCTCATATCCTCCAAACTACGTAGTAGAGCGGCCCTGCTCCCATCCTCCTTATAAGCTAGTCCGACCTTGCTCATAACCACGGTACACACTATTATCCGAGGGGGACCATCCTGTAGTATCAGGCATCTGCCGTGCCGGCTTCTCTTGGACACCCCCAGCATCTTCATCTTTAATATTCTCATTATCTCCAATGGATGGTGGTGCGACCATTGGAAGTATCCCCTAGGGCGTATTCACGATATTGTCGGAACATTTCATTAGTAACACTCTGAATATACGCTCCGTATGTATAGTTTGGACGTGTATGCTCACCAGCTATATTATAAATATTCTGCACACTCTTAATCTGTTGTTTCACAAATACATGTATAAACTAGACATATAAGACACATAAAATTATTATTATGCAATGTTAATTGGAAGCTATTCAAAAAGATTTGTATTGACACATCACAGTATGTTATGAAGCTATTGTTCTGCTATCTAGTAGTGTCACCTAACAGAACTGTTACTTACTTGTTAGTACCGATTGAGTATGAGGAAGAGATGGATACTATTAAACAATTTTTGCATGGATTGTTTCTAGTTATATGTGAATCTTAAGTCTGCAAGCGATCAACAGCAGAGTCCTATTGATGATTCATATATTGGAACTTCACGTATCCAGAACAACGAAACTGGTCTTAATGCATGAACATCACCACAACCCTCACATCCAACAAATGATCCTCCATAAAAGCGTTTCTGTCCGATCGAAATACAATTGATGAGGACGCTGATCCTTATGAAGACTCACATGTAAATTTATCTGAAGACGAATCGTCTGAGGAGGATGAGGAAACAAATATTGGCGATGCAAATACTCGACGGCAAAATGATGAAGCATGTCCAAGTATGCATTCAAAGTTGGTACCCCTATATTGTGCCCTCCACATACAGTAACCTGATTGGAGTACAATTGAATAGAATGCTCCTATAACTACTTGGATGCACAACACTAAACCTACATGAAACTTAAATCAAGAGTTTTGTAAAGAAATACGTTCTTAGAAATGTTTGAGGTGGCAAACTGTAAGAATGGTAAGATAACTGCGTATGGCATCTAAGAGCAAGATTAATAGACACATAAGGAAAATGGAAGGTGATGAAGTATGTTGCTTCACATGAGTATTTCAACAAAGTAGATGAGCAGAATTCTGATCACAGAAATATGAATTATTAGGCAATTTTGGCGAATCGGGCCCCCCCTTAATTGGTTATTGGCGAATAACGTCCCGCTAATTAATTTTGGCCAAATCGCGCCCCTTTACGCCGAAAAATGACCAAAATATTCTTATTTTAGTTTTCGAGCATAACTTTGTATATAATACTACAAATGAGCTGAAATCGGTCATGTTTGAAAGATATTTGAATTATCTTTCAAATGGGACCGATTCTACTGCATTTAGAGCTCTGTACGAGAAGTTATGTCAAAAATACCGAATCAGCATCAAGCTGCTACGGTATTTGATGGCGTTTCGGTATTTTTAGTATAACTTTTCGTAGATAGCTCCAAATGAGATGAAACTGGTCCCATTTGAAAGAGAACTCAAAGAGCTTTCCAACAAGTATAAAATGAATACTAGGACATTCCAGCGAACGCTTGCGAACACCCGCGAACACCTGCGAACACCCGCAAACACCCGCGAACACCTGCGAACACCTGCGAACACCCGCGAACACTTGCGAACGCTTTTCTACATAACGTTTTGTAGAGAACTCCAAATGAGATGAAATAGTCTTGTTTGAAAGATATTGAAGATCTCTTTCTAATGGGACTTGTTGAGTGCCAGCGCGTGCGCCTGGCGGGTCGAGCCTGTGCGGCGGAGGCTTGCGAGCCAAGTCGGCAGGTTAGAACTGACTCGTGCAGGGTAGGTCACATTTGCTGGGCCAGTAAGACTGCCTGGGCTGGGCTGGTTGGGCCCTGGCTCACGCAGGTAACACTGCGAGCGCAGATTGTCCCACACCAGCTGGGGCTGAACTTGTGTTCGATTCATATGTGAGGAAACGACTCCTTAGACTGCGGCGTCGCATTTTAAGCCGAGCACCGGTCCTAACAGGACTAATATCACAGCATTTGGAGATACGTACGAGAAGTTATGTCAAAAATATCGAATCTATGTTAAGCTACTACGGTATTTGACAGCATCTCGGTATGTTTTGTATAACTTTTAGTAGAGAGCTCCAAATGAGATGTAATTGGTCCCATTTAAAAAAAAGACTCAAACAGCTTTCTAACAAGTATAACATGAACACCCGTGAACACCTGCGAACACCCGCGAGGCCGCGAACACCTGCGAACACCTGCAAACCCTTTTCTATATAACTTTTTGTACGTATCTCCAAATGTAGTGAAAATAGCACCATTAGAAAGAGAACTCAAATATATTTCAAATGGGACTAATTTCATCTCATTTGGAGTTTTATACAAAAAGTTATGTAGAAAAGTGTTCCCAAATATTCGCAGGTGTTCGCGGGTGTTCGCAGGTGTTCGCCGATATGTCATAGTGTTAATTTTATATTTGTTGGTAAGCTATTTGAGTTCTCTTTCAAATGGGACTAATTTTCTCTCATTTGGAGCTCTCTACTAAAAGTTATACCAAAAATACCGAGATACTATCAAATACTGTAGCAGCTTGACATTGGTTCGGTATTTTTTGTATAACTTCTCGTACAAAGCTCCAAATTCAGTGAAACCAGTCGCATTTTAAAGATAAAAATATCTTTCCAGCATAACCGATTTCAGCTCATTTGGAGTACTATACAAAATGTTATACGAAAAAGTGTTCGCAAGTGTTAGCGGGTGTTCGCAGGTGTTCGCGGGTGTTCGCAGGTGTTCGCCAGCATGTCATAGTGTTAATTTTATACTTGTTAAAAAGATGTTTGCGTCCTATTTTAAATGGGACCGATTTCATCTCCTTTGGAGCTCGCTACTAAAAGTTATACAAAAAATATCGAGATGCTGTCAAATACTGTAGCAGCTTAACTTGGATTCGGTATTTTTTATATAACTTCTCGTACTTATCTTCAAATGCTGTGATACTAGTCTCATTGTAAAGAGAACGTAAATATCTTTCAAACAAGACTAATTTCATCTCATTTGGAGTTCTCTACAAAAAGTTATGTTGAAAAGCGTTCGCAAGAGTTCGCGGGTGTTCGCAGGCGTTCGTCAGAATGTCCTAGTATTTATTTTATACTTGTTGGAAAGATCTTTGAGTCATCTTTCAAATGGGGCTAATTTCATCTCATTTGGAACTCTCTACTAAAAGTTATACCAAAAATACCGAGATGCTGTCAAATACTGTAGCAACTTGACATTGGTTCGGTATTGTTTATATAACTTATCGTACAAAACTCTAAATTCAGTGACACCAGTTCCATTTTAAATATAATTCAAATATCTTTCCAACAGAACCGATTTCAGCTCATTTGGAGTACTATACAAAAAGTTATACCAAAAAGTGTTCGCAAGTGTTCGCAGGTGTTCGCGGCCTCGCTGGTGTTCGTAGGTGTTCGCGGGTGTTCGCTAGCTTGTCATAGTGTTCATTTTATACTTGTTAGAAAGCTGTTTGAGTCCTCTTTTAAATGGGACCGATTTCATCTCATTTGGAGCTCGCTACTAAAAGTTATACCAAAAATACCGAGATGCTGTCAAATACCGTAGCAACTTAACTTAGATTCGGTATTTTTGACATAACTTCTCATACATATCCTCAAATGCTGTGATACTAGTTCCATTGGAAAGGGAACTTAAATATCTTTCAAATAAGACTAATTTCATCTCATTTGGAGTTCTCTACAAAAAGTTATGTAGAAAAGATTTCGCAAGTGTTCGCAGGTGTTCGCGGGTGTTCGCAGGCGTTCGTCGGAATGTCCTAGTATTCATTTTATACTTGTTGGAAAGTTCTTTGAGTCCTCTTTCAAATGGGACTAATTTTATCGCATTTGGAGCTATCTACAAAAAGGTATACTAAAAATACCGTAGCAGCTTGATCCTGAATCCATGATTCGGTATTTTTGACATAACTTTTCGTACAGAGCTCTAAATGCAGTGAAATCGGTCCCATTGGAAAGATAATTCAAATATCTTTCAAATATGACCGATTTTAACTCATTTAGAGTACTATATAAAAAGTTATCCTCGAAAAATTAAGATAAGGGTATTTTGGTTATTTTCCAGCGTAAAGGGGCGCGATTTGGCCAAAATTAATTAGGGGGGCGCTGTTCGCCAATAACCAATTAAGGGGGGTCCGATTCGCCAAAAATGCCGAATTATTATTTCATTGTGGATAAGATAATGGAGTTAGTGAGGGCACAACCAAATTTGTATTGCTAATATCACGCCTACATGAACATACCAATATACAGTATGTTATAGAAAATATTCAGAAGCCCTGTATAAAGGTATTACCCCAATATATGGCGACCGGAATATGTGTTACAGTCTATTACCTAGATGGTTACAAACAGTTCAACTTTTCTATTCGGGGTCAATGCCTGATGTGAAAGGCTTAAGACTATCAACGCCAAATAAAGCACTATTTGATAGAGCATTTTGGACGTTCGTACATTGTCTTGAAAGATTTATGTTCCTCCAGTAATAAGTATATGTAGACACCCCATTTTGTCCGGACTGTCCGTTTGCAGTTGGTTAAAAATACACTAATGGTGGCCGCGAAGCGCATTGAAAACAACTTTATTTGATCGGCCTAGTTAGACCGAATTGCACTCAATTAAGCCCAATAATCTCAATTAGATCCAATTAACTCGATTAAGCTGACTCAAGTTCAATTAGACTCGATCATATCAATTTATCTTAGAATTTTACAACTGACATGTCAACACTAAATCTATAATAACGTAAGTTATACACATTCAAATGATGAACAACCAATTTTGTATGAAAGCTAACTTGATCGAACATCCACCTGCAAAATTTCATAGTAATTGAATCACGATTGCTTGGTCAATTTTATCCACGAAGTTGAGCTCGTGTTAGTTCGCTCATATACCAAACAGGTTTTAGTCCAGAAGCTATAACTTTTTACATACAAATCGGAATGAGCTCAAATCAATTTTGTATGAACATAGACTCATCATATTACCTACAAAAAAAAGTTTGAGCTCGTTTGGGTTAGATTCGGACCAGTTTCGAATTTTTTAAATACCTTGACTATTACAAGATGGAGTTAATGGCAGATGTTACATTGTAGAGAGTTAGTGGAGGGGTTACATTTGGGGTTGATGGCAAACGTTACATGAGGGAGTTGTGGGCATGGTCATTAAGAGGATATAAGAGGGCAGCCGGAGGAGGAAATGTGAGGGAGGACAATCTGCTAGTAAAAAAAAAAAAAAGGGAAGCAAGAAAATCTGGAGAAAAAATTACGTAGAGAGAGAGAGAGAGAAATAGAGGAGAGCCGCCTCCACCGCCGCTGGTCACCACCAACACCACTAACATCTCATCGACGATGTCCTCGACTTCCCGATGCCGCCGCACCTTGGAACCGTCGCTTATTGTTTTTGTTAGTGTTGGGCTCAGCGCGTTTTCGTTTCCTCTTCATTGCCCAAATATAACAATGGATAGAACAAATAAAAGAAGTAAATGATGACGCTTATGCGTCACTATAAAAACATTCCTGCAAAGCAACGGGCCCTTGCATTTAATGACGTCTAGTATAAAATTGTTCATTAGTTTACCGTGCGATGTGACGAGGAATGGGTCAGAAGTGAGTTTACGCCTAAAATTGTTGCACGACTAACAGCTGTTGAGAAGTACAGTGGCGGACAAGGAGCAACTATGTATGATAGGATTCTGGCCAGTACGAAATAACGACTAGGTATCACAGTTTTCGAACTGGTAGTAAATGGGGCAACGAGCATGTATAATTATATTATGTTACTTACATAAGCATAAAATGTTGTTACAATTTTTATATTTTGCGTTTCTTTATTTTTCAGACCGTAATATTATCTCAGATGACATGTACTTGCCAAAAGTGGCAATTATTCCTCATCCCTTGTTCATATGTACGCGCACATAATTGCTGCAGTCAAATAAGGCAAACATCGCACACATAATTATATTTAGCCCGGCTACACAGTAGTGTGGTATAAGAGCACGTACGCACCCAAATTTAGTACAATTCCTGATAAGTGTTACTGGCCTCCATATGATGGCATTAATTATATACCCGATCATGAAAGGAGAGGAAAACTGGAAGACCCGTATCGAGACGACTGCGGAGCGAGATGGATTTGGTAGAGAATCCCGATGCTTGGGGCAGGCGCTGCCAACAATATGGACATAAATCAAGAAATTATCCATCAAGACCACAGCCTAGAATTGTCTAGAATTTTTTGGGTTGTACAATTATGTTGTAATATTCGGTTGTAGATTTGTGTTAGATTGTCGTTGTATGTTGGGATGGTATGTTGATTTATGCTGTTGTTATATTGTATTGGAACATTATATTGCAATTTTATGTTGTTTGTTAAAACTGGTAATTGTTATTGAGTTATTTTGATATTTTATGTTATTTGTAAGGAAGAAAGAAAGGGAGAAGGTTTGTTAGAGCTTCATGGCTCAGGTTGCGGAGAATAGGCCCCAAGCTATGTGGAGATCTCGCCAATGTAAATGGCGAGATAACTAACAGATTTCGCCATTTACATTGGCGTGATCTATTAGCCAAATCCATTAACGATATCGCCACTGGTGACTGGTGACTTGCGCAGCCCGACTCAAGCTTGGCAACCAGAGCCTCGCAGTGCAAGTGGCGATATCGCCAAAAATAGAAAGATCCCTAACGGATCTCGCCGATGTAAATGCGAGATCCAATAGCGATCTCGCCATTTACATTGGAGAGATCGCCATTGAGATTGGTGCTCGGTACAAACCAGCCCGAGCTAGTAATCCATTGATTCGGATTTTTATTTTTAACTTTTGAAATAGTCTTTGAAAGCTAATCCAAATACTTGGAGAAAAATATCGGCAAAGCTTCCCATGTAAATTCAAGCAAACAAACATGTGTTACGATTCTAAAAGGTTCATACTAAAGTTTACAAGGAACCACCTGCTCCATAACCAACAATTTATATTCGTAACATCCATTCACATAATGGCTATAAAGGTTCTAGTAACCTCACCCATAACTACGCAGTATAAATGTAGAAGAAATTCATATCACTTCTCATACAATAGAAATTTATGTCTCATATAAAAGTTTGGAGCTCTTTTGCTTCGTTTTGACAGCCATAAGATGTTAACCCCTCTAAAACATCGCGGCACATGTTCCGGCATAGGTTCCTGCCGCACTTGCTTATGTTCTTGCAGCTACTGAGCTTGTTCTTGACGTTCTCCTGCTATGGCTAGGACACCTTCTAGGAAATAGTACTAGGAACAGCGGTGCGAGGTGCCTCACAATGAGACAGTCCTTGCTCCCACCCTCCGCATGAGCTATGGTGACTTGCTCATACCGTTCAAACTGCGGTGCAGAAGGACTCTGCTCCCATTCTATGTACGAACTATGCCGAGCCCCCTCGTCCCCTCCAAACTGCGTAGCAAAGGGACCATGCTTCCATCCTACATATAAACTATGTCTTGTTTGCTCATACACTCCAAACTACATAGTAGAGGAACCTACTTATACACTCCAAACTGCGTAGTAGAGCGGCCCTGCTCCCATCCTCCGTATAAGCGAGTCCAACCTTGCTCATAATCACCGTACGCACTATTATCCGAGGGGGACCATCCAGCAGTATCAGGCATATACTGTGTCGGCTGCTTTTAGACATCATTAGCATCTTCATCCATAATATTCTTGTCATCTCCAATGTCTGGTGGTGCGACCATTGGAAGTATGTTATCATTGCCCCTATAGCGTACTCACGATAATGTTTGAACATTTAATTAGTAACACTCTGAATATACGCTTCGTGTGTATAGTTTGGACATTCATGCTCGCCGGCTACATTATAAATATTATGCACTCTCTCAATCTGTTGTTTCACAAATACACGTATAAGCTAGTGATCCGGGATGCACTCGAGCTAGCCTTAAAAGCTCTCTCGACTTGGGCTCACTCTTGCAGGAGTTTGGATTTGGTTTAGAGGATGGTGGGACTTGATTTGACCGAAGAGTAGCTTGGGATATTTCAGTCCTACTCACTGCTAGGATTTGATTTGAGGTTGATATTTTACTAGTATGGAAACTAGTAGAACTTGAAGATCTGTATGGAGAACAAGACTTCTTATTTGAAGACTAGTATAGAGAACTAGACTTAACTTTTTTTATTAGATAAGACCCCAAAGGGGATATATACAAGAATGACTCATAAGTGAGTCATCAAGGACTAGAACACTCTCTTAATTACATTATTAATACAAAATTAGGAAATAAAGACACATGCTAGACACTTGTCAAAACCTTCTAGAAGCTTTTGACACCTTAGGGGGACACCTTAATGAAACTTGTAAAAGTAGGCTAAACAAACTTAATTACAGATTTCAGGTTGGATTTTCGGATTGGTTCTGGTAGTGATCAGTCCTAGCAAAAAGACATACATGTAAAGTGCTTTACTTAAAAGCCTATCAACGATTTTGCGAGTATTTTCTTTTTTTTTTTTAAAAAGTAAATAATACAAGAGTTTAAGTTTCTCCATGCTGGTAAAGGACTTGTTTACTTTGTTGGAAAAGTGAAAAGTGGAAAGATCACTCTCCCATTTTTCTTATTTACCTATAAAAAAAGGAAAAGTGAACGAAAAACTCATTTAATCAGTTTACTTTCATCCCAGTTCACACCTCAAAGTAAACAAGAAAACTCAATTATACTTTCGTATTACTTTCTCAGTACTTTTCAACTCATCACTTTGCTTTTCAATTTCTTTTCGTGTTCCTACTTTTCAGCAGAAGTAAACAATCGAAAAGAAATTATTTTACGTTCAGTTAATTTTACAATTCTCTTTTCGGAATTTCTTTGATTCCTATTGGAATGAGCCCCAGAAGAAGTCTTGGTAGAGATGTTGAAATTCATTGCTATTTTTGGTATATCCATCAATTGTCTTGTAAGTAAATAGATAGGCCTGGTCCATATTGAGAATTCCATGCCTGAGACATTCTGGCACAGAAGCTGCACAATTGTATAGTTCCCACTCTATTTCCTGGCAATAGGACTCTATTATTTGTTTCACCGATGCTATTGCTTCCTCTTGGCTGCACTCTGAATGGTCTCTCATGTAGCAGCCAACTCCAGTGGCAAATTTTCCTTCTCTTGATTCTTTATCAAAGCCTGTAAGGTCATTGCCTAGTCGACCAACAGACCCTACTAGGTACATTAAACGTGAATCAGAGCCGATGTAGCTTAACATCTCATCGGTTATATGCTCTCCCATCAGGAAGATTGATGACCACATGATGGCATTCAATCCGGAGGATAGACAACCATATTTTATGTATTCGTCAAACGACGGAATATGTTGGTTCTGAATCCATTCTGCTTCCTTTAGGAATGATCGCGCCATCATGGTCCACTAAAATATGACACATACAATGAAAAATTAGATTGGAGAGATGATAATTATACGAAAATAAATGAACAATTTCTTCTTTTATAGTTATTTCAGGATTAAGCATTATGTTGCCATACATATAGTGGCAATTAAAGTTCAGTTACCTCATGCCTAATGAAAGGTAAGACATCATATCCTTGAATTTTGCTTGCTTCAGCTGCTAATTCTGTAACTGTATTATATAAGCCCAAGAAAGGTATCTTTAGATGTGTATCGGTGATAAGAGACGAATCCCATCTGCGCGGCAATAAGAACATTTGAAGCAAGATGGAACGTGCAACAACATTTAGCATAGATACATAAAAAAGTTTTAAATGGACCTAAATCTAGTGATTACTAGAGAGTGCTAACTTTTATAACTTGGAAAATTAAAATAAAAATGCTGTAGATTTACCTTTCAATAGCTTCACAAAAATGTCCAAGTTGTTCAAGATTGTATCTCTTGTCATCAAAAATATCGTCAAGTACTGTAACCAAAGCAGATCCCTTCGTAAATGCTACACGATAACTAGAAAATTTAGGATCATATATTCCAGCTGCTACCAAAAAAACAATCTTGCCAAGTCTTTTTCTGGTGTGTTTTAGCTCATCGAAGTTATTGTTCGTCCACCAACTGTACAAAGAAGATGGATTATAATGTGAGCTTAACTAACTGTTCATGATCAAATGACTGATTACAAACAAAGTGTGGTCCTTGAAGTTAGTAAGTATCAATATATATATATATATATATATATATATATATATATATATATATATATATATATATATATCCATGAAAAAACAGTAAGTAGGTATTTAAAACAGCATTTTTCTGAATTTTTTAAAAAGTCAACTTTATTTTACATCATTTTTTTTTAATTCATATTTTTAAATGCTCATCAGCTAATGTATCCGCATGAGATTTAAAAATTAAGAAAATTTCTTTGTTCTCTGCTATATTAAAGAATTATCTTTACCTTAGGCAAACTAGTTCTATTTTTTTAGTAAATTGTACCCTCAATTGTTCAGATAGCTTACAATTTGAAGAGGATGGTATCTTCAGTGATTTTAATAGCTATTATAATTACTATCCAAGCTGATTTTGTACAGTTAAAGAAGAACAAGAGATGCGCGAAGAATTTATTTTAGTCACCTGATTTTAAATGATATTTGAGAGTCCAAAACTGATACCAGGCAGGAGGAATAAATTAATTAACTGTAATGAGGATGATCCTTTTTACAAATATTTAATGATCAGAAGGAAATTTAAACCTGATTTTCACATTTCTACTAAATAATGCCTATACTAGTATTATTTACAATCTTACTTTCTTCAAATTTGTAATTAAGCATGCAAATTTGTGAAAAATAAAGTACTAATCTCTTGGTTGGATTGTAAGTGTCTTATGACTACACTAAGTCTTTCAATAAATACAGCACTAACCTCTCTAAGTCTTTCATTTCCTGTTGATATTGTTCTTGCAGCATCTCCATATCCAATCTTGCAAGTTCCAAATATTTCCTGCAAATCTTGTTTCCTGGCCACAATTGCCGAATTAAGCTTCTCGATTCTAGTCTTGGAAGAAGGACTTGTCGAGGATTATCCAAAGCAAACTTTATCTGTAAATTGTATAAAATTAATAAACTCATCTCGTTTATGCTATCTGTAGATGATCAACAGCTCATTTCATTTTATAAGTTTGACGAAGATTGTATTATTCTTATTATTTTGCTCACTAGAATGTTGATATCGTCTTGGGCAGGTGTTTTTACAGGTCGAAGGGGACAGAGTGGTTTTGCGGGGATCTACTTGAAGGTTAGAGTTTATACTTTGTGCTATTATACTATGGATTTTGATCTCTTGCTTTTTATACTTAAGTTTTCTACTCCCGATACAATGTCAACTGAGGTTGACGCAAAACGTTTTTTTTTTATGAAGGCAATGCATATTTTTAAAAGGATGTTACTTATTTTTCTAAGTGAAAAGAGAATCAATTGCTTATTTTTTAAGAAAAGGGAACATTTGAGTTTGTATGCTCCTCTACAATTCGAAAAGGCAAATACTTCTCACCTCCAACAAACTACCCAACAAACCACACACAATCAATCTCCACCACACACATACCTCGTGATCCGCACAACTCCCTCGTGATTTGCACAAAACATCAAAATTACAGATATACCCATCGTGATGTGTGGTCGTGATTGTGCCACGTCGGCATATTTGTGATTTTTTGTGTGGTTTTTTGAGGGTGCATAGCAAAACCCATTCGAAAATGCTTTGGTCAAGGATGTTACTTATTGCCTCCTTGATCATGTCAATGACAAAATTATCTTTATCAATTTTCTTGAAAGACAAGGTGTTGTTAACTTGATAAGGGTATTTTCGTCATTTACATAATTAATGGGGGCATAAAAATGTTATTTTGAATTAAGATTTCGTATTTTTACAATTTTGATTTACTAAGGAAAGACGACGCAAATATCTCTTTAAAACAAAGGTGAGGCAAATACTTTTTTTGTCCATATGTAAATGAGAGAAAATGAATTTCAAGTGTTAAATGAATCAAATTAGCAATATTACCTCAATCTTTTTGTTGTTTGTTTCTAACAAATTTGCACCACCCTCCCTTAAAACTCCATCTAGCTCGGACCGGGCAAACCGGCTGATGGCATGCATAACTCTCGATTCTTCTGGAAAGCCAACTTGCGAGCACTTGTACAAGTTTATGATTGTTGTTATTTGGCTCGGCGATTGAATCGAAAGAGATGAAAAGTGTCCATTATCGTCATTCAAGTTCTCGAGGACGCCTACAAAAGAGTAATTCAAAATCCAAAAACAAATGCAACAAGCTCAAGAGTGGTCATGCAGACTTGACCATATATGCCCTAATATGGCATGGTCGCACCCAAATAGTCATTCATATAAGGTTACTTTTCAAGAAGTTACGAATATGAAAATTAGATCGTAGGTTACTTTTACAGATGACCCACTAGTTTTGAATATATTGCAAATCAGCTCCTACATCAAAATTTCTATAAGGAGTATTTCGACTATTACATAAGCATATTATAAAAATATTAAAATATAAAAAAAAAAAAATTCGAAGCAATTTATAATTTTTGTTTTCAAAGTTCTTACAAACAAATATTTTCAAAGAAGTGTTTTAAGTCTTCAAATTCTTAAACTACTAAGAATTTAGGCCTCCAGACATATATTTAAAAATATTTAAAAAAAAAATTAGATACAAGAAAAGCAGATTTTGATATGATCAACAATTTTTGTATTCAAAATTTTTTTTAGAAAAGAAACTTCTGAATAAATAGTTTGAGGTGTAAAAATTAACAGAGTATAGATAAAAAATTTAATCGTTATGAAATTTTATGGGAAGAACTGATATGTAAGTCATGCTTCCGCTTATCTCTAATTAAATATTTTGGGACTTTCAAATTTTAAAGAGCTTAGGAGTTATTTTTAAATTCATAAAAAATTAAAATTTTGAAATATCTATATACAATATTTGTAATATATTTTTTCTAAATCAAAAACTTCTTTCAACGGAGTTTGGGAGATCGGATCCCCTGTGGTTAGAACCACAGGTAATCACCTGTGGCGAGAATCTGGGCCGTTCATCCGACTTAGGATGAGTCACGAAATTTTTTATTAAACTTTCGTGGACTTAGTTAACCTATTTTAAATATTATTATAACAAATTTTTAACTACAAAATTGTATATTTTAATGATATATAATTTTGTAATTCAAATCTTTCAAAAAATGCTAAATAATGTGTTAAAATGATGATAAAAAATTTTGGTCATTATTTTGACAATTTAATTGATATTTTTTTCCAAATGTTTTGAACTACGACATTGTATATTAGATCAAAATCTACAACTTTGTAAGTTAAAGTTTTCATAAAAAATACTTAAAAATAGATCAAATAAACTGACGAAATTTAAATAAAAAATCACGTGATACGTGCTAATCTGGATGAACGGCTTAAATCACATACCACATAGGATCCTCTGTAATTTTTACTACAAGGAATTCGATCTCGACGTAATCACAGGAGATCTGATCTCATAGTATGGACCGCACCCTTCTATCGTACGGTCAATTCTATAGTATCAATCAATTTGGAAAGCTAGATGATCTTCTTACATGGGGATACAGAGTAGCCATGAAGTCTCAGTAAACGGAAGGCAAGCACCGTAACATTCGCATCGTTGAACCCTGTGGCTTCGTTCCATTTCCTAAAATAGTCAAACAAAGCTGATGAATGCAGGAGAAAAAAAAAAAAGAAATTTATGAAAAATCATATTATTTCGTAAAAATGGTGAAAAAACAAGTCAACGATAGTCACATCCAATGTTTCTTTTTTTCTTTTTTTTTTTCTTTTTTTTTTTTTTTTGAGATAACAATGCAAAATAATTAGATGCGCCGACAATCTATATTACTAAGGACACTATTTTCTTATAGCAATCCATCAGCTGAAAACTCGCTGATATTATCTATTTTTTATTTTAGGGCTGCTCGTGGATTTTAAATCTGCGATATTTGCTTATTAAGACACACGCCACACCACTCTGGCGACCACATTCAGTCTTGTAACATTAAAGGATGTGTTTCTTCCAATGAAAACCGAAATTTCAACATTTAAATGCTTGGCCATGCATAGGTGGCATCCGTTAACTTAAAGGGGATACTATGTCATGGAAAGGAGGGAAAATACTAACGTCTCTAAGTTTTATCTCTACCTAATCTCTAAACTGATGATTTGGACTTTTAACGTTTATTAAACGACACCAGGCACTTGAAAAGACTATTATATGATAAGCAGATTAGCTTTGCTGTCACGATCCATTTAAATCTATAAATTATAGATTATTATAAAGACGCTTGATAAGAAGCATGTGAATTTTTCGGACAACCTTATATGTCTTTTGTATTTTTTGGGTCTTCTACGTCTATTTCTTTCTAATAAATGAAAATAGAGGATTAAGCATAGAATTTTTTGCACCCCCAAAAAATCACACAAAAAACCACACATGCTGACGTGGCACAATCACGACCACACATCACGATGGGTATATCTGTAATTTTGATGTTTTGTGCAAATCACGAGGGAGTTGTGCGGATCACGAGGTATGTGTGTGGTGGAGATTGATTGTGTGTGGTTTGTTGGGTAGTTTGTTGGGGATGAGAAGTATTTTCCATAAAAATTACAGTAGGAAAGCTCTGCCGATCCGGAACTAATTTTATGCAACAGACAGGAAATAAATGGATGGTTAAACATAGGGTGAAACTTACGAGTATACAGTATGTAAGATTTTTTGAATTTGAAGGGTAAAGTGTCTTTGAATTCCTAATCGCTCGATCAAGTCCACCAAATTCAGGGCGTCAAAGATAGAATCTGTACGACTACTTTCTCGATCAGTAAGAGATGTGTAGTGCGAGAGCTCATTCGTTATTTCATCAATTAAAACTGCTTCTTTCCCCTGTGTTTCAGAAGCCTGCATTAACAGAAAGACAGAGAGCAGATTTATATTCTTCAGCATCAATTGTGCGCAACTTTATTAGTTTCTCACCATATTCAATTATTAATGCATAAAAAGTGATTTCGAGCGAATATTAGAAACCATTCATAAGCATTCCTAATTAATCTTGTTTTTTCGGACATTTATGTTCGTGTTCTTGTCACAGAGAGAGAGAGAGAGAGAGAGAGAGAGAGAGAGAGACTACTTGAAGTTGCCACGAAGTTGAAAACGGAGGCAAGAGGTGCTTCAGATGCTTGGCTTGAAATGACGGACGCAACGTGTGAGAAGATGAGAGCAGGACGGGCCGCTCGCATGAGAGTTGTGGTGCAATTTTGAGAGCAGAAGATCGACGAGATCTTGGATATGGCCCTGAAGCTTGCGGATAACAGAGTGCTGCAGAAGCAATAGATTTTGGGAGAAAAATAGCCATCACTTTTTTGGAGCTCTGGCGAAGGAAGTGGTTGATGGTTTTAACGAGGACTTATGTCTTTTTGGGACTCAGGCTAGTTTATAATAGCTTCTAGCTTCGCAAGCAGGGCACGGATCAGAAATGCCTGTGGGTCATGTCGGTCCCAGGTCGCAAATCACGCCGGCGCATGTCGATGGGTAAGTATTTAAATATGGTTTTAGCACCCCTTCATGTCCGTGGGTTTGCGAATGGGTACAATGAGACGTATCAATCGATGTCGTTTATAAAATATCTATAAAGACATCTCTAGATGAATATGATCATGTAGAATGATTAAGAATATACAAATGCATTCACAGATTTGAGGATCAAACAAATGAGATTTTCAATAAACTGGCCAATAGGAAGAGCTAAGAGCACCGAGCGCAGCTAGCTCAACTGGATGAGAGGCGCCTCAAGGAGCGTCATCACCCAGATTCGAGTTCGTATGGGGTGAAATCTCTCGCAGGATTTTCTAAAAATTTTCTGTATCCCGTGCTCCCATTCATGAAAGACTTATACTCGGATCCCAAAGCGTTGGTTGTGGCTGGACGTGAGAGTTATCCGCAAATTTGAGGTCTCTACAAGAAAGTGCGCTCGTATTATGGATTCTACCACGATAATCTCAAAAAAAAAGAGAAGAGCTAAGAGCAAAAAACTAAGTACACCGCATTGTATATCTTATACATTCTGAACCATTGGCTTGTGAAACTAAGTACTTTTATTTATCCTTAGCTTCAATCTTGAATGCGTTCTTCGTAATTTTCTTTGTGAAATACCTTTGCCTATTCTAAGATCCTCTTCTTCTTTTTTTTTTGTATAAAATTACGTTTCAGACCCTCTAAATCAATATTCTCTCGATCAGCTCCTGAAAACGAAAAAATGTGCCGACGTGGCGCGCAATGCGCGTAGCCATATCGCCGCGGAAACATGTTTCTAGTGGATGAAATGCAACGTGTATGAATTGGAGGATAGAAAGATCAGTTCTGATACTGATTCTTTCTAAGTTGACCAATAGACTTGATTAATTTCATCATGATACATTTGAACATAAACTTATTCGTTTACTTTTAAAAAAAGAAAATTTTGTTTTATTACATTTAGAGGTAATAGATTTTGTAATTCTTAATTTATTCATATTTTTTGAGATTTTCCTAACTTTATTATTCAAAATTCGAAAGATAACATATTTGTTTATAAAAATATTTGAATTATTATTTTTTTTAATTTATTATTCTCTTCGTCATTTTTCAGAATTGAGGTGTGACAAATTTGATGTAGAGCAATGCTAGTCCCACCAATGAATTCACCAATTTTTTAACCAAAATTTTATATGGTTCAAGGAAAGTGGTCAAATTTAGTGTTTGGTGTGATGCATGAGAGGTTAGTGGGATGAAAGTTGTGAGAGATATGAGTATAGAAAAATCCTCTGGTGGATTTTTTGGGGTGCATAGCAATTTTTTTTTTTTTTTTTTTTTTTTTTTTTTTTTTTTGTATATTGAAGAATTATGACGATGTAATTGGCATAAAAAATGATGATGGGTGGATATTATAAAGGGATAATGATCGGTCAGCCCCTCTTTTTAAAAGTTCTACCGTTTCAGCCTTTCTACTTTGCATTTTTTATTTTTGGCCCATTTTCGTAATTCGTGTCATTTCGTTTTGACCACTGTATTAGCATTTTTTAAAAAAAAATTAAAAATAAAAATTATAGATTTTGATGATGGGTGGATATTTGCAAATCCAGGAGTACAGATATCATTCGCCAGGTCTCAAATCCAGTAGTACTGACAAAATTGTAGAATTTGGGTACCTTGAACCGAGCAACGCATTTTTTCCTTCTTTTCATATTTTTTTTATGTATTATTTTTATGACCATGCATTTTTTTTTTTTTTATTTGTTCGTTTTTATCTTATACTTTTTTTTTTGTCGAGTAATGGAAAAGTCTCTTCGTATGACTCTTGGCACTGTCCTGCAATGACTGCAATTATAAAGTAAGATAAAATTCTGAATTGTCAAAGTTGTCATCACACCTTCAAATAATATGAGAGAATAATAATAAATCAGTCTTTTAGGAAATAATAATAGACAAACTTCAAAATTTTCTAGGAAATTTCAGTTTAGCCCCAAGCAAAGGATTAAATTTCAACATAGACTTGAAGTGGGTTTGCTCGCTTGTACGTCTTGCATTTATATTTTTAGACCCAAGTTTCTACGAAAGTAGCTATATTCCTAGCATGGTTGTTGTGTATACTTATCCGTCCGAGATTTCTCCTTGACGGAGATGTTGACTGGGATGCTATTTTTTAGACTTGGACTAGGGCTCCGGAACTCTCATGTTGCACCTTCGAGACCTCGCAAAGTTGCGCCCTCGTGCACCTTAAGGGGTACACATATATGCTTCCCTCCATGTGCATTGGGTACCGATTACGTACCCTTAAAGGTCAGCATGGTGTTTGGGTTGAGCCTGAGGACGACGGGGTTGTCATAGATTTTATTTTTTAAAAACAAAAAGAAAAAAAAAAAAAAAGATAAAGGAAGAACTTCATATTTCAACTTTAGCCCCTCTAACATGAACGAGTTATAATGAACATGGCATTGCTAGGATGTGTGTATCACAATGTTGAACTGTCAGAAAATGCATGGTTCCTGTAAAGCAAGGTTTACCGTGCCGTGCCATTTCAAATTTCGGTAAACTCATATCTCGAGACATGCCGACCCGTGCTGAATCGTATAATTATAATTATCAAATATATATATATATATATAATATCTATTATATAAATGGTAATGAAAATTAAATAACAAGTTTTATTTATTTGTTAAAATTCAAAACACATATTATAAATTATTACCACATTAAGTGTTGGTGTAGTTGATATCAACGAAACCTAAAGCATGTAAATCTACCCCATGTGTTGTTTGAACATAATACACACACATATTCCATGAATAAATATGATGATACTAATTATTTAAAAAAAAAAAAAAATACACTAAGTGTGCCTACCGAAACGGTCGGCTCGGGCCGTGACGGCCGAAAAATAGCCGTTTCGGCCGTTCCAGTGCCACGACTTCGTCAAACTAGGCTGTAAACACAAATGACAATATAGTTTACTATAACAATGTCGGGAATATGGTATCAAAGTTTCACATTGGTATGATTACAACACAAAATTTTTGCGTCGACTAGCTCATAGAAAATTTCTAATGGGGCTGATCTAAAATCGCCGGTGGATTCTTCTATGCAAAGTTGGACCCCCTCTTTGTACACCAGTGTTCATGCACGTGATATAAAACACGTCGGAACAACGTTAGTATCTCCCATGCACTAGATGGAGAAATGAGTTTGCAAATGCTACTACTAGCTTCTGCCGTGGTTAACCGGTAAATAATTCCGTTATTATCGGTGTGTAACCCGTAATACGAGCGCACGCCTCTTTAGGGATCTCAAAATCGCAGAAAACTCTGACGCCCAGCCCCGACCAACGCTCTGGTATCCGAGTACAGGCCTTCCATAAACGGAGTCTCATGTCACGGAGTACAGAGAATTTTTAGAAAATCCTGCGAGAGATTTCACCTCACGCGTACTTAATTCTTTCATATACGGTTTACATTTTATTAATAGAATGCTCATTTATTCTTATTGACATAGATTGTGTGTGAACTAAACCACGTAAATAAACTTGCGTCTCTGACATTGCATGGGTAAACTTCTCACTGTATAATTGAAGGTGGGACAGCCCACATTGGAAAATAATTGCACTGCACTCTCTACATTAAGTTTCAACATCACTTCAATCTACACCTATTAATGAAATTCACTGCAATCCCTCCCATTAACTATTTTTTTCACTGCAGTTCCTCATTTCAATTATTTTTGGCGTTGCTTTCAATCCCTAAAATAATTATTTAGAAATATTTTTTGAAAAAAAAAATTAACATGAAAGTTGTAGATTTTAATGAGATCTACAACTTTTATATTGAAAGCTTTTCCAAAAAATACTTTTAAATAGGTGTTTTGAGTTTTCAAAGTTCAAATCGCGTTTTAAAATATTTTAATTTTTAAGGTTTTTTACTGTTTTTGACACATCAAAATAATTAATGAAAAATATTTTTTGGAGAAATTTTCAACATAAAAATTGTAGATCTTATCAAAATTTAGAACTTTTATGTTAAAAGTATTTTCGAAAAATGTTTCTAAATAACTATTTTGGAGTGTTGAAAATAGCTGAATATAACTGCAATTGAAACTTAGACTTGGACCCAAATGCAACAAAATTTAACGTTTTGAACCTAACTGCAACTCTCCCAAAAAAAAAAAACATCCACTAACAGTTGATCTTCGATAGCCGGACATGCATCACATGATATATAATTAACATGTGGAAGAACTATTGTGAGATGGCTGCGCCAACATGTATAGTTTATATTATCTTACCGAACTGCGTGTTCGCCGTGAACTTGAATTCCAACGTACATGGTGGAAAAACAAGCCAGTTTGATTCGTTGACCAGAATAAAAAAGAAGCAAAAAATGTTGACTAGTTGACCCTGATTAACTCTAACGTAGGTCTCCATCTTGATTTGTTGATTTTTTCTACACCGTGCCCTGACCGTTAGGTGTTGTCTGCGCAACCATATTGTAAGTAAGAGTCTGTTCTTTTTTTTTCTTCTTTATTATATTTGATGATGGTATTTTACTTGTAGTTGCCTTTTCTTTCTTTTCTTTTCTTTTCTTTTTTTTTATAGTATGATGGAGCATTATAATCGTAATCCGTCTATTTTATATGACTATTTTATTATGATGGATATATAGTAATAATTTCCTAACAATGGTAGTAAAAGTATCACGATATAATATAATTAGCAATAATTTTCAAAGTATCGTGTCACTTTTGAAATAATGATAAAATTTATAATAATTTCATGTTATATTTTGCAGAAATGATGTATGTAGTACTTGCTAAATCATTGCAGAATAGTTAAAATATACAACTAATAGTAGGAAATGTAAATGGTTAAGAAGAGCGGCGTAGGAAATGTATATTTGACACAGAGATTTTTACGTGAAAATCTATAAGAAATACAAGATAAAATCAGGGGCGTTCACGTATTCAACGCAAAAAATCTACTAGAACGATAATTGAAGGTGGGACAGCCCACACTGGAAAAAAAAAGACATCCGCTAATTGTTGGTCTTCGATAGCCGGGCATGCATCACATGATATATAATTGACACATGCAAGAACTATTGTGAGATGGCTGCGTCAACATGTATAGTTTATATTATCGCACCGAACTATTTGCAGTGAAACTGGAATTCCAAGGTACATGGTGGAAAAAGTAGTCCTAGAGGAAATTTTTTTTAAAATATTATTATTTTAATAAAAAATTATTAAAATAATATTTTTATAAAGTTATTTGTCAAACTAAGGTTGCGCGCGCTAGATCAGCACCACGTTCGAATGACATTTTTTGAAAAAAAAAAACACACTTCATGCTGACTTATCAGGGGGACTTCCTTGAGGAAAAGTATTTTTTAAAAATACGCTCTTCCTCTTGATTGGAAAAACAGCTAATTTTCGTAATTTAGGAAAGAGCATTTTAAAAAAAAAAAATTATAAAACTTAGGAAACTTTGAGGTGTCATAACTTTGAGCGTGGTGGTCGGATTGGGACGATATTTATGTCGTTGGAAAGCTTATTTCGAGATGCATATCGCCATCAAACACGAAGCATTTGCTGCGACTCTAGCGCTCCCGAAATCGCAAAAAAAGTTTATCTGGTGCCCAAAAAATATATTTAAAAGTTTGGACAAGTTTTACAAAGACATAGAGGTGAGGTAAACTTACGAAAAAATCCTTAAACTCACCCGATTTTCTTGTTGACTAACTAATAACTTTTCATATTTTTTTGATAAATAATTATATTTTTTAAATAGTATTGATTGTTTTATTTTGTCTAAATAATCTTAAAACATTTCCCGTCTAAATTTTCCGCCAAAAGCGAAGTGTTTTTAAAAAAACACTCTTTCCTGATTTACAAAAATTAGTTGTTTTCTTACCAATAGAAATAGCGTTTTTTTAAAAAACGATTTTCCTCAAGGAAGTGCGAAAAAATACATTTCTCCTGGTGAGTCAGCAGGAAGAGCGTCTTTTCAAAAGACGCTCTTCGTATATGGTGCCGACCTGGCGTGCACGATCTTAATTTTGACAAATAATTTTATAACAGTATTATTTTAATAATTTTTTATTAAAATAATAACATTTTTTAAATTCCCCATTAGAGATAGACCTGGCTCGTTTAACTTTTCTGTCAGTTTTGCGTAAGGATCTTGAGTTCGCATTGCCAACAAAACAAGCCAGTTTGACTAGTTGACCAGAATAAAAAAGAAGCAAAAAATGTTGACTAGTTGACCCTGATTAACTAGTTGACCAGAATTTTAAAAAAAAAAAAAAAAAGTTGACTAGTTGACCATAATTTTAAAAAAAAAAAAAAAGTTGACTAGTTGACTCTGATTAACTCTAACGTAGGTCTCCGTCTTGTTTTGTTGACTTTTTCTACACCGTGCCCTGACCGTTAGGTGTTGTCTGCGCAACCATATTGCAGGTAAGAGTCTGTTCTTTTTTTTTCTTCTTTATTATATTATGATGATGGTATTTTACTTGTAATTGGCCTTTTCTTTCTTTTCTTTTCTTTTCTTCTTTTTATATTATGTGGAGCATTTTAATTGTAATCCATCTATTTTAAATGACTATTTAATTATGATGGATATATAGTAATAATTTCCTAACAATAGTAGTAAAAGTATTACAATATAATACAATCAGCAATAATTTTCAAAGTGTCATGTCAATTTTGAAATAACGATAAAAACTATAATAGTTTCAAGGGAGAGGAAGCCCCCTCCCTCGCGCGCGTGTTGTTATATTTTGCAGAAATGATTTATGTAGTACTTGTCAAACCATTGCAGATAATTAAAATATATAACTAAAAGTAGGAAATGTAAATGGTTAAGAAGAGCGGCGTAGGAAATGTATATTTGACACAGAGATTTTTACGTAAAAATCTATAAGAAATACAAGATAAAATCAGGAGCGTTCACGTATTCAACGCAAAAAATCTACTAGAACAATTAAAAGTTACTACATTTCATTTCTCTCTCACGGCCGAGGTTTACAGCACCTCAGTTACAATGTACTCAAAAAGACTATCAGACTTAGCAAAAAATTGCTAGAAGCTTGGTCTTCTCTAGGTGCTCTTGAGTACGTGAGATTAGGATTCCATCAACAGTACACTGTGTGGCCTTTTATAGGCGTTGCTGGCACACGCCCTTTTGGCGCCACGTAAACTCCTATGTTCGTTGGTGGTGGACGCAGCGTCTAACGGATTCGTCCACGTTCGCGTGACGATACGTGGCTAACTTGGTCTTTTCTCACTTTGGTCAGATGAGCTTGGTCAGGGCTGGCCGATGCTGAATACGGAATATGTTTCGAGCAGTTTTCCACGGCCTCAGTTCGATCCAAAGAGTCTGCAAGCATCGGTCCAAGGTCGGTCGCGATCTGACGATCTCAAGGCTAGGGCCTTGGATCGATCCCGAGTGTTTTCACGGTCGAGCTGAGGTTTGTCTCACCTTGCGATCTCGAGGTATGCGTAAGGACGCCTTGGTGGCATGTGCATTTCGGTGATATGAGATACTTGGACTATTCCTTCCGTCTAGTTGCTAGCTCTTCTGCTAACACGTAGCAAGTCAAATTCGTGCTATATCAGAGGTCCCCGACGGGGGTGGCGACATATGTTGGCGCACCCTACGGAATCTTGCATGCTGTCTCGGTCCAACCGCGCCACTGGATGTCTCCCCATGGCTCAATTCCCATTGCTTTGCTTTGTGCCTCCTGATATGTCGGATCCGATCGATGGAAGGTGATTCCTAGATGCTCCCAGGTGATTCCTGCTATTCATAAACAGCAAATACTCTTTTGAAAAAAGTATACAAGGAAAATAAAGTATATCAAATATAACATCCAAATTACAGTCTTAATGATTTGCTATGTTTGTTGGTTTCTTTTCCTTTTTATTACATTTTCTCTTATTATAACGTAGTCAATAAATAGGTCATTTAATGACTATCTGAATCTGCGAGCGCTCTACTATTCTAAACCGAAATAATGTATTATATGGACTGATGTGTGTTAAGTTTTGCCGATACTGAGCTCAATCGAGAAAATTTAATTAAGATGACCGAGGCTGACTGAGTTCCGAGATGTGTCTGAGATTGCCAAAGCTTGCGGAGTTCAATGCTCGGCTAAGGTTAGTTGAATATTGCGCTTAATGTCCATATGTCTTTATATCTCAACTATGACTTTTTGGCCCTGTGTCAATTCAATTTTTGGCTATATCTGGAGTCTTAAATACTTAATTAGAAGTTTTTAAAAAAAAAAAAAAATTTAACGTAAAACATGTAGAGCAAATCAAAATATTTTTCTTTCGTTTTAATTTTTTTGCAAAAAAAGTAGTTTCACGTATGTGTTTTAACTTGATTTAGTAATTATAAAAAAACTAAAAATACATTTAGATGAATGGTACAATAGTATGCTCGAGCGTACCGTATATCGGTATGTTCTAATGTATATATCGAACATATATATATAGTGTTATTTTTTTAAAAAAAATTAAAATAAAAATAATAAATCAATTAGATATATAATTTTAATATTTAAATGTTTTTTAAAAAATACTCTAAATAAATATTTAAATACTCTAAAGCTTTGGATAATTTCAATACGGTCGGCTAGGAGAGAACTATAAGTCTATAACAAGAGGCTGTTGCCTTCACGAAACTCTCTGTCAATGCGACTCACTAATTATATTTCATTTATAGTGTACATATATTATGCGTTTTTTCAAAAACACAAATTTATTTGAAAAAGTTCTTATTACATAATATATCGATATTAACTTATATTTATAATATACATAGCTTAATTATACAAATTAATTATTATTTTTATTAAATTATTTATTTTATTTAATATATTTTGTTAGAGTAAAATAAATATTACGTGATAAATCTAAAATTATTTGAGAAGTACGGTAAAACTGCAGCGATGCCCTGCAAGACACTTACTCCGACATCACATACTTAGAAAAAAAATAGAAAATTACGTTTCAACCCGCCTAAATTTACATTCGCTCGATTTAGCTTCCAGAATTAGAAAAATATTCGGACGTGATGCGCAACACGTGTAATCATATCGGTGTAAAAATACATTTTTAAAGGCTGAAATATAAAATATACAAATCTCGGTGAAACAGTTCGGATAATTGTCATGAGTCAATGAAGATTGCAAAATTGGCTACTTGTGCATTTTGTTGGTCTGACATTCTAGAAGTGAGAATTGACATGTGCAAAAAGTTATATTTCACATTTTTGCATCAAATTGTGGCCATTAGCTTGACATCTAAATAACGTGGATAAAATTACTTTGTTGGTCGTTGACATTTGTCAATTTGAGCGTAGGGATCTTGAACTCTAAATAAGGCAGATAATATTTCCACCCCACATGATCAATTTAATGTAAAACATATATTATTTGAAATATGTGATAGATTTCATGTCAATTAGATATTGCTTCATATTATATAGTAGAGGTCCTTAGCATTGCTCAAGAAAAAATAATAGAAAGTCCAAATATATTTATATTATATTTTATTCTGATAGACTTATTTTGGTAGGGAAGTTAAAATTTGAGTATGAAGTAAAACTTTTGTAAATTTTTATATGCTTTCACTTGTACCAAATTAAGTGATGTAGATGGACCTCTGGATGGCATTTAGAGCCTAAGAGGCCCAGCCCATAAAGGCAAAAATGTAATACCCTATAAATAAATTTTCGCAATACCCTACAAAAAATGTAGCCTAAGATGGACCTTGGCGCGAGGAGCATGGAATCCCCTTTCTTGACAAAATAATAAAATATAATTGTACCCGATTTTTCTCATGCGAATGCAAAGGGATGGGTCTAGGGCTGAGCATAATTCGGGTTGACCCGAAAACCCGATCCAATCCAACCCGGAAAAGTGTAAAAATTCGGGTTCAGATTTGGGTCGGGTTCGGGTTCGGGTCGGGTTCGGTTGGGGTTGACATTTTAAGAAACTCGGGTTATCTATTTCGGGTTCGGGTTGAAGTCTAAAATTTCGGGTCGGATCGGGTTATACCCGAAATTAGTTTGGGCCTTTAAAAAAGCCTATTATAACTAGGGTTTAGAATTAAAGGTTTATTACTTCCCCACCTACCAACCTTACCTCCACCCCTTATGCAGCCGCCACCTCTAACCCCACCTCTCTCTCTCTCTCTCTCTCTCTCTCTCTCTCTGGACCTCCAACCCCCACCTCTCTCTCTCTCTGGGGCAGCCGCCACCTCCGACACCCACCTCTCTCTCTGTCTCTCTCTGGACTAGGCCTCGCACGATCTCGCCGGACGTCGCCCCGCTGCTTGATCTCGTCGTCGCCGTTCGGATCTTGCGGTCGCCGCCGCGAGAACGAGTCAAGATCCGCGGGATTCGAGCTTGATCTTGCCAAGCGACTGCCACCGCGACCAAATCTGAGCCCGATCTTACCGGATCTCAAAATCGATCTCACTGCCGCTGCAAGATCGGGATCCGAGATCGAGATGTGAGCTCGATCTAGCCACCACGGGCGCCCTTGTTCGATTTCGCTCAATTCTCGTCTCCGCCGCTCGATCCCGCTTGGATGTCGCCGCCGGCGTGCCGCTCAACCCATTATTTCGCTTTATAACTGTTAATTCGGGTCAACCCGAACCAACTCGAAATTTTTTCGGTTCGGGTTGACTCTAAATACGGGTCGGGTCGGGTCATCTATTTTTTTATTCGGATCAACTTTAATAAATTCGGGTCGGATCGGATTAATTCGGGTTGACCCGAATGCTCAGCCCCTAGCGATATCATTAATGCTAATGCTGGCCTATCATAGAGAAGCTAGCAAGCGAAGCGCCGGAAGGATGCGTTCGATCAAGTCATATTAACTGCGAGCTATCTCGATCCCAGACAGAGCTAGCAATCTGTCCATCCAATTAGCAAGATCCTTGCCCTAAGATCGAGAAAAGTCTAGTTATAATTACAAATAAAAAGCTAGGGCGGTTAGAAAGAAAAGAGGCCCATTCTTGTTTTGACGAGCATTAACTTAACAAGGCATAAAACATAGCGGCGCGATACTATGTCGCTAACTTTGTTGTAATCTATCTAGCTTCTCTTTCTTTTTATTATTTGATTGTAATTGCTTATTTAAGCAGCATTAAGGAAGTTCGATAGTGGGTTATGAACCGGAAAAAAAGTAAAATTTTTATTTATAAAAATAGCGGCTTAAAAATAGTTGATAAATTTATTTTAAATTTAGATTTATAATTTTAAAATAACATTTTTAATAATATTTTTATTTTTATTTTTATTAATAATAATTAAGTTATTAATTAGTTTATTTAACAAATATTATTTAGTAAATTTATTTACTTACTTTTTTTAGAAAATAGTAGTAACATCAGTATCAACATCAGATGAGATCTTCTTTCAACGAGGTAGGGTGGGGCTGCTTAGAGCTTTGTGGTACAATTATTAAAATTATTATAAAATCAGAAAAAAACTTAATAAATAACAAATTTTTATTTGTTATTAATATCTATAAAGTAAATATTTTATTATTTATCACCATTTATTATTTTAAAAATATTTTTTTTATTTTTAATTATTGATCAATTTTAATATTGCAAAATTTAATATTTAAATAAAAGATATTTTCTCTGTTTTTTTCTTTTTCTATTAAAAATAAAAAAGAGGATTGACTTGCTAAGTTTGTCCTTTAATTTCACTTTCCTTCAAAAACAAATAAGAAAACTGAGTTTTCAAATTTCTCACTTTTTTTTTTACGTAAAAAAGCTTATACTATAGCGCAACCATTAAATATCTCATTAAATAGTTGTCTAAATCTGCAAACATCTTGTTGATTGGGCTAGAGTAAAATATTATTTTGGTTGAAGTGCGCTGAGTATTGTCGATACTGAAGTCGACGGAGGTCATTTATCTGATATGATCGAGACTTGCCAATTCTAAAATCAAGAGGTGCCGCTGTGGTTATCGAGTCTCCCTAACTTTGAGATCGGCAGAGATTATATGATATTGGATTGATTGTGTGTGATTTGTTGGGTAGTTTGTTGGGGGTGAGTAGTATTTTCCATAATTTAACCATTGCTTTCTCGACACGTATCAATCCGATTTTTGTTATAACCTTTTTATATTCAAATTTTTTTCTAAAATGTATTTATATATCATCAAATATTATTGACACGAATTTTGCGCAGAAAAAATAACCATTAATGTGTAATTTTGGAAAAGAAAATATTGCGTCAATGGCCTTATAAATTGGAACGTTTGAGCGGGGGATAGTCTCACAAATTCCATCGAAGGAGCTTTGAGTATTATTACAGAGAAGAAGCGATGGCTATTGCTACGTTCTCTCTCTTCTTCCTTCCGTTCATTCCCTTTCTTGTTGTGCTGCTAATGGGGCGGAAGAAGTCTCAGAATCTACGTATGCCGCCGGGACCCCGCGGCGTGCCGCTTCTCGGCATCCTCCCGTTCATGAACTACCAATTTCACAAATACCTAGTGAACCTAGCAAAGAAGCACGGCCCGGTGATGACTGTCTACCTCGGCCTCAAGCCGTGCATCGTGATATCGTCTCCGGAGGCGGCACGCGAGGTGCTGAAGGAGCAAGACACTATCTTCGCCCATCGTGACTTCCGCAGGGTCCACCTGAACACCCTGAACGGGGGCCAGGACATTATCTGGTCCCCTCACGGTCCCAACGCACGCTTGCTCCGCAAGGCCGTCGTTCGCGACTTCACCTCGAACCCCAGTATTGATGCGACGTTGGCGCTTCGTCGCCGTCGGATACGCACGTTGGTGGCCGAACTGTACGAGAAGCAAGGCCAGCCGGTGATGATCCGCGAGATTGTTTTCGAGGCGATGCTGGATATTCTGACGAACTCTCTATGGGGAGAGGAGGCGTCGCAGGCGGTGAAGGAGGAGTTCAGGGAGGCTGTGGAGGAGATAATAGTGTGTCTGGGCCATCCTAACGTATCGGATTTCTTCCCGGCGCTGGCGCCGCTTGATCTTCAGGGGATCAACCGCAGGATGAGAAGAGCCATGGAAACGATAGGTACAGTGTTCGAGAAGATCTTGGAGGTGCGGAAGAAAGCCAAGGCGAACGCCAAGGGTCCAATCGATAAGGATTTCCTAGACCTCATGATCGGTACTCTTGACGACGCCGAAATGAATCCCAAAAATCCCGTCACCATGGAACACATTAAGGCCTTGCTCGGGGTAAACCATTCAATTGCAGTTTAATTTGCTCCTAAATACTCTCTCAGAAAACAAATACGTCGCTAGCAAGTTAGCTAACATAAAACTACGTATCCGATTAGTTAAGAACTTCCTAAGTTTTTCATGCATGCAGGACATACTACTGGGAGGAACGCACACGAGTACTGTGTCGAGCGAGTGGCTGGTGAGTGAGCTGATCCTTAGCCCAGAGAAGATGAAGAAGGTGAAAGACGAGCTGGACGAGAAAGTTGGGCGCAGCAGGACGATCGAAGAATCCGATCTCCACAACCTCGTCTACCTACAGGCGTGCTTGAAGGAATCATTCAGACGGCATCCGATCGGCCCTCTTCTGTTCCCGCGCACCCCAAGCAAAAACACCAAGGTCTTCGGATACGATGTCCCCGTCGGCAGCTGCATCATGGTCAATTGCTATGCCATACAGATGGACCCGACCGTATGGGATAAGCCTGATGAGTTCATCCCTGAACGGTTCTTGGAGACGAAGGAGTCGTTCGACTACCAGGGTAACAATTTCAAGTACTTTCCTTTTGGCTCAGGAAGAAGGATGTGCGTCGGCATGAACTTGGGAGAGAGGTCGGTGCTCGTGACTGTCGCTAATATGCTGCATGGGTTCGACTTGAAGCCGCCGGCGGGACAAGAGCTCGACCTCAACGACAAGTTTTTGCTTGATCTGAATAAGGCCAAGCCACTGCTTGCAGTGCCTTACCCTAGACTTGATGACCTGGAGCTCTATAAATAATTACCCAAGTAAAATAAAAGTTCATTCCACCCAGCAGCTCATATATATTATTAGATACTTGATGATAATCAGTGCTTTTGTATTTTCGAATCCAATCCGATGTATGTCTTTATAGAAAGGAACATGCCTGCTGCATGTCCTGGTTTTAATGTTTATGAATATTAATGAAGCTTGACATATATATATATATATATATATATATATATATATATATATATATACGTGCTCGTTCTCAAAATCTGATACAAACTTATATTTTATTTTATTTTATTGTTTTTTTTTTTTTTGGGAATTCTGGCCTCTGGGATGGGTATTATAAGACCGTACCTCTTTCTCTTGTACAACATAATGATCTCAAATGAAACGAGCGTAATTAATTTTTACGGACAATAGAGCCGTCTATGCTTGTACAACTGAGATTGCATGATTTACATCATTTACAAAGATATTATACATATAAAAATTTTACAGAAATTTTAAATACAAAAAAGATAAATTTTAATATGCTCAACATTTTTGTACTCAAAGTATTTAAAAATGTTCTGAGGCTTCAAAATTTTATAGCTAGTAAAAATTTTAATGCATTAACATACTTATTTAAAAGTAATTTTTTTTAAAACAATTAATATAAAGTTGTAGAGCAAATCAAAATTTCTTTTTTTTAAAAAAAATTTGTACCTATATATTTTAATTTTATTTATTTATTATCAGAAAATAGGAATTTATTTAGATGAATAGTATAAAAACATGTTTGGTATATAATTATTACTCCTAAGTTCCTAGAATTAGCAAAAGTTGCCTTATCTTGTCCTCCAGATTTTGGCATTTACTGGAGGGATTTTCAATTTTGTTAAGAAGATTTTTTTTTTTTTTATATGCTAACTAGTGACTGTATTTTTTTTCATATATAGTGTACATATATTATGTTTTAAAAAAAAATTCAAAATTTTATTTACAAAAATTCTTTTATATAATATATCTTTATTAATTTTATATATGTACAAAGCTCAATTCATACAAAATAACAATAATCTTATTAAAACATAATATTTTCTTATTATATATTATTTGTAACTATAAATATTACATACCAATCTAAAAGTTATTTAATGTATATATATATATATATATATGCCTTTTAGTCCTTTGAACTTTTTTCAAATATGGTCCATATAATTCTGAACTTATGATAGTGCCGGAAATATTCATATACTACGAAAAAATGTTTGCGATAATCTTAACGTCAACTGTTGCATCCGCATCTTTCAATTTATTGACGTGGTATTTGTTAATTATTTTTTTAATCATTTTTAATATTTTTTACTTCATGAGAGGTATTTTCTTAAAAAAATAATACCTATAATTAATTCTTAGAGAATTTTATCAAAAATAATACCTATAAATAATACTTAGAAATTTTATCAAAAAAATACTTTGAGACTTTTTTTTTTAAAAAAAACTTACAACATAAAAGTTATAAATTTTAATGACATCAACAACTTTTATTGTCAAAGTTTATGCAATAAATACTTATAAATAAGTATTTTTGAACTCCGAAGTATTAATAATATTTTCACTATTTGTAAACATTGTTTTAAAAGTATTGTTTGGAAAAACATTTAAAATGAGAATTGTGAATCTCATCAAAACTTACAACTTTTATATTGTAAGCTTTTCAAAAAAAAAAAAACTCCTAAATAACAGTAAAAAAAAGTA
This sequence comes from Xerophyta viscosa, assembly GCA_002076135.1. Taxonomy (NCBI): domain Eukaryota; kingdom Viridiplantae; phylum Streptophyta; class Magnoliopsida; order Pandanales; family Velloziaceae; genus Xerophyta; species Xerophyta viscosa. The sequence goes on from MJHO01000047.1 coordinate 2,453,603, forward strand.
TTATCCTGCATAAGGTAAAAGATAAACTAGAGATAATTAAAAATTATTAAGTCAACAAATAAATAGGTGCGAATGAAAAAATTGATGGCTACTTTATAGTAAATATTTTTTTTTTGTTCAGAAATATTGAGTACACTATCGTAAGATCAAAATTATGGAGATATATTCGAATAAAGTTCAGAAAATTAAAATATATTTTTTGCCTTAAAATATGGCATAAAATAGTAGCAATCCTATAAATTATCAATTTTCTTAAAGATAAAAAATGTTTTAATAAATGGACACCGTCCCGGCATTAAGTACGTAGAAAAATTGGCTTATCCGTGGTTGTCCCACTGAATGAAGGCTGCAAAATTGGCTACTTTCGTTGGACTTTGGCGGCCTGACATTCATCAAGTGAGAATTGACACGTACAATAAATACTATCTTACATTTTTCCAAATTGTAGCCGTTTGCTTAACTTCAGAGATATTTGGTGGAAAAAATAGTCCCATTTCAAGACCGGCGTGGCTCGGACGTTGACATTATGTTAATTTTCGCGTAACACGAGTTGACCGCAAGCAAGCGAACTGGCTGATAAAGTCAAACTTACCACTCGCTATTATAAAGTTGACTTTTCTTTAGTCATGCTCTAACCAGCTTATTTAATTATATCTCCATTGTAATATTGGTAGCGATAGCGATTCAGTTTGAGCATGAGCTATTTTTCTTTCATTTTTATGTTATGGTGGAAAACTTTTACTTATAATCGGGTTATCTTATATTACTGTCGTATTAGATGGCGGAACAATGAGAAAGAAATGGATAGCAGAGGAAACTATCATGCACCTAAACTTGCGAGAAACCCCCGCATTCAGTCCCGACTGTCGTTTTGGAATCTGAGTATAAATTTTCTATAAACGGAGGCTTCTGCAATGAGATACATAAATTTTTTGAGAAAATCATGCGAGTTATTTTATTCCACCGCGCTTCGTGAGGCGCCTATAGAGTTAGTGAAGTTAAAGTTTGAGCATGAAGCAAACGTGTTGTAAATTTCTATGTGCTCTCACGTGTTCCAAATTTAGATGATTTGGATGGACCTCAGGCAGCCCAATAGAGCCCAAGTGGGCCGGCCTATAAGGGAAAGATTGTCACTCAACAATAGCAAATTTATCGATGCCATTCCATCGGCGACGAAAATCCTGCACCTCCTCGGAGGCGTCTCCCAGCAAGCCACTTGGAGGCCATCAGGATCGATCCTTGGCATGCGAAGAGGCGTACAATAGGACGTGGATCTCTTCGTACGGATACAAAGGAACATGTTGCAAGCGATATCACTAATGCTGATGATGGGCTATACAGAATGATAGCTAGCAAGCAAAGCGCCAGAAAGATGTGTCCGATCAAATCATATTAAATACAAGCTATCTCGATCTTAGAGCCAGCGATCTGTTCATTCCCATCAGCAAGGTCTAGCTTTAAGTGAAGAGCTAGGGCGATCAGAACGAAGGTCGGCTCCTTGTTTTGATAAGCATTAACTCAACGAGGCATTCAAGATAGCGGCCACGATATTAACTTTGTCACTCACTACTTTTTTTGTAATCTCTTTGGCTTCTCGTTCCTTTTTTTTAATCTGATTGTAATAGCTTATTTAAGTAGCATTAAGGAAGTTTGGTAGGGTTTTTTATAGAAAATTATATTTCAGCCCACTAAAAACTATATTTGTTCCCTCGGAAATAGATAACGGACTCTTGATCCCATCGAGCATGTCGTCAATGCCGTGACTGTCAACTAGATAACAGGCGATCCTCTGCCGCATTGAGCCTGTCGATCGTCACCGTGGGCTCCTCGATTTGGCGATTCCAACGACGAAGATGACGATGATGATTTCGAGTGCTGACGCTGCCGCTAGGGAGAGAGGAAGAGTCGAGCAACGACGATGCACATATAGAGAAAGAGTGAGTGAAGCGCCGCTGAGCAGGAGAGAGAGATACTAAAACCCTAATAATGCAGGAATTTAAGGCTTCTATATGTTGTAGGGAATTATGTCTATTTGCCCTCCACTATTATGGTCCAATTGGTGATTTTCATTAAGGCTTGTATGGTTTTAAACCGGTCCAGACCCGACCAGACCGAGGATCAGTTTGTAAATTGGACATGGACCGTGACATGGACTAGATATCAACCGCTCTGGACCGAATCTAAAGTTTATATGAATTAGCTAATTTCTGAAGTTGAATAGTTGAGTGGGACAAGTTTCTGATTATGATGGTCCCACTTTGATAGCAGAGCCTTTAGTCCGATCGACACAGCCTATGAATGATTTTTGAAGAAATACTCATACCAGTGGCTATAGCTCACTTGACTTCTTAAATTCTACGAAGTCAATGAAGAAAATAAATCATCAAAACAGAAGAATCTTGCTAATATTTCAAATTACTATATATAATAAATTTATTTTAAAACATCCGTGCTAGTATGGATTAATCACTAGTTTTTAAGTGATGTACAAGCTGCCGAAAGTCTTAGTTTCTTACGTATCAAATATGCTCATGAGGCTGAGTTTTATTAGACTTGTTTGGATTATTGAACATTTTCTCACCAAGTATGCAACATATTTCTAAGGCTACTCCCTTAAAGTTGGACTTCATTAGCCTGACATGCATGAAGTGATGTAATTGATTGAAGACATCTACAACTACAACTGTAGAAGGAAATCTGTAAGAATTTTTTATAATAAATGAAAAATAAAACTAGTAGAAATAACGAGTTCTCTTCATTCATCCATGTCCACAAAATCACGAGCTCTAGTTGTAGTTATAGGGAGGAAGATGACCACAGTAAGACCGTTTTACCCTTGCAATACACGTGAGCAGCACACGATCTGCTTAAAATCACTTGTGCGCGAATGACCTACGGTTGTGATTCAATTATCGCTGCTGCGAACGGTTCACAGCCGCGCGTAACGATTCGCGGTTTTAATTTGAAACCGACGGCGACGATGCGCTTCATCTGACGGCAGCAATCGAATGATTATTATAACTACAATTTACAACCTGAGATACTCCAGCAATTATTCCAGCACTCAACAACAGCCCATACGATCCACTCCGGCTACTCTCCGGCCATGTCAAGAATCTGACATTATGATTGTCGAGTTCGATTTTATCGATTGTAAATTAAAGATTAAAATTTAGTAAATAACTCTCTGTTATGTATCTCTGTATACTCATACCCCTATACTTATTTTCGTAACTTTCATGTCGCTTTACTATTAATTTAGAAACGTGATATTTCTGAATAGAATTTAGGTGTTAATTATGCTGATATAGCACCAATTAAGTTTTTTTTTTTTTTTTTAATATAAATATGGATATTTTGGTAATTTTTTAATATCCATACTAATATTACAAAAATAAAATATAACAAAAAATATTTAAAAAAATCTTAATTTGTGCCACATCAACGAGATTAGCGACGTGTCAGTCTAATTAATCGAATAAGGATATCGCGTTTCTAAATTTGAAATAAAAGAATATGAAAGGTCTAAAATAAGTTGAAGGGTATAAGTGATCAAAAATCGATAGTAAAAGGATATTTACTAAATTTTGGCCTAAACTAAATAAAATTATAGTCCCTTCCAGCCAGTGCTTGCTGCCACTATATCAATTATGAACTTTTCTGCAGCTTTATGAGTTAATAGATGCTCTATTATGCAAATTTGATATTACCTGTTGTATTTTCTTTCATGACAAGAACGTGCAGCTAGTCTTTTTGTCCTCGTGACCTTTACTTTTTATGCACCCGCATGTATTAATATTTTCTATCTAATAAAGAAATCGTATTTTTTTTGGTAAGTAAACACAACTTTTTATCACCAATCATTAAAAAAAACACAATAGGTAATACCGAGGAGTGAAAATGAGCTAAGTCCAATTCGAGTACCACTCTCGGCTTGGTTAGTTTAGCTCGAGATATATGACAATTCACTTTTCGTACTCCGTCTTGCATATGTTCCTTGGCGCATACCCCGGACAGATTACGTGACGGCGGTGTCCAATCTCCGTTAACTCATGCTGACGTAGAAAGTTGATTTTTATCCGTTAATATTAACACCTCCAACACTCCTATTTAGAACTATTTTTTGAAAAAATATTTAATATAAAAATTGTAAATATCATGAAGATCTACAATTTTTGTGTTGAATTTTTTTCTAAAAAATACTTTTAAATTGGTGTTTTGGGATGTCGATGTTAACAGGTAAAAGTTTAACCCATTAAAATTTGAAGCCTCATAATACCTATTTAAAAGCATTTGTTGAAAAAATTTAAATGTCAAAGTTGTGGATCTAATGAAAATCTATAGATTTTATTTTAAATAATTTTTTAAAAAATAATTCTAAATAAATATTTTAGAGTATCAATGTTAACGGATAAAAAACTCGCTTTCCACGTCAGCATGAGTTAACGGAGATCGGACAACACCGTCACGTAATCTGTCCGGGATATGCGCCAAATAGTGTATACGAGACCGAATACAAAAAATAAATTTTCATACATCTCAAACTACCAAATAAAAAAATATAGCCCTATCCAGCCTCATTAAACTCCAACCCTCCGAGCTTATTTCTTCTCTAAGCTGCCATCTATGGCGCCTCCTATCTGATTTCTTCTCCTCCATTAATGGCACCTATTGACGAGATTGTCATGACCTTTATGCTAAGTGGCATATAAATGTAAATAAACATAAGTTGATGTCTTCTTAGTTAATTAGGTAGTTGGGCTTGTTAGTTGGCAGGCTGGGTTGTTACGACCTGGTGGTCTAAGTGAGTGGCCTATATAAGGGCCCAATCCATTGTATTGTGTGTGCATGATTTTTGAATAAAGCTTTCTCTACTATCTTCATCTTCTGGCTGCCTCGTCCTTTCTTCTTCTTCTCCTCCGAGTCTTTGGTCTTCTTCTTCCCAAATCTGTTCTCCGATCATCTCCGTCGGACGACGTCACGCTTGGGAGCGTGACAATTGGTATCAGAGCGGTTCCGATCACGGTGTTTTCAAGGTCACCGGTTATCGCTATTCATGATTTCATCAGAAGACACAACCGAGGAACGTGCTAACCCGCCTGTGGTTTCCAATCGAAGATCTGCAAGAATAGCAACCACCATGGGAAGACCTCCGAGCTCCAGTCAACAACCAGAGGAACCGGTCATTCCTGTGCAAGAACAACATCAAGATTGGACGATAGTGCTGATGGGATTTCAGAAATCACTGAACGACATCTCGGCGACATTGGAATGGTCCAAGGAGCCCAGATCGCAAAACTCGAAAGGGAGAAAGAGGAGGCTCGTTCAGCACCACAGCATACGGGAAATCGAAGTACAGCGATTCTACCTAACCCAAGGAATCCTGTTAATGAAATTCAACACATAAGGCATTCGTCTTATCATCCGCCAACCAGGATGTCCAAGGTAGAATTTCCTAAATTCTCTAGAGAAAATGTTCGTGGATGGCTCCTACAGTGTGAACAATTTTTCGTACTAGACGAGACACCGGAATGGTCCAAGGTACGCATGGCTTCAATTCATCTCCAAGCAACAGCACTGCAATGGTACCGTGGGTACGTCAGCAATCGCGGAGATGCAGAACCTTCTTGGCAAGAGTTCAAGATGGATGTTGAGGCCAGATTCAGCATGGCTCTATTCAGGGACCCAATGGCGGAATTGGCAAAATTAAAACAGACGGGGTCTATACAAGATTATCAAGATAAATTTGATGAGCTTGTTGCTGAAGTAAATTTACTGGAGCAACAGAAGCTGAGTTGCTTCCTTAGTGGTTTACGCAGGGACTATGAGATGGAGGTACGAAAATTTCAACCCACCTCAGTTAAGCATGCTTTAATCTTAGCTCGTCTACATGAGCAAATACAATCTAACTCCATGCCAACAAGAGTCACACAAAAATATACGACACCCTCCAGTAATGCAGTGACTCCAGTAGTACATTACATGGAGTCTGTAGTTGCATCTGAATTCACAAATGATGTTGACAATGTACTGGCGAAAGGAAATGTAAGTGAAGCAAATAACAGCAAGAAAACAAGAGTAGTGACCAATGACTATCTTGAGGATAGACGAGCCAAAGGACTTTGCTTTTATTGCCCAGAAAAGTACCATAGAGATCATGTTTGCAAGAAGAAGAAGCGCCTCTACATGCTTCAAGTGATGGATGATGAGGATGACTGTGAAGAGCAAGAAGCACCTACCTTAGAACAAGAAGGAGCAGCAGTTGAGACACCTATCATTTCTCTGAATGCTTTGTATGGAGTCCCTTCTTGCAGAACAATGAAGGTGCAAGGAGTAGTCAAAACGCAAAGTATACAGATGTTGCTGGATTCAGGTAGCACTCACAACTTTATTGACAATGATCTGGCCAGAAAACTAGGATGCAATATTGTACAAACAAACCTGATGCAAGTAGAGGTGGCCAATGGAGAGAGTGTAACCAGTTCAGGGATTTGCAAGGGCTTGCAGTGGAATATTGAGGACATAAAATTTTCGGCTGATGTGCTGACACTGCCTCTAGGGGGCTGTGATATGGTTTTAGGAGTCCAATGGTTATCCACTCTTGGGCCGGTCTTATGGGACTTCCAAAATCTTTGGATGAAGTTTGTACATGAAGGTAGTATAGCTACTATTAAAGAAAAATCAGTAGAAAGGAAGATCATCAGCATTGATGATCAACAGCTGATGAAATTACTTCTTAACCAGTCAAAGACACACAAGGATAAACAAGCCTTTGGAATGCCACTCTGCTGTGCTGCCAACCCAATTCCTTCATTGTTCTCCATAGAACTAAGGAAGTTACAACAGATGCCAGAATTACTGGAGCTGCATGCAACGCTTAAAGGTTATGAAGAAGTGATCGCTAAACATCAGGAAGTTGATATAACAAATACAATCTTGGACCTATCTGGAAGGATATTGCAAAAGTCATGCGCTGATCCATTCAAACACTTTAATATCCAGCTTCTTTATAGATTGTATCTGCAGCAAGGATCCTTGAATTCTTTACAACAGTTACCCAGTCTGAATACGCAACCTGGAAATCATAGGTCCTTGAATTCAGGAGATGTAATGAGATGGCAGAGGCTAGACACATATTATTTCTGGGAGGTTTACATGAAGAAATTGATGTTCCATGAAGCTTCTATAACCACTCCATGTCTACATAAGCAGCAACTAACAAAATGTTACCAGGATGTGTGTGGAATGCTTACTGCAATTCGATCCAGCAGAGTATTCAACTCATTCATGAAGTTGGTAAAGGTCATTAGAATGAGTTTGCATCACTATATTGGAGTCATCTTGGCTAGTGCCACAAGGGTAAAGGCAGGTGGATATATTGCTGCAAAGGACATAACAGAAGCTGGAAATGGAAGTTCTTTTCTATCTCCATCAGCAATTTCCCAAATACGAGCCTTGAGGACAAGGCTACTTTTAAGGGGGGAGAATTGTCATGATCTTTATGCTAAGTGGCATATAAATGTAAATAAACATAAGTTGATGTCTTCTTAGTTAATTAGGTAGTTGGGCTTGTTAGTTGGCAGGCTGGGTTGTTACAACCTGGTGGTCTAAGTGAGTGGCCTATATAAGGGCCCAATCCATTGTATTGTGTGTGCATGATTTTTGAATAAAGCTTTCTCTACTATCTTCATCTTCTGGCTGCCTCGTCCTTTCTTCTTCTTCTCCTCCGAGTCTTTGGTCTTCTTCTTCCCAAATCTGTTCTCCGATCATCTCCGTCGGACGACATCACGCTTGGGAGCGTGACAGAGATCCTCCAATCTGATTTCTTCTTCTCCGTACCTATTCTGACGTCTACAACGTCCGCTGCTGTCGCCCTCAAAGAAATCCACGATTGTCAGAGAGCCCACTTCGAGATAGAAGTCCTCCTTACCCTCCATGGTGCTCTAACGTCATTTGAAGTCAAGGCAGCCGACGCCGACGCCGACGCCCCGTCGAACAAAGGAGCCCTAACCAGTCCAAACCGGTCCGGTCCGACTTGGTCCACTTATTACCGGGTCGCGTCGGATTGGTCCAGTTCCAATTTGGTCCGGTCGTAGGTCCCCTATATGTTATTTATTCGGTCTTGGTCGGAACAGATCTGGTTCCGTCCGCACTGGACCAGTTAAATAGCCCCACATGCAGCAACTCAATGACAGTTATTTATGTTCCAAATTCAAGATGAATTTTAAGCACATTTAACATCAAGGAATAGCTACGATATTTTGCATTTTTATGTTCTCTGTAATTCGAACCTGTGCTTTGTGCCTACTTAATTCGTTTTGATTGAAATGTACCCTCCTGGCTTGTGTAATGACTGAATTGTCCTCACATTTTTTATTTATTTCTCTAAGCGATTTTACGAAACAGCTCGTGACAACAACGCGTGTATTATCGAGACACACATTCCCTCTTCTTTGTCTTCGTCTCTGCCCTCGTTCCTCCTTCTGTCAATCGTCTCCATTACTCCATCGCCGTTCAAATTTCTTGCTTACCGCCACTGGAGATTGCTAAACCCGTACAATGGAGGTGTTTCTCAAAAACTTGTTCAAAAACTTTCACGCTAACGAAAGTAAGAGTTCAGCGTTGCAGTATTTCCACATTCCAATCGAAAGAGAACTCATTTCTTCCATTTGCAAAAATATCCCACCCATCGGGGGTGTAAAAAACGGATTGGGGAGGAGATTGGCGCAAAGGTGTTTATCGAGAAGGAAATGAGCGCGAAATAGGACACCGGCAAGGTATGCAGACGGGACGGTTTGACTGCTACAGTAACAGCAGATTGAAATTGTTTTTGGATAAAAATGCTAGTGCAATTCGATCATTTCACAAGCCAGAGAAGCACATTTCAGCCAAAACGAATTGGGGGGCACAAAAATGCCAATTTTTATTATAGGGGGCATAAAAATGCAAAATTTCCAAATTGTAATAATGCTGCTAGAAGGGTAGGAAGAACTAGCAGCGAAAGTGAGCTGATTTTAAGACGAGTACCACTTAGATTAAGTTTAGGTCGATCGTTTTCATTTAAATATCAAACTTGATGAACTCGAGCTCGGCTCAATAATGCATAAACTGAGTCGAGCTCGAATATTGAATTCACTGGAGTAGTCTTGCAGTACAAAATACTTGAGTAAAATATAAAAGGTTATTTAGGCTCACGATCTCAATGACTTGATTAACACTTCTTCAAGACGCGTTTAACAAATCAAATTTCAATATCTGCTCGAACTCGGTAAATTTCAAGTTCAAGTCGAGCTTAAATGAGTTTCAACCTAAGTTGCTAGTGAGAATCTCAGCTCGTTTACATCCCCGGACCAACTCATCACAAACATAACATGAGAGAAGGATAGGTCAATTTAATATACTAACGTGAAGATCGTATATCATGCTACACATTTGACAAAGTATCTTTGCATGCTTCACTCCACAAACACAACTCATCGTAGAAGAAAAGCTGCCACAAAAAAATGCGAATATATATTATATCATAAGGCTGCAGCAAGTACAAAAATAATGCCTATTACCATATTTTCACTACCATTTTGATAAGATCAAAATACGATCGGCGGCTCATCAACCCCCTCATGCAACTTCGAATCTCTATCTCGTCAGTTTATGATCTTAATTTTGATGAGCGCTAACGGTAACCTGCACGTGCGCCCTCTCATATACGACGGAAGATTTCGTCTGGATATTGGATGTAGTCTCTCTCGCAGAGAGACTAATTCAAGATGTAGACAGTACCTGTTTCTACAAAAAATACCTCACCTCACTAATGGAATTCAAATATGCATGGAGAGAGAGAAAGAGAGAGAGAGAGAGAGAGAGAGAGAGAGAGAGTTGTGCCCTGAAAGACCCAACAATTCTTAAACATCAATTAGGGAGCCATGAAAGCGAATCAGGCTTTCCCAATCATGCTCAAGACTGCATAAAGAAAATATACCTATGTTTTTACTCATCCAACAAACAAGCAACACGGAGAATCATACTTTTAAGTAAATGCAGCAGAAAAAAAAAAAAGTGAAGTAGACAGGGACAAGGTCTTAGGAATAGTAAGTTAAATTCCATGAACACTTGGTATATACTGAAATCTAAAATAGGAACCAACTAATATCGGCCCAGTTGTTAGAAGAACTCAATGCTGAGAGGCGCCACGGGTTGTCCCCTATGAAAATTAATGTCCAGTTGGTTAGCGGAACTGAATGCAGCATTGCCCTTGATCTGGACCCGATTATTGGCTTAAGAATCTCGGCTGTTTGTGGATCTATCGATTAGAAGACTATATAAATGTTTCTGTATTAATTTAGGAAACAATATGATATGTGGGCATTTTTCTTTATAATGTTTTTCTCACCCAAATGAAATATATATATATATATATATATATATATATAGAGAGAGAGAGAGAGAGAGAGAGAGAGAGGGGAAGTCCATGAGCAACACAAAGGACACAAATAGCCGTTAATACTTTCTTTAATACATATAATAAATCTCATAACTCTCTCTTAATGGTGACCTGTAATCGTTACCATTTGGTCTTCTACCTATTAGCCTTTCGACCATTAGTCTTCTGATATTTGATCTTCCCTTTACCATGGTCACGCCCGACTTCGGTCTTGGTTATGTGTATGTTTTGGCTAAGTCTTACCTCGGCCTCGTATATGCTTTTATCTCGGCCTCGAATGAGCCTCGCCTCGGCTTTGGTTATGATTTTATTTAGGCCACAGCTAGGTCTTACACGTCGACTTTGCCCATATCTTACCCTATTCTCGGAAACATGCACATCTCGGCCTCGGCTCTGACTCTATCTCACCTCAGCCTCGGTAACGTAGATACCTCGGCCTAGATCTCTTCAGATCTCAGGATCCTCCTGGATCAGTCCCTTATGAAGGGTTAGTCTTTCGAATTTCAGCAGATGCGAGTTGGATGGAACTATATTACCACTCCATTCCCATTCGAAATAAAGGGTATCAATCAAATTTGGCGGCATAAATAAAATTTTATATATATATAGAACAGGAGAGTGGCATTACTATTATGAGAAAGCACACTATGATTATGTCTGGCAATTATATATATATATATATATATATATATATATATCTGTGTGTGTGTGTGTGACACATAGTTGTCAAAAGCGCGCCTTGCCATGCGCCTAGTCCTGCCAACTAGCTTTGTGCTCGTTTTGGTTCAAGGCGGGCTCACGTTCAAAAGGCGTACCCTTGTGCGCTCGGACGTCTTGCGCCCAAACTCGTCTAAGTGCGCCTTTTAAACGCTAAGCCAACAGCGGCCCCCAAAAAAAGAAAAGAGAAAATAGGTTTACCAGAATCCTCTACCGGCACTAGTGTCGCCTTCAGTCCACCATAATCCGGTTAAGGAAGAAGGAAAGACACGCGTATTTACTTGTGAGTAAAAAAATAAAAGAGAACAAAATAAAAATTGTCCACAATGCTGCCTACTTTTTTAATTGCTTCAAAAACTAAATATAAGCATTCACTAGATATACAACCTATTGCTCTTATATGTGATCATAAATTTACGCATATCGTAGCTAACCATATAGAGACTTTTATATTAGTCCACAGACACTAATTATGTAGTTTATACTAAAATGTCATATTCTCTTAATTATAATTTTTTAGGCATGCATTACAGAAGTGTATTATGGGTTTGCATTATCTTATCAGTAGCGATTTTCGCCATATCGACTAAGCAATTAAATTGTTAAATCAACTTAACAGACACCAATGCATATCAATTTATTGCTCTACACAGCTTGCGCCTCATGTTCGTCGGACGTGTGCCTTGCCTTGCGCCTAGACTCTAACCTAGTTACGCCTTGGTGCGCTTTCTGCCTTTAACAACACTGTGACAAGTTATTTTTAGGCCACCCTACGAATAAAATCAGTAAAATGAGTTGCGACTCATTTGATTGTAATCTAAGGATTCAGATCACATCTGCTAAAATATAATTGGACTATTGGATCACGATCAAGATTTTTGATCTAACGATCAACACTCATCTTATATATCTTATTCTCAGGTCGACCTAATAATAACATGTATATTTGATAGATGTCAATTCTTTAATTTTGCAATGCAATTTTATTTCTCAAATAGAAAATAACCGGCATTATATTTGATTTATTTGCTAATTCAATTTCGTTAAGTTCTTGTACAGGAAACTAATTTAGCTGAATAGCTGTTGTTATATTGTGTAAAAGCAGCAGTCGTTGCTGAAAATGTGTAGTTGTATCAATTCTTGTATTTCATAGCTTTGAATTGCTTATATTTACATATATTACTACAAAAGATGGCTCCAAATTGCTCATCTAAAAATAAAAACGCACTCATTCGTCTTTTTTTTCTTTTTTCTTTTTTTTTTTTTTTTTTTTTTTTTTTTTTGTTTTTTGAGGATGTCGTGAAAAAAATTGTATTTGTAACTAGCTTTTGTACTGCCATCGTAATATATAATCTCACAGTTAGCACCTCACCATATTTAACCAAGCGATGAGTAGACAGTCCGCGTTACCATCCGCGGATTCGGATAGGATAAGTTTCACACATACATATATACTTGCAGGTCCGGTTTGCTGGATTTGAACCTGAGACCTATACTTTATGAGGTCGAAGCAGTACCCACCGTTCTAGACGCCTTAGGAAAAAATATTGGGTCGAATGTTCGATGATCATGTGAAGGCCAACAAATTCCTTCCCTTGGACATGAAAGAGGAACGGGTTGTGCAAGATAAGTAGGGAGTCGTTGGCCTGGCATCAACACCGGATAGGCGGAGGAGTACCCACTTTTCACCTGAAATGTTCACTTTTATAGTCAGTATTATGAAATTCAGCCCAGAATTTACCCTAAATTCATCAAAGTTCATTTCTTGTTAAAAATTTAGAAAGCTTGCTTTCATGAAAAAAAAGTAACAATTAATGCAGAATTTTGGAAAAAGAAAAAGTTGGGTTAAATTTGGGATAATGATGAAAAATAGAAATAACAAAATAAACCTACCCTTGATGAATTGATAACTTTCTTGACTGAGACTCTCTGGTGCTGTGCTTGTTCTTGAACTTGAGCACTTTGGGATCTTGTAAAGAAGACTCTTGGTCGGATCAAATGTTCGAATATCGCAATTATGAGGAACAAAGAGATTAAGATTGCGGTTGCAGCGAAGCCGAAGGATATTGCATCCACAGAATCCTCTCTATTATCAGCACTGGTTCCTCCTGATGGAGGGATCTCTACATTCCAAGGTTTTGATCTTCCAAAGCTATTCATTGCACCAAATTCTTAACTTTAAATCTGCATATGAAGTTATTTTTAGTGGTTTTTTTTTTTTAAATTATGAATTGCATAAGAAAATCATTGAAATTAATTAAATATGAACCTTGAAGGGAAGATAGTCTTGATTTGGTAATCAGTTATCCACATAGTACTTACTCAAACATGCACCAGCATTTTTCAGTGTTATTTACAGGTCAAGAACATAGAAAAGGAAAAACAAGAATCTATTTTTACTTGATCTGTAAGATAAAGAAAGCCAAATGATTATATGCACTAAATTTCTCAACTGAAAAGAAAAAAAATAAGAGAAATATAACTAAAGCAAGAAATTAAGGAATATTAACCAATTAAAACATGAATAAAATGAAAAAAAACCACTTCCTTGTTCTTCAACTAGTTTCAAGAAATATAATTAAACTGAAAGTAATTATCAGATTATGGAAAAAAAAAATAACTGCTAAGAGGAAATCCAAGATATATCTTACCTTATTACCAGTCCCTAGATGTTGGAGATGCAGCTCAATGACATTTGAATTCGTTCGAAATCTGAGAGGAATCATAAGTAGCCTTAAAATGGAGAAAGGAATAGCCAGAATGAGCTAGAATTTAAGTATTTGCAAATAATTTATGGAAAAAGACTGACAAAATGCTGTCAAAAAAGTTATAAAAATTATAAAAATAATATGGTTCAAAGGTGATGACCAACTCATCACAAGCATAGCATGAGAGAAGGATAGGTCAACATAAAATATGTAATGCAATGAATTATTATATATACCATGCTTCACTACCACCACTCTCATCAAAAAAGAAAAGCTGCCACACAAAATTGGAATATTGTTAAGGCTGCAGCAAGTACAAAACTAATGCATATCACATTGCACTACCTATTTCATATCATCAAAAGTGCCCATCAAGGGATTTCAAAATATGCATGAAAAAGAGAGAGAGAAAGATGTGAAGCAAGGTGAAAGATGTGGCTTTATATATATATATATATATATATATATATATATATATAAAGAGAGAGAGATGGGCTAATCTCCATTCGACAGGAGATTAGCCCACTCTTGTCGACTCCGCAGCCGTCGAATCATCGCGATCCGACAGCTGAAATCGCGCGCGTATTTTTCTTGCGAAAGTCACTAGCGACTTGTGAAAATCGCTAGCGACTTTCTACTCCGCAAAAACGCGGGTGTTTCAGCAGTCGGATCGTGTGATCCGACGGCTGCGGAGTCGACATGAACGCCTAATCTTCTGTCAAGTGGAGATTAGGCACTATATATATATATATATATATATATATATATATATATATATATATATATATATATATATATATATATTCTATTTTTACCGCTTTTATAATCTCCAATTGGTAGTGGATTTTACTCTTCATTACTCGCGGACAGGGTTTATCTCCGAAGTATATCTATTATTATGTGTCTTCTTGGTTTTATATTGTGATCGTCTTAAAGTGTTCGATCTATTGCTTGCTCGTGTTATCTAAGAGTAAACTATCGATTGGATCCTATAGTATTTACATACTAACATTCAGTCATTGTGTGAGACGGGTGCAATATGAAAAAATGCCTGAAACTAACTAATAACTAACAAATTTTGTATATATAAACCAAGAATATTGTTTATATAAACCTATTTTCTTGCCTGAACCAGCTTTGAACTTGAACCGAGTTCGGATCAAGCTTTCAAAGTCATGATCAAGACTGTACGACAATAAATTTGCAATTGTTTGGAAAATAGATAAATTCGATGAACAGTAGCTAATATTATCATAAAGCACGACCATGATTATGTCTGGCAATGAAATGAGAACCTACATAGACCTATCACTCCTAAATTATGCGATTTATCTCACTAGTTTTATTTTCTCAAAAAAAAAAAAAAAAGAAATTAATTTCATATACATGAACAATAATCTAGCCATTATAAATATGCATACAACAACATTATCAACCCAATAAAAGTTTCGTCTAAGTAGATTTTTCTAAAGTTTGATCTCCATAACAACGCGATGAATTTGAATCGTTTGCGTAAGATCTCAGAAACCATTTCCAGAGATTCAATTATTCTTGAAGGGAAAAGGGACCCAATCCAAGACAAAGAAAGAAATACAGAAAAGGATAACTCTTACTGATTTAGTGATTTTTTAATTAAAAAATTATTATTTACCTATATATGTTTGGTGCAAGTTATATATTATATAGAGTTGTCGATACATATTGAATGGGGAAAAAATGAAGGCCATAACTGATGAAACCCCCCTTTAATGAGACCATATAATGGAGGGGGAACCCAACTTGTGGGGGTCTTTTGGTGCAGAGACAAGCAGAAAAGGTGGTTTTGGATTAGCAGGGAAAGGCGAAAAAAGAGAGGAGAAAACAGAGAAATTTAAAAAAAAAAAAAAGGAAATGATTGGATGGTGCTTTGGATCCAAAAGAAACAGTGTCAGTCATAAACAGCTGGATTTAACGGCTTGCCAGAGATTGTAAATGCATTTTTTATCAAGACGATGATCATCATTATCTTCTTCATACTTAAACTGAAAAACGAAAACCCAAAAATTAAAAACAAAATAAATAATAAAATAAAGGAAAATTTTGCTTTCATTGAGAGTCGAACTCAAGACCTCCCGCTTACTAAACGGGTGCTCTAACCAACTGAGCTATGAAAGCTCTCTATTTGCTTTGCACATGTCTCTCTTTAATAAACTAGAAGACCAAATTTTAGTTTGCATATCACTAAAGGTAGTATACTACAGATCTTCGAGTCTGCCCATATCGAAATTAGGACTTTTCAGTTGGTAAAATATGAGGCAGTGTCATTTACAAGTTTATCTGTTATGACGATCGTATAGAAGTGGGTTAATTACGGATAGAATTTTCTCACAATAATCTCAAAAAAAAAAAAAAAAAAAAAAGCAAATCAGATCGGTGGTAGTCTACTCTATTTTAACTCTAAAATGAGGTGGAGCAATCTTCAACACATAGTTCCTATCATGACTTAAAAATTTCTTGTCGGCTTTATTTATTTTAGAGCTAGAATTATAACTATATTGAGATGCATACAACATTTTCTGTAACAAATCTAGCATGTAATGTAAGGGATCAATTACAACCACCAGCCATCTTTGCTCGTTATTCGTGTGTCTTAAATTTTATCTTTTGGATCAACGATTTTTACGAAAATAGTTTTTTCTCGGATATGGCTGCATATATCTTATCTTTGTCAGACCTCTTTTATGTGAAACTTATAATTTTAATATTATTGTTGTTGTATATTACAGTTTCCAATCCATATTTCGAGTTTAAAATTTCTATTTCTACTTGTCATATTTTCTCCAATCAATTCAATTTTCTTTTTGGAGAACCTAAACACTAATGAGCCCTTTTACCGGCCCATTGTCGACTAGATTCAAATTGGTAGCGGGTAAAATGGTGTCATGAGCTGGCGGCGGTGGCGGCGACGACGACGATGATGTTGTTGGTGATCTGCCGTCAGTCTTGCAGCGGCAAGCCCTCGGCAACGGCGCTCCTTGCCAACGCTCTCCGATCCGAACCCTCGAATCCCATCGTCAGGATCATCAATGAGGCTACGTTCCACCTGCCCGCAAACAAACCTACCCGGGTAAATGCTGGTATAGTTTCATATCTATATAATCAATTTCATGTATATAATCTTACCTATGCTACGAAACACTCCTCAAGAATGGATGACGCCCCGGGTTTGATTATAGCTCCATGAAGTGGGTGGGAGAAATTTGCGATTTCTTTTGGGGCACGCTGGGCCGGAATTTATCTCTCTCAGAATTGTCCAGCGGTAAGCTTAGAGACATGATTTCTCCTCATTATCTCAAAAAAGAAGTTATTGTGATGATCCTCGTCGGAACGCTGGCTGGAGTTCACAGTTGTTGAGAAGTAAGTCAACAAACAACTATAGAGCAAAAGAGTTTCTGTCTTATAAGAATCAACGTAAACACTTCTAATTGAAGGAATACAAGAAATCTAAGAAAAAACTATGAAGAAACGAATAAGCAATCAATGGAACAAATCCTTGTTCTGGTGATAGCTTCAATGACGAAGAGGAGAGGAGATGTAGCCATCTATTTATACCAGAGATCCCGGCTAGAGTTCTCTTGTGCTATGACTTTCCTTAAATTTATGCCATCCAACGGTCATAATTTAAACCCATCATTCAAACTTGAATTGCGAGAGTGCTTATCCCATACACTTGGTGTATGTTAATACACTGAAATATTTTGAAAATTTTTTGAATACTACAATATACTTTGTTATTATATGTAACTTTAATATTCAATTTTTTTTTCCAAATAAATGTTTTGAAATAGATATGTTCCGATTATAAAGTTTTAGCGGGTTTTGAAAGAGTATTTAAATCCAAGTACCTGTCCTTGCAATAGCATTCTGTAAAAAAGTGTGTTTTTGTAGAAGCTGAAACATAAGGTGATATTTTGAAGCACAAGCTCAGTTTGTTTATGGAACAATGACTAAAATTTAAGTTGGCCAGCATTTACCTATTATATCCTTTCCTCTATCTTTGCAAATGCTATTTCTTAATTTTGCAAGGGAATTTATTTGGTGCTTTTCATATTCCTTTACAGTGAAAAAATCAGAAGTGAATTAGGTTTGTGCGATTATGCTACTAATGTTTAGTTAATTCATTCAAGTAGAGGTGCATAATGTTTTCTAGTTTGCATGCTCATGATATTTTAATGGCTTCTGTATTTGCATGTAAAGCTTGCAGTTTTTCTTTACTTGACCGAATTCTGCTATACCCTGGATCTGTTTGACAACCCAAATTTAAGATTTATTGACGGAATTATGATATTTTAATAATCGCATTTTTACACAATTGGTATGTTGTTTTAGTTCTTTTATATAGTCACAATACAACAAACTTTTGAGCCATAATTAGCAAATTCACATCAACATCCATAAACCTGTTCGGTTGCCCGAGCTTATCATGCTACTCAGGATGTTCATAAAGCTAGCAGGTCCAGCCAGCTTGAGCAGGGCTCCCCACTAGCAGATGCTGATAATGCAAGAGGATGTTTGTGACTATTGATAAGTTTAATTTTTACATAAAAATTAGCATTGATTATACACTAATTTTATAATTTATTGGTTGAATGTAGATGAAAGGTTATAAATTGGATATAAAATGTGCATTGAAGCTTCTGGACCATCACATGAAGCAATATGTAGAGCAAGTACAGCAAGGATGACAATGGAAAATTTAAGAAAAAGAAGGAAAGCAAACTAAGGAAATATGCAAATATGAGAGGTGTAGCTGAAATAGAAAATGAAGCAGAAAAATTACATATTGGAGGGTTAGATATTAGTATATATAGGGCTGCAAAACATGAATAGAGGATATTTTGGCTAGGGAAATTAGAGAATAGGAGGAAAAGAAACTTTGTTTCTTAATTTCTTATACCTAATTTCTGTAATCATGATCATGTTTATTCAATATGAATTTTCATTTTCTTTTATGAGCTAAATTTTTTTTTGAGGACATAACTTTTAGTCCTACTATAAGGATTTATTTAATTAGTAAGTTCAGAAAAACTTTAATTTAAATTCATATGTTTCAAAAGACATATAATTGAGTGATTTGGTTACTCAATTATATCACAAACAGATGTAAGATAGAGATATCTACATAATTCGTCTAGCATAAAAAGTCCATAAAAATAAATGCATTTTTCTTTTATCAACCTTTATATACAGATATAGTAGGGGATAAGAGAAATGTAGTTCTAATATATCTCGAGAGAGAATATTAGATAATAGAAAGATTTGCTGGAAATTAAATTAAATATTTTTTCTGGATTGTTATAGTAGCTAAAAGTTATGTACCTCATTCTATTGATAATTTGTTAATTTTAACTAACTTTGTTTATCAGCAGTTAAATAAAATCAGAATTAAGATTAGATCGGTGATCAATAAATTCAGTCTCTGATTAACGATAGTCTACTCACTCTTTATGACTTGTGCAACTAGTGCCAAAAAACTTGTTGCGTGATCCTAGCAAGTGTGCTTGTCGTCCAATTTATAACCTTTCACCTACAATCAACCAATAAATTATAAAATTAGTGTATAATGCTAAATTTTTATGTAAAATTAAACTTATCAACTACCTTGAACAGATTAGTTGGATCTGGGTAGACATTTGCCATTTTTCTTCGGGTCTCTCAACAAGCTCGACACCTGGATACCATTACTTTCTCGACTGATGCTTCCCTTCTCTCTTCTTGACATAGATATTGACTGCACTGCAAGGCTACATCTGATGGTTCTGTATCCCTACCTCTCTTCTCAATATAATTATATATATATATATATATATATATATATATAATTAAGCCGACATTTGATGGTTGTTCTGTATTCCTACTATCCTCATGCATTTGTTAAATTTCAATTAAATTAACTTTTCATGAATTTACTGTATAAAAGAATGTGGTTTTGACCAGTTGTTGCTGAATTTTTTTTTTAATTTAAAATTATTTAAAATAAAAAATATAAAAATAAAATTAATTTTAAATTTTTTTAAAAATAGCACCCACTCGCCAGTGTAATTGGCGAGTGGGTGCCACGGTGGCAGCGCGTATATGTGCACTGGCACCGTGGCGTCTCTCGCCAGTTAAACTGGCGAGTGCGCTCTCGCCAGTTTAAGAGGCGAGAGCGCTCTCGCCAATCTAACTGGTGAAAGTGCTCTGATGGTTTTTCCTCCTCATTGTTGATCAATAGGTTCCAGGTTCTAATCCCTGCAACACCACATATTTTATTCTTTTATTGCTTTCTTTATTGTCATCATTTATTTCCAAAATTCAATTTTTTTTTACTAATTTATATTTTTAAAAATTCATATTTGTTAAGTTTGATTTTCAACACTCAAATATTTATTTTTTTTAAATTAATTTCAGATATTAAAATTTCAAATGTAATTTCAAGTTCTTAAATTCAAATTTTAAATTCCAACATTCAAATTACACCTTCCAAATTCCGAAGATCAATATTTAAATTTAATATTTAAATATTTAAAATTTAAAGCTGAAAATTAATAAATACTGGACGATGGGATTAATATTAAATTTTGAAATTGAAATTCTCAAATTACCACATTCTAAATATCGGAATATGAATTTTAGAATTAAAATATTTGAAATTTGGAAATTAATATTTTTAAAATTTTGAAATTTATTATTTTTTGAATTTAAAATTTCAAATATTAAATTTAAAAAATGTTAAATTTCAAAATTTTAAATTTATTAATTTCGAAATTTCAAATATTTTAATTTTAAAATTCCTAGTCCGATATTTAGAATGTGGTAATTTGAGAATTTTAATATCAAAATTTAATATTAATCCCCTCGTCCAGTATTTATTAATTTTCAGCTTTAAATTTTAAATATTTAAATATTTAAATACTAAATTTAAATATTGATCTTCGGAATTTGGAAGGTGTAATTTGAATGTTGGAATTTGAATTTTGAATTTAAAAATTTGAATTTAAATTATAAAACTTGAAATTACATTTGAAATTTTAATATCTGAAATTAAATTAAAAAAATAAATATTTGAGTGTTGGAAATCAAACTTTACAAATATGGATTTCTAAAAATATAAACTAGTAAAAAAAAATTTGAATTTTGAAAAATAAATGATGACAAGAAAGAAAGCAATAAAAAGAATAAAATATGTGGTGTTGTAAGGATTAGAACCTGAGACCTATTGATTAACAATGAGGAGGAAAAACCACCAGAGCACTCTCGCAAATTAGATTGGCGAGAGCGCTCTCGCCTCTTAAACTGGCGAGAGCGCACTCGCCAGTTTAACTGGCGAGAGACGCCACGGTGGCAGTGCACATATACGCGCTGCCACCGTGGCACCCACTCGCCAGTTACACTGGCGAGTGGGTGCTATTTTTAAAAAATTTTAAAATTAATTTTATTTTTGTATTTTTTTATTTTAAATAATTTTAAATTAAAAAAAAAAATCGTTGTTGCTGCTATTGTTGTTGACTTTCAGTTGTTAGTAGATATTCTTACTAAATGAGAAATTTATTAAGTAACTTTTCTACAGAGGATTGAACAATCCAGAACGTTATTTGCTTTGTTGTTCCTGTTTTTGTTTCATGAATGTCTTCTTTTGGAGCTGCGATCTAAGTGCTTGCTTCTATATTTTAATTCATTGCATCTTTAAAAAGCTCTTCCACTTGTGTCAGGCTTTTGTCCAGTATAGTAAGATTGCTCTGCCATATCTTTCGATTTATGCTTTTGCCTTCTTCGTATATTTGAGACCAGATATCATAGGCCTTTTAACAAGAGCAGTTAATGGAAGTTAAAAATCACCTGGGATAAGAAACGATTTGACACATTATGGAATTTATTCTAAGCATGGTTTTTACGTGGCGGACTACACGTGTTGGATCCGTGACGATCTGGCACCGAGACTGAGCCGAGTCGCCCTTCTTGACTGTGCTGAGTGCCACATTTGGTACTTCTTTTTTTTTTCTTCTTCTTCTTTTTTGTGTGTGTGTGTGTGTGTGTGTGGGGGGGGGGGTTATATGGGGGGTTATACAGATTCCTTCTATTAGCCAATCGACACTCTGTGATAATGAATTGTGTACCATATATCGAGACTCTTGTATTTAGCATTTCAAACCTTTTTTCTAATTACTTAAATAATATTAATATTAATATTTTAAAAATAAAAAATTGTACTTATCGGCACGGCACGATTGGCTTGGTCGGCTCGTCACGGCATGGAAAAATTTGATTCGAAGTAGAAAATCTTTGATTATGCATAAGCTATGTTATTTAGAGAATTCAAGTCAGCATGGTGTATTCCAAACTAGAAGAATCTTGTGTATTCTTCTGAGTAATAGTTAATTGAACATTAGAAACTTGCTGTCTGATCAGTCAAGTTTGAAAGCTAAGTGGATGTCTTGTTGCATGTCTGGTCCAGAACAATGATTCCTAATGTTATTTTCAGAAAAGATATGTTATGGTGTGTTCTGAGTGAAATGATATTTTGTCATCGATGCAGGGAGTAGAAGAGATGGAATTGCAGCTGCAGCCAGAAAAAGAGTCATGCTGATGGTAATGTACACATTATTTTTTATTCATAGCATCTCAATAGCCCTTAGATTTGGTAGCCTATCAATTCAGATTACGATTGTTTTCTCTACTCTTGTTTTTCTAATTGAAGGTGCTAATTTAACAATGCTGTTTGGGTAAATGCTAAACCTGCAAAAGCTTTCTATCACTGTTTTTTAACAGCTTCTTTGTGGGTTTCCCTCAAAGAAAACAGCTTCGTTGCGGAGTGGTAAAAGTTCATGCTTAGTAACCAAAAGGTAGCGAGTTCGAGGCCCGCAAAACTAAGGTTTACCGTGCCGTACCGTTTCGAGTTTCGGTAAACTCGGATCTCGAGACGTGCTGACCCATGCCAAATCGTATAATTATAATAAATTTTTTTTTTAAAATAATTAAAATTTATAAGATTTATTATATAAATGGTAATGAAAAATTAAATAATAAAAAAAAGTCTCAATTCATTTGT
Organism: Xerophyta viscosa; assembly: GCA_002076135.1. NCBI lineage: Eukaryota > Viridiplantae > Streptophyta > Magnoliopsida > Pandanales > Velloziaceae > Xerophyta > Xerophyta viscosa. Next base: position 2,476,536 of record MJHO01000047.1, read on the forward strand.
CAAAATTCAGAGCACATATTATATAAATTGTTACCACATTGAGTGTCGGTATGGTTGATAAAATGGGTTAACGAAAACTAAAGTATCTACCACGTGCTTTGTTTGAACATACATTTTTAGATTGGCCAGGATTTAAAAAGGCTGGCCAGTAGAAAAATAAATAAAAATAAAATAAAATAGAAGAAGTGCCGACCGTGCCGAACGAAACATTCGGCACTGGCCGAGATGGCCGAAAAACGACCGTTTTGGCCGTTTTGGTGCCGCCATGTGGCGGCACCGAGACGCCTCGGTCGGCACACTGCAAAACAAATCCTGTAAAAAGCAAGACATAGTTGCATACATCAGATAAGAAATTGCCTTTTTTTTTCTTTTTCATTTCAAATTTTCAGCAAGTTTAAATCTTCACAAGACTTGAATGTTGTTATCGTCTCGGGTGATACATGCTCTTCTATTGTTAGATAACAAATCGAACTGTATGCTCGCTCTCTCACGTGCAATGAGAGACTTCGTCTGGTTGTTTGTTCAGGATAATCTCCTCTTAGATAGAGCCGGGTCTAGGATGTGGATAGTGCCTGTTTCTTTAAAAAAGAAAAAAAAAAAAAAAAAGATAATAATTAAACCCTTGCCTGAGAGTTTAGTTCTCAGTTACCTATCTTAAAAATGAAACAAAAAAAAAAAAAGAGAACAACGATAAAGAACTCATTTTAAGTTCTTCATCAGTCAAATGAACTTTTTTTTCTGGATTGCAAACAGATCATAACTGATGATAAATATTCGCTGTTCAGTCTATTACAGAATGTGACACATCTAAACAGACAAATAGTATAGTCGATTTTTTCTTGTCTTCCTATGAATTTGATTAAATATTCATAATCATAAAAGAAATATATATATAAAGTGGTCCTATTGAAAGGGTCTCAAAGTAGCCCCACTAATAATTGAGCTGCTGGAGTATTTGACTAGTAGTGTATCACTCATCCACCATTACTATACTTGTTTATGGATTGTGAGATGGGATCTGTTTGTATGATGAGTTTGTGGTCTTTTTTCCACATTTTGTTAAATTCTCCTCATTATTCTAATATCATGCTAGTTTATTTTTATTTTTTATCTTTATTATGTCATTATTATGCATGTAATTGGATGTGTAAACATGATCAGTTATATGAATTAGTGTACAGGCATTTAGAACTTTGATATCATACATAAGAGAAATTTTGTTTATATGCAAGCTAGGCATCTGTGCAATGCTGCGACAAATATTTCTTGTTTAAATTTCATTTTCAAAATTAAAAAACTTGCTATTAATTAAAATGCTTGATATTTCTGCTTTTGGATATTTGTCTGTTATGTCCTTTTATAATTAAAAATTGTCAAAATGTGCCTCTCTAATTCAAATGAATATTTATATACCATTGGCTTTGTGAAATGACGAGATTACTCTTGTCAAATTAATTGTCCCCTTTTTTGGAAGAAAAAAAGAATAAAAATAATTTTATCATTTTGCTGGATCAAAGGGGTTTGAATTAGGTAGGGTACATTTTGACAATTTTAAATTATTGGGGACATAAAAAGACAAATATTCGTCACCAAAATACGATGCAGGAAAAAAAGGAAAATTAAATTTGATTTATGGAAAAAAGAAAACCCATTGATTATCCTTAATTTGTGATCTCTTCAAGGTCAAGAGAAAACCATAAGAGATATTACAGTCTTACAGAAAAGATGCATATAAAAAATTGGTTAATTCGTTTTCAGCCCCTGTTTTTTAAATTTCTCACTATTTAGCCCCTGTATTTGGATATCTTTCTTTTTAGCCTCTATCTCGATCTCTGTGCACGCCATTTTCGGTTGTTGTATCAATATTTTTTCGAAAAAAATTTAACGTTAAAGTTGTAGATTTTGATTAAAATTATAATTTTTATATTTAATATTTTTTTTTAAAAAAAATACTTCTAACTAGGTGTTTTGATGTGCCAAAGTGTTAACGAATTTTGGATCCGACTCATTAATCCGCTGTAATTTAAAAGTCTCAAAATATTTATTTAAATGTATTTTTTAAAAAATTGAATATAAAAGTTGTAAATCTCATTAAATTTTATAATTTGTATGTTAAAAAAAAAATTTAAAAATATTGATAAAATGGTCAAAATGATATAACATAATTTTTAAGGATGGGCTATAAGAGAAGTGAGTAAACTATAGGGGCTGAACAGGAATAGGTTTCATTCTAGGAGCTGTTCAAGAAGTTCCCCTATGAAAATTGACTTTTTTTTAAGAAGTTCTTGTAAATTCAGAACCAACATAAAAAGAGGAGATACATCATCTCGGGATGGGTGTTAGAAGATGTAGGGTATAATAATGACAAGCCATCATTTGGCGTGGCCATTGTCGTCGTAGCAAAAAGTAGGCAATTATTGATCGAAAAGTGTTGCGGAGCTAACCAGAAATGCATCCAAAAACCACTTGCTCGTTAAAAGGGTCCTATGATTGAGATGATCTGTTCAACGAATGCGACACCCGACCTTAAATTCTCATGAAAATTACTCTGAAAATAAGAAAAAATAAAAAGTTTCTACAAAAAAATAAAAATAAAATATAAGTAAGAAAAAAATTTTACTAGTTAGTCTTCTTTTCTTTCATTCTTAGATCAGTCTCTCTTCCACCATTAACACTCGGTTTAATACTTAAAACACTTTCATATTTTATCCTAAAATAGTGTCCTTAACGCCTACGGCAGATGGTAGAACGTTATAGATTTTATTCCAAATGTCAAACTGCAACGGTGTTGAAAATTTATTTTTCTTGTATTTTTGAGAGTAGCACGGACTATCAGATATGCTCACGTCAAATAGTTTTTTTTCCTCGCAATAATCTTAAAAGAAAATTAAATTAGGGGAATAATGATCGGCAATTCACAAGTAATTTTTACGGATGATTGGCAAGATGAATTTGATCCAGTACCAGACATCCTACAATCTAGTTTTGAAAATATTTATAATTTAGATATTTATTTTTTTTAAAAAAAATATACTTTTAAATATTTATTTACATGCTCCAAACTTTTAGGATGTAAATGTAAATTTTAAATCTGCTAAGATTTTTTAGCCATTAAACTCCTATTTAAAACTTTATTTGTAAAATTTGGAATACCAAATTTATAGATTACATATAAAAAAAAAACAATTTTAGTATTTTTTTTTTCAAAAATAGGTGTTTTTCCGGATAATCGGTAGGGCTGAGCATTATCTGAACCTACCCGAAAAACCAAACCGAACCGACCCGAATAAAGCCAAAATTTTGGGTACGGTTCGGGTCCGGTTCGGTTCGGGTCGACATTTTAATATTTCGGGTTTATATAATTCGGTAGTCGAATTTCGGTTCGGTTCGGATTGGACCCGAATTATCCTCGCGAGTTATATTTTAGTTAGTTTTCGTTGGTTTTATGTGCTAATTTTTTTCTTTTTAAACAAAACATTCATATTATAACTATTCGGGTCGACCCTAACCGACCCGAATCCGAATTGGTATTGAATAAAATAATTTTTTTATTTTTCGGATCAACCCGAACTGACCCGAATTTTAGTCAGTTCAAGTTGACACAAAATTCGGGTCGGTTCGGGTCTGAAAGTATTCGGTTGGTCGGCCTTAAGAATTTCGGTTCGGGTCGGTTCGGTTCGGGTTGACCCGAATGCTCAGCCCTAATAACCGGTCTTGGCAAGATCGGTTGGGGGTAGGATGGAAAGGAGGGGGGCCTGCTGGTGCTGGTTGTTGCTTCCTGCTTGCTTAATAAGCATGGTAAAGATGGGGTCCTCATCATCAAATAGCATAAATCGGCACAAACATTTAAAATTTTATTAGGTTGTCCAAATCAAATAATAAATGATTAGTGTCTATTTTTTGGTTCACTTGCCGACCAAAAACAGTACTCATCTCATCTTCTCTTGGGCGGCTCTCCAAAATTTCTAGAAAAAGTTATATATCAGTTCCTGCACGGTTTTCAAATTATAAACAAAATCCTCATTTTTAACTATTATTTTTATATCTTATAATACCTTTTAAAAAATTTAAAATATAAATGTTAAATTACATCAATTTTTTTTATATTTAATTTTCGTTCAAAAATACGTAGAAATAGATGTTTGATACTCTAAAGCTTTAGTTGATTAACAAATTAATTTTTAAATCTACTAAGACTTTAAACATCAAAATATCTATTTAAAAATATTTTTTAAAAAAGTTTGGATACAAACTTGTCGATCACACTAAAATCTTTTTTTTTTTATATAATTAAATTTCTCTAACAAATATTTTTATAGTGGTCAAAATATTTCTAATATGAATTTTGAGATCGTGGCTGATTTGTAAAAAAATTTAAAATTAGGGACTCTTTTGTAAAATATTTTAAAATTAAGAGCTCATTAACAATTTCCTCAAATTCCTATGGGTAGGTCAAAGGAGTTAAATTGAGCATTAGGCTTGAAAAGTGACTTCATACGTCATTCCGCTCTGACCCGTATATGTCAGACAAGACTAGAGGTGAAAATAAGCTGAGTTCAAGGATAAAAAAGAGTTGCTTTTTGTTTTTTGGAAACAAAAAACTCGTGCTCGAGCTCGATTAGGTCGTATTTTCGACAAGGATAAAAAAGAGTTGCTTTTTTAAGATTGCTGGACTTCTTGTTTGCATTTGCTACCTGTATTTGGAATACCAGACACGAGAAGCAAGCTTGTGGGATCACGAGTCCTCTCTGTTTTGCTTGCGAGATCTCCCGACCGGACCGAGCCGATTTTCGGTTTCTAAATACGGACGATATTTGACACGCCACTCGTCGTTAACCACACCATTTTTGGCGGTGAATAGCAATGCGTTCCGCTATTTCATATAGTTCAACATGCATGATGCATGAAAACAGCCGGCACGGCTATTTTTCGGCGGTGCCGTCCGGATGGTTTGTGCCACCGGCACATCATCATTTTTAATAATTGGTAGTAGCCGGTAAGTGTGGAAGATCTAGTGTTTAGAGTTTACCGAAATACGACTCGACGTTGCACGAAATCCTTAAACTCAACAATAAATAAAAATAAATATTTATCTTTTTATGTCAATTTAATTTAAAATTATCAAAATATATTTTCTTAATTTAAAATAATATTTTTATATTTTTTTTATTCTGTGAAATGATAAAATTAATCTGTCAAGTTAATTGTCGTTGTTTTTCAAAAAAAAAATTAAATGCATTTCATAAAAATAATAAAATATTATTTTAAATTAATATATATTTTGGTAAGTTTAAATGACGATGGAAATAAAAAGACAAATATACCCCTATAAAAAATCAATGAAATGTTAAGAATTAATTTCCTCATATATATATATATATATATATATATATATATATATATATATATATATATATATATATATATATATATGCTATTCTCAGCTCGACCTAAAAATAGTCATCTGTAAGGTAAGTCGTGAACCGTTGGATTGAACATCTTGATCATGATCAACGGTACAGATCGCATCTTTGAAGATATGATCTGAACAATTGATTACAATGTGATCTGAATATCATACATATTCGAACTGAGAATAGCATATATATATATATATGCTAATCTCCATTCGACAGGAGCACGGTTCGCTTCTGTCGACTCAGTAGCCGTCGGATCGCGACGATCCGACGGCTGATATCACGCGCGTGTTTTGTAAGAGCTCGGATCGGTTTTAGCCGTCGGATCACCTCGGTGATCCGACGACCGACATCACGCGCGTGTTTTTTAAGAGCTCGGGTCGGATTTCAGCCGTCGGATCGCCGCGATCCAACGGCTACGGACTCGACAGGAGCGGGCCGAGCTCCTGCGAGTGGAGATTAGTCTATTTATATATATATATATATATATATATATATATATATATAAGTTTGGAGCACTATATAAGTCAAGTCACTCGTGACCTTGGAGTAGAGAATTTGGGTGAAGATTTAGGAACTCTAGAGATAAGACGGAGCATTTTAAATCTGCATAGAAGGGCAAAACATGTCAGTCTCAGAGCTGCATGCAGCGACATTAATGGCAGAAGCAGCACTGCCATTGCCACGTGAAACCACTCCTTTTTAACCTCTTCCATTCTCTCTCTCTCTCTCTCTCTCTCTCTTCTCTCTGCTAGTCTCGGCAATCTTTTATTCCGTGCTTCATATTTTCTCCAGGAAGTTCATACTTTTGCCACTCATAATCTCTATGTGTTTATGAGGGATTTTGAAGAGCAGCAAAAGACTTGTTCGTGGATTTTGAAGTGGCTTTTTGCTCCCCTTTTTGTTAATACTTGATCAGAAGCAGCAGAATTTTGTTCTTTTTGTTTCAATAAGGAGATTTGCAGGTAATTTGGCTTAATTCGAGATAAATTGAGGGGTTTGTTTAGGTTAATTTTGTTAATTAGACTTATTTTTAAGCTGTTTTTTACTAAATGTTTGATCTGTTGAACATAAATAAGTCCATATCAATCTCTTTCGACAAATTAAAAAGTATATTCGATTTGATGTATATTGTTTACCAAAATGCAATAGAATGAGCTTAAAAATTAAACATTTGTCTAGTTGTTTATGAAAGTATTGCAAAAGAGAAAACAACTGTCTGCCCAATCATAGTATGTTTTTCATATAAAATGAAAAAAAAGCAGAGTGTTTTGATCTTGATCATGTCGCGGTAGTTTTCGGCTAAAGATTCTAATCCAAAACTAGCACAGAAAGATTGCAGAGTGTTCGAAATTGATTCTGTAGCATTTACTAAAAGATCTTGTTCAATGTCACTATAAACTATCATAGGTTCATAGCATGGAAATATTTTCCTTTTATGTGTTTTTTTTTTTTTAACTTTATTGCCATCTATTATATTTCTTTCCAGTTAGAATTATGCGTCTTTAGTGCTCAATGTAAATTTTTGTGGAATCATAATAAAATCCAGCATTTTGGCTGGAGGATTTAAAGAAGAAACGATCGGGCGAAACTGACATCAAATCGGATTATTTCTCGGTTTATATTTGTAGTCCTTTGAGGAACGCAGTTGGGGCGTCTGCCATAGGTGGGGCTCAGGAAACCTGAGGTGCCATGTTTGAATTCCTATTACGTCATGGCAACTGTTTGGATAATGTACCACTCATAGTTTAACTTCTCGGTCGGCACGCGGCACCGAGACGTCTCGGTGCCGCTACGTGGCGGCGCCAAAACGGCCGAAAATGGCCGTTTCGGCCGTCTCGGACCGTGCCGACGTTTCGGTCGGCACAATTTTTTTTATTATTATTTTTCCTATTTTTCTTTAGCTGATTGGCCATCCTTTTTACATAATAAATCTTATGAAATTTAAATATTTTTTTAAAAAAATTTTTTGGTAAATTATACGATTCGGCATGGGTCGGCATGGGTCGGCATGGTCGGCACGTCTCGAGATCTGAACTTACCTAAACTCGAAACGGCACGACACGGTAAACCTTGGTACCACTTCCGCCACAGTCGCGCACATCCTCTGCATGTGCCACGAGTCCGAGCTTCGCCGTGTTACTCCTCCTGGGTCGAGCCAGGTTCTGGTCGGGGTCAACGCCTTAATGCAAGGGGTCTTAACCGCCCCTCCCCTCTTAAAAAAAAAATAAAATAAAATAAAACAAAACAAAAGATCTTATTCCTTCATAGTGAAAGTTATTTTTTTTTTTCCTTTAAAAACTAACTTTAGAAGTTGGGTATACTTTGGTTTTTACCATCCTGCAGTTAGCTTGTCTTAGTTACCCTATTCTTTGACCTTTGTCAATCCAAACGCTCATCTACATCATCAAATATATAACTCAAGAATAGACAACCATATTCTGTTTGCAGTGTGCATATAGTGTTTCAGTCCACCCACTGACTTCCTTTGTGCTCAGAATCACAATTAATACTTTCATACGGATTACGCACTAATGCCTCTCTTTTTTTCTTTTTTTTTTAAAGAAAATGCATCCAAAGGAGAAAGAGATAAGGGAAGTGTATATGGTGGTGGACCTAACTGAATCCTTAAAGATTTGGCTTGAATCCATAAGATATTGAAAATCCAGATATCGAAAATCTACTTTATGAATGCGGTTAAATTCAAAAGTTTCATTTTTACTTTTACGCTTTAGTTTCGGTTTTTAGACTGGCATGACTCATAATTTCTTTCATCTTCTTCAGGATTCTGTGAAGAACTCTGCCTTTTGCATGTGAGGATCCTTATTCACCAAAATATTGGTATTTCCAATCGGTTAGTAACTGACTAAAAGCTGCCCTGTTTCTAGTGATCGGTTATTTTGAAACTTCATGAATTGATTATTATAGTTTTTAAAACTTGATATTGACTATTATCTTGGAATCATAATCTTCGGTTTTTTTTCAGGTCTGTTAACATCTCGAAGACGAACATATGATTCTTTTCAGATTATAAATGGTGCAGTTTCATATCGTTCTCCATTTCATATGCATTCTGCTTCCACTGGCTCATCTGGTGTCGAGTTTCTCGGAAATTGAAAATCGTGCTCTACTGGAATTCAAAAGTCAGTTAAATGATCCCTCAAACTATCTTAGCAGTTGGACTAAATCTCTCTCTCCCTGCCATTTTGCCGGCATACTATGTGACCCTAAATCCAATGAAGTGATTGGCGTATCTCTTGGAAATATTTCCATTTCTGGTAGAATTTCACCGTCCATATCGAGTTTACGCAGACTTAAATATCTAGACCTCGGATCGAATTCTATCTCGGGAATTTTCCCTCTTGAGCTCACCAATTGCACCAATCTTAAGGTCCTAAATCTCTCCTACAATGCTTTAACTGGTGAGCTTCCTGATCTTTCAGGCTTGAAGAACTTGCAAGTTCTTGACTTGTCATCAAACTCTTTTTCTGGTCCGTTTCCTGCATGGGTTGGATCGCTTAGCGGGTTAACGGATCTTGGTCTTGCTGCAAACAAGTTTGAACAAGGAAGAATCCCGGAAAGTATAGGAAATTTAAAAAATTTGACATGGCTCTTTTTAGCAAGCTGCAATTTCATAGGGGAAATCCCTGCCTCCATTTTCGAGTTGACTTCCCTTGGAACATTAGACTTGTCACAGAATCAGATTTCCGGAAAATTCCCGAAAGAAATTGCAAACTTACGCAATCCCTACAAAATTGAGTTATACCAAAATAATCTTACTGGTGAGGTACCTAGAGAATTAGCAAACCTCATTCAACTTCGGGAATTTGACATATCTCGTAATCATATGTCGGGTGAATTGCCGGCTGAAATCGGCAACTTGAACTTCACAATATTCCAAATATATCAGAATGACTTCTGGGGTGAATTTCCAAAGGGCTTTGGAGATATGCAGTATCTGACTTCATTTTCTATCTATGAGAACAGTTTTTCTGGTGACTTCCCCGAAAATCTCGGGCGTTTCTCTCCTCTCAATGCAATCGACATATCTGAAAATAATTTCTCCGGCGCCTTCCCAAATTTCCTGTGTCAAAATAAGAACTTGCAGTTCTTGCTCGCACTAGATAATGGTTTCTCAGGAGAATTTCCAGAAAATTATGCTGCATGCAAAACCCTCCTGAGGTTTAGAATTAGCCAGAATAATTTTTCCGGAAAAATGCCGTACGGCTTGTGGGGTTTGCCATTTGCGACGATCATCGATGTAGCCGACAATGATTTTGAAGGAGAAATATCTTCTGATATTGGGATTTCTTCTGCTTTGACACAGCTGTATGTGCAGAACAATAGATTCTCGGGTGAGCTACCCGCAGAACTCGGAAAACTAGCTCAGTTGCAGAAATTAGTTACTTCTAACAATTTCTTCACCGGTCAGATACCTCCTCAACTTGGAAATCTTAATCAGTTAACTTCCTTGCACTTGGAAGCAAACACATTTCTCGGTTCGATACCGGAAGAGCTCGGAAATTGCAGCAGATTGGTAGATTTAGATCTTGCAGAAAATTCACTGAGCGGTAATATTCCTTCGACATTATCCACCTTGACATCTCTGAACTCTCTCAATCTATCAAACAACTTTATTTCTGGACCGATTCCTGATAATTTGCAGTTGCTGAAGCTTAGTTCTATTGATTTCTCCAAAAATCAATTATCCGGAGTTGTTCCATCGCAGCTTCTGGTGATAGCCGGTGAAGAAGCATTTTCAGGAAACACGAAGCTTTGCATCGATAAAAATTCTGAAATTTGCCGCGTAAAAACTAATAACAAGAAGAAAATCACTAGAAATGGACTGCTGATTGCTACGATCTTGCTATCAACAGTGACTTTTCTTATAGCTGGATTGGTTTTTGTCAGTTACAAGAACTTCAAGCTAGAAGAATCCAGTAGAGTGAAAGACATGGTGGAGGGAGCAGATGCAGGCCCAAAATGGATACTTGAACCTTTTCATCTCGACGAAATCAGTGCAGAAGAAATCTGCAACTTGGATGAAGATAATTTAATCGGAAGTGGAAGTACTGGAAAAGTCTATAGGTTGGATTTAAACAAGAATCGTGGCACATTTGCAGTGAAGCGATTATATAAGGGAAAAGGAGCTAATCTTTTGATGGCTGAAATTGATATACTGAAGAAAATTAGGCACAAAAACATACTAAATCTTCATGCATGCTTGACTAGAGAAAATTCGAATTTTCTCGTGTTCGAATACATGGCAAATGGAAATCTTTATCAAGGTCTGCGACGAGAAGTCAAAGGTGGGAAGTCAGAGTTGGACTGGACTAGGAGGCACAAGATTGCTGTTGGTGCAGCTAAAGGTCTTATGTATCTTCACCATGATTGTTCACCTGCTATTATTCACAGGGATATTAAATCCTCAAACATATTGTTGGATGAGGAATATGAAGCAAAGATTGCTGATTTCGGAATTGCAAAGATTGCTGAACAGTCGGAGTTGAGTTGCTTTGCCGGCACGCATGGTTATATTGCTCCAGGTATGTCTAGATCGTGTTCTTTTTAATTCGGAATTATGTTTATATGGCTGTTCTGAAATACTTAATTTAAAAAAAAAAAAAATTCGTAACATGTATAGCTTGCATATAGTTCGTAGTCTATAACTTGTCGCTCGAGTTCGAATCCCACCTGTTGCAATGTAGAATAGAAATTTTTTCCAGTTTTCAAAAAAATATTTTTGAAAATTATGGCAGATATGTGAATGTTATCAATGGGGTGTCGGGAGCAACATACATCCGGAGTTTTACTCCGTGACTACAGTTCAAGGACGGTGGTTAGAAAATTGTACTTAGTGATATAATCTGGTGTTTCTCGTAGAAAAGATTTCGCCTAGTCATCTCAAGAAAATTCCATAATTTGTCCATCTTTAGTAGTACTGTAGACTTCAACTCTTAGTTTCTTGATATATAGTACATAGATCCAGGTAGTAGCCCTAAGAATTTCGTGTACAAATAATTTTAATTTTATATATGTTTTTGCTAGCTCATTTATCTAAAATTGACTGAATAATCGATATGATTCTTTATGATCTCAGAACTTGGCTATTCTCTCAAGGTGACTGAAAAGAGCGATGTCTATAGTTTCGGTGTTGTTCTTCTGGAATTACTGACTTCACGAAGCCCAACCGAAGACCAATTTGGGGATGGAAAAGATATTGTTTACTGGGTCTCTTCCAACCTCGAGATCGGTAACATCATTGATATACTTGATCCGAGGGTACTGGAATATGGAAAAGATGATATGCTCAAAGTTTTGAGGGTTGCGATCCTCTGCACAGCGAAGGTTCCATCAGAACGTCCGTCCATGAGAGAAGTCGTTAACATGCTCATCGATGCCGATCCATGCAAATCCTATCAGAACAAAAAATCCATGTAAGAATTGCTAATTTTAGCCCCTGTAATATGATTAGAATCCTTGATGTTAGTCTCTGTTAGACAAAGAACAGGTTGTTACTGTCTAGTAATTCTCAGGTTGTTCTTAACAAATAATAGCAGAATTAAGGGCCATGTTGTTAGATAAATAAATCAAATCCTGTGCAATTTTATTTTAGTTTTTCTTTTTCTTTTAAATTTTTTGTTTCAGTTAGTGCATAATTCTCCTCAGACACTCTATGGTGTATCCTGAGGTACAATTACTATCTATATTTCATATATGCTTCCTTTGGCTGCCCCGCGCGGTCGCGAACTCGAGGTCGGCCCTGCCGTGTGCTGCTCGATTTTATTTCATATATGTTGTTTCAGGTGCTGCCATCTCGGTAAAACTGGGGCCACGGCCCTTTTAGATTTTTATCTATTATATAATATCAAAGGCTTTGCAAGTTGAAGAACTGGGTCTACTCACGGCTCAAAAATTATGACAGGTCAAGTTCGTGTCCGGTGAATTCCGACGAAATTTAACCTCGACATCTCGAAAAGACCTTCTTTTCGCTGCACTTCTTAAGAAAAAGGATGTGATATATGACAAAAAGATTATTATCAGCTACCTTGATTTACTAGATATGAACTCTTTAAAAGTAGAGTGAAATTTAACAGTTAAGAGTCCACTGGCTGTAGAACTCATTTCCTACTTCTTATCTAGAAACTTCTTAATATATGATTTAGTAGATCCGATGGTGAACTTATTTGCTCTTCTAAGTGATGATGTAAAGTAGTTAACATTTGAAAGTTTCATCAAATTTAATAGGTTATATAGATGGAGATGGCATGAGCCATAACGATCTTATAACTTGGTCAAATAATCACAAATAAACAACTCTGACCCCACTTCCAGACCAGCGCTCTATCAAAAGGGGGGGGGGGGGGGGGGGGGGGGGGGGTGAGATTCGAAGTAAGTCGACATGTATGATGTATATTATGAGCTATCTCGGATGACGGAGGGACAGTTGTGTGGGACCCAATGATATGGGCTGTCTAGAGGAGAGTTTGGCCTTGTTAATATCATAAAAATTATGTCCTGCGCCCCCAGCGCGAGTGGCTCGGGCGCTCGCCTCAGAGGAGGGTTTGGCCTTGTTAATATCATAAAAATCATGTTCCGCGCCTCCAGCGCGAGTGGTCCGGGCGCTCGCCTCACGAAGCGAGCGTCCCGGGTTCGACTCCGGAGGGCGTTCCATAAGGGTGTGAGGGTCGAAGACCCTCCCTGTACCTCGTGGGAAGTAAAATTGGTCCTCTAGATCTGTCCTACCCGCAAGGATAGGACCCCTCGATCGGTAGAACAGGGATCGGTGCCACCCGTAGATTTACTTGTTACGACGGTCGCTCGAATGAGGGCCGGTTACGGGCAGGATTTCCCTACGATAATATCAAAAAAAAATATCATAAAAATCATATTCATGAACAAGATTTATAACGACTCGTGAAAACGAAAAACAATTTGACCTGTTTCAGGAAACGTTCAAGGTCTACAGGCAATGAGAATATCTATAGTAGGTAGGTAGGTACCACCCGGATAAGCATTTTTTAGAATTAAAAATTATTCTGGTATTTATTCAAGAAATTTTTACGCATCAACCTCCCATTTCTTAACTTCGCGCATTTCAGCCCCTAAAAATGTATTTTCAGGGAGCGATTTATGAAACTCCAAAAATAGGAGGGCTGATACACAATTATCCGTTTCATTCAATCAGTTGGATATAAGAACAAAATCTTATATATGTAATATTTAAACGTAAGATGTAAGTTTGATGGTGTCTTATATTTCATATTTAATTATTTAAATATTAAAATAAATTTAAGTTTCACATAAAAATTATTATAATATTTATATGATTTATATTTCGTAATAAATTATAAAACAGTTCATTATTTTCCTCTGTCATCTTTTTTTATCTCTCTTTTTCTCTCTTTCTTCATCCGCTAATATTCTATTTTTTTCAACCAGAATATTTTTATGACTGCGAAATTTCAAGTGCATTTATAAATTTTGTGTTCAATTATTTTTAGTTTTGTTGTTGTTTTTAGTACACGCATCGCAGTTATATCGTTCGCTAGTAATACTAAGCCGCAAGAGAAATATTTGGTGGCATCTTATATCGTAATATAATTACTTAATAGTTTAAGTAAATTTAAATTATAAATAAAATAGTTGTCATAAATCGTCCACTTTTTTCTTTTATATTTTTTATATGATTTCAGATCAAATTTTTCAAAAATTTATCTTTTTAATCTTTTAAGAAAAAATATAATATACAATAAATTAGTATAATTGAGAGAATTAACATTTTACTATAAATGAAAAAAAATTAAACTTTACTAACTATAAATTTTAATAATAAATTTATATATATAATATATATATATATATATATATATATATATATATATATATATATATATATATATATATATATATTAAAGTTATTGTGCCACGTGATATTGGTTCTTACTTTAGAAAGAATATATAATATTTATATTACTTAATAAGAATTTAAAAAGCTATATATATTTAATTTTAATAATATAAAAATTCCAAATTTAAAATTAGAATATTTTAATAAACAATGATTAATTCGTAAACATATAATCTATTTTCATATATACTATTAATAGAAAAATAATGAAATTATATTAAGTAACAAGAATTTTCGGAAATAAAATTCTATCTATTCTTGAAGGAAGAAATGATAATATATACTAGTTTTGAACCCGTGCGATGCACGGTTATTAGTTATCAATATAAAATAATAATATTAAAAATTTTTATATTTGAATATATAAATTAATAACTATTTTTATTAAAATATTATATTTTATTTGTCATATTATTAGAGCAAAATAATCACCTTATGGTACATATAAAATAATAAAGTTATTTGAGTGACGTGAAATGATAGTGATATCCAGTTATATATATATATATATATATACTATTCGAAACTATATTTTATTTTAAATATATTAACTTTATATAAATTAAATATTTTTTATTAAAATATTATACTATATTTATCACATGTATTTAGAGAAAAAAAATAAATTACATACCTAAAACTACAATTTTGATTATCCATTTTTATATGTTGTATATAATTATATATAGATTATTAAGAATTTGATAATTACCTTTAAAATTCTTCATTACAAATCAAAAGTTATGACTTTGGGTGAAAATACATACCTAAAGTTACGGCTTTGATTATCTATTTGTATATATTGTATATAATTATATATATATATTATTAAAAATTTAATAATGACCTTTAAAATTCATCATTACATACCAAAAGTTATGATTTTGATAACCCATTTGTATATATTGTATATAATTATCTAAAATTACGATTTTGATCACCCATTTGTATATATTGTATATAATTATATATAAATTATTAATAATTTGATAATTATCTTTAAAATTCATCATTATATACCAAAAGTTACGATTTTGATAATCCATTTGTATATATTGTATATAATTATATGCAGATTATTAAGAATTTAATAATGACCTTTAAAATTCTTTATTACATACCAAAAGTTACGACTTTGATCACCCATTTATATATATTGTATATAATTATATATACATTATTTATGATTTTAATAATGACCTTTCAAATTTTTCTAAATTATTATAATTTATCTTTAATCTATAAAAATAAAATATTATAAATTATACTTAATTTTTGTATTTAATAATATTATTAATAATACATTAAGTATGCATTGAATTCAAACTCTCATTAAATATGTGATTAATTATATATTTATTATATTTAAGTGACACATGTCACATGGTAAGATAATAGATATGCCATATGGCATATTGTAAGTTCTAAGAAGTGCCACATGGTGCTCAACTATTTTGATACCCAGTTTTCTATATATATATATATATATATATATATATATATATATATATATATATATATATATATATATATATATATTAGATACGTGCATGCGTGCGAGTGTGTGTGTGTGAGTGTGTATATATATATATATATATATATATATATATATATATATATATATATATATATATATATGCATATATACATATACATATTAGTCTAGATATATAACCTTTTTATTTTTGGAAAAGAATAAACTTATTTAGTATTATAACAATTATTTATTATCGTTATTTTTTTTATTCTCTGGATAAGGCTGGTCTTATTTTAGTTTCTCCCAAAGAAAAATAATACTGGCAGATTATGCACTCGTGATGCATGTGCCAAAATAATAAAAAGTTATTTTTAAATTTACAATTAGTAAAATTTAAAATTTTTTATTTTTTATTTTTTATTTTCTCAATTATACCGATACATTATGTATCATATTTTTTCGGAAGCTAATAAAAAAAAAGTTCATTAAAAAAATTTAGAAATATAAAGCTACAAATATATACAAAAAAAATTTAATTTGAAAATCATATGAATGATATATAAGATAGAAAAAAAATTGGTGATGTTATAATTTCTTAGAAAATATAAGCTGCATAATATTTATAATAACTAATATATGTAAGTCAAATTTATTTTAACTATTAAATAATTATTTTGTGCTATAGCGTAAAAAAGGACTGCACGAGTCATAGGAGCAGTGGTTGAGATATACATATATTAGAATTAATCCAATATCCAACTAACCTTAAACTAAACTCAAACCTCGACGAGCTTTAGTGGCCTCAGCAACACCTCGGTTGGTCTCAGAATTAACAAACTTCTGTCATTTCAGCTAAATGATATCGGCCGTATTGATAACACCTAGTGTACTTCAGCCAAACCAACACTTTACTCTGATCCAGATTAACATGATGTCCGCATATTCAAATTGTTACTTAAGGAGCTATTTAATTACTGGGGTATAATGGAAGAAAATGTGATTAAAAGGAAAGACCTACACAGGATTGAAATCTTGAAGCTATATTGCTATATTTAATTTTTCTTATAATCATTTTTCCTAAAGAGTGTATATTGTCTATAAATAGAAGAGAACTTTGTAATACTTTTATTAGTACCTTTTTTTAAAGCGGCGGTAAAGATAAAATCCGTAATTTTATCTATTTTTTTGAGAATTTTCAAATAATAATCATATTTTGTGTGATTACTTATTATTCTCTTTTAGCTGACTCTATCTTTAAACATTATTAATATACCGGTCTAATTAGATCATATAAAATATGAGATACTATCAATTTTTTTTTTTTGTGTCAGTAATAGTATTTTACTAATATAATTTCAATAAATGATCAGCAATAACAATCAATGATCAGCAATCACAATCAAAGACCTTTTCTTAGTTTATATTTGAAAATTGTGTTACCAAGTACTTAATACTCGTGGCGAGCAACATACACCAAGTCTACCGCCAGAACCGAGTCTCAGTTTGACCTTTTCCTTTCCAAAAATCCCTTAAAACCGCACCCTTTCTGTCTTCTTCCTCTCGCAACCAACCCTTCTTCTATCCACCATGAAATGGAGCTCCATTAATGCATTATTCTACTCTCTTCTTCTTCTTCTTCTTCTCCTTCTTCTTCCTTCACTCTATCTCATCATCATCTTCTCTCTCGACCGTCGCCATCTCCTCTAACGGCGTCTGCGCTCTCGTCCCTTCGGTCAACGGCAGCCGAAAAAGTCCTATCCTAAACTGCACTCAAGGAAATCCAGTTACTAACATTTCATACACTTCCCTCATTGCCGGCGCAAGCTTCTTATGCGGAGTAAGTTTTCTCAAGAATAATAGTTCATCCTCCGTTTTGCGTTGCTGGGATACTAACGCCGGCAACAGCACCGTTAAGCGAGTCTACCGTGGACCTGTTCTGACCGAGCTCTCCGCCGGCGTTTCTCACTTTTGCGGTCTGGTCGGAAAGCAGAGACAACTAAGGTGTTGGCGGTGGCGCAACCAGCCGGCATTACCAGCAGATGTGAACTTCTCGAGTATCGCTACCGGCGAGGACTTCGTTTGCGGTATAGAGAGCAGTTCTAAGACTATCAGATGTTTTGGAAAAGATAAAGGAGGAGTTGCTGGGAACGAACCTTCTGGAAGCTTCTACATGCTTGCTGCCGGTAAAACTCATGCGTGCGGCTTGTCTACTAACGGCGAGCTTGTTTGCTGGGGCGCCGGAGCTACAGCGGTCATGGAAGCGCCGTCAGATATAGTGTCGCTTGCATTGGGTGAAAATACCACGTGTGCGCTGGCGAGCAACGGAATACTCAAGTGTTGGGGAGATAACGCTGAGCCGCCGGGGAAACTGGGTTTAACGGCGTTTGTCGCTGCTACAGCTAAGGGGAAGACTATTTGCGGCGTGTTGGAGAAGAACTATTCATTGATTTGCTGGGGTACCGGTGGCGGCGCAGCTCCAGCGGTCGAATTTGGTCGAGTGTTGCCTGGACCCTGTATGCAGAGCTGCCCGTGCGGGGTTCTTGTCGGCTCCGGCGATCTCTGCTTCACCGGCGTTATTTGCCAGCCATGCATTCCGGTTAACGTTACTGGTGTTATAATGCCGCCAACTCAAACAAGTGGCGGTGGTATTGGTGTTCACCGGAGTGACCACCGGCGGGCACTCATCATCTCCGGGGGTACGGGTCTCTGTTTCGCTTTTGTTGTAGTAACATGCTTGCTAGTTCTGCAACGTCGCCGTTGGAAAATAGCCCCTTCACCGGAGCTCCTCCCCAGCGTAGGCGGCGCTACGACATTGAAGAATTCTCATTCCAAACTTTATCAACGGCCACAGAAAATTTCTCAGATGCGCGAAAAATCGGTTCTGGAAGCTTCGGTTCAGTCTACCATGCAAACCTCGCCGGCGGGCGGAGCGCCGCCGTGAAGCGTGCCCAGCATCATGCAGCGTCGTCTTACAAGAAGCGAGCATTCCGCAGGGAAATATCCCTACTCTCCCGCCTGCACCACAAGAACCTCGTAAACCTCCTCGGGTTCTGTGACGCCGCCGGCGAACTAATCCTCGTCTACGAGCACTGCTCCAACGGCTCCCTCGCCGATCAAATATACAGCAAGAGCTCGAAAATCTCCTCATGGAAAATGCGGCTTCAAATAGCGCTTGATGCCGCACGAGGACTCCAATACCTGCATGTGTACGCCGAGCCGCGGGTGTTGCACCGAGATATCAAGCCGAGCAACATTTTGCTGACTGGGACGATGACGGCGAAGCTCGCAGACTTCGGCCTATCTCTAGAATGTTCGAAACATTCTACGTCAAGTGGATTCATCTCCGGCACACTGGGGTACTTGGATCCTGAATACTACAGATTACAAGAGCTTAGTGATAAGAGCGATGTGTATAGCTTCGGCGTAGTACTGCTTGAATTGCTAACAGGGTACAAGGCGGTGCATGAGGATGAACTTACCGGAGAATTGCAAAACGTGGTCAACGTTTTTGTGCCGAAGATTCAGGACGGTGATATCGAGAACGTGCTTGATAAGAAGTTGCCGCCGCCGTCACCGTACGAGATAGAGGCGGTGGCGGCCGTTGCATATCTGGCGGTGGGTTGCGTCAGCATGGATGGTGATGATCGGCCGAGCATTACCGAGGTCGTCGCCGGAATTGAGATGGCCTTGTCGGCGTTGAGTTACGGTAGTGCCAAATGTTTAGGTTATACTGATCAGTGCGCTTTTACAGAAGCAAGATGATCAGCAGTACATAAGCAATTTTTTTTTTTTTTTTAATTTCTTTTTAAAAGTTAAAGATCATTATTTATATGACATTTTCTATCTGTAATGAGTAGACATTTCTTTGTTCATAGACCAAAGATCCATAATTATCAAAGAAGTTGCAGGTAAAGTCTCTGGTGTTACTTGAATGAGTAATGCTATAACCTCCCCAAAAAAAATTTTCGAGTAATTTTTATATTTCATCAACAGATTGTAGTAAAAATTATTTTTTCACAAGCTCAGAATGCCAATATATCATTAAAAAAGTCTTAAGTAATCATGCAGAATAATGATCTATACAGTATACTCTGTTATTATACAGTTTAGAAAATAACAGGAAAAGAATTCTCAAGCAGTGTAGAAAAATCCATTTTGCAGATCCTCTGCTGAATTCCGCCCTTGCGATATGCATGCCTATTGGAAAATACACCGTCGACGGCCAAAAGCTCAGAGCTCCAAGGAGTTCAGTGCTTCGGAGTTGACACCCACCTTTGGTAAACTGATGATATACACGCTGTATCAGGAGCTTTCATTCATGAAATGCCTGTACTCGGATCCCACAACGTCGTTCGTGGCTGGGCATAGAGTTTTTCGCGAGTTTGAGGTTCTTACGGAGGCATGATAAATAAAAAGAAAAGGGCTTGTTTTTCAGAATGACATCATTAAAAACAGCAAATATTGTGCTCCTAGAGTATCTTGCTTAATCAAGCTAGTTCAATATTTAACAATGTACAGTTCACTTCTTTTCAGATTTTTTTTTTTTTTTTAAAAAAAAAGAAAGTTGACCGGCATCTAGTTCAATTTATGCAGTGATTTTGGTAGAAAATTTAGAAGGTTTTAGCAATTTTTGTGTAAAAATCTGGAGCAAGCTACATAAATAACTGCATGGAGTTTTTACCTGATATGCACCAATGAGATGGACCAAAACAAAAATATTGCCAATATCGATAAGCCAGAATGGCTCGAAAAGGCCTATTACTGCGAGGATGTTACCAGGAGCCTCGGCACCAAATGCTGCATATCCTGTGGATCCAAGAGATAGGTAGAAGAATGTGGTGAGCTCCAAATAGTGTTGCCTTCCTCATAGTTCTATTCTCAGAGGTGGTGTTTTCAGAGTACTCTGCAAACAATGGATCCATCTCTTTCAACCATTTGTGTCCTATACCATGTCCTGTGACTAATTCTAGATCTAACAAAAAATGTACCAACGGTTTCAGCGAAACCGCGATCAAGTTCACTGATATCAGTTAATTCCCTTTGAGCAACATAGCTCAGTTCTTACATGATTTGAAACTTTGGGTTTTGTCACAAAAATCCTGCTTCACAAAACTTAGAATCAACCCTTAAATGAAATTACTAAATTAGCTTTTGAGAACACTTTTTTAGCTCGTTCAGAGCACTTTTTTAGCTCGTCGGTGCACTTTTTTATCTCGTGGGAACACTAAGATAACTCGTCCGAAACACTTCAGCTCGAACACTATGATACAAGTGCTAGGAATTATGAAATTATGTAAGCCCCACTTCTAAGAAGAGAAAATTTTGATGCTTAAAATCCATACACTCTATAACTAAAACTTGAATTACATGACATTCCAACAAGTTCCTGCTGCTTCGAAAGTCGGAATAAAACTCGAGATATGTGCACTTGATTCTAGTAACATAGACAAACGCCATGCACATAGTTAATATTCCTAGGGGCAATTCTAGATTTGGATTTCAAATAACTTGGCATGTTTGAGCTGGTGAACGATCTCCAGAACCGAACCGACTGTAGAAATAAGAGAAACAATGAGGCAGATGAAGCTCATAGTCTGAAGTATAACCCACTCTTTTTCTCCCCTCTTGATCTTTGCTTGAGCGATATACATAGATATAGGATAGTACACTGTCATGGGCCAGAACCCGACGGAACCAAGCAGGCCAACTACCGCGTTGAAAAAGGGCACCAGCATCGCTACTACTGTGGTGAAAACGATGAAAATAGTTCGAAGGATGAGCTTGCAGAGTGTGAATTTGAACAATGTTCGCGTCCCGAATGGGATTGGTATCGCGTAGACCTTGTGAATGAAAGCAGAGTTAGCGTGCTTCGCTGCTAGCAACTTCTCGTATACGGCAAAGATAGGCTGTGCAAAAACCTGTAAAAAAAATTAAATAAATAAAAGTTTTGTATGTGTCTGTTTCGGGTAATAGTCCTAATGTTCATGTTAGATTTAGACAGAATGTTCCATTATTAGAGTTTCTAACCTGATATGCCCCAACAAGATGTATGAGAACTGAAATATTTGCAATGTCGATGAGCCAAAAAGGTCGATAAAAACCAGTAAGGATATTTCCCGGGGCATCACTCCCAAAAGCTGCGTAACCGACACAACCGATTGAAAGGTAAAACAAAGTTGTTACTCCAATTCCATACTTGGCTGCTTTCTTCATTGTCTTGTTCTCTGGTGGGGGTGTTTTTAAAGTATCCTGCAAATAGAGGGTCCTTTAATGCCAAATTCTTCATCATTCTTATTATTCACATTACAAAAATAATCAGCAGAAGCGACATCTACGCCACAAGAGCATACGAGCACAAAAGTTTACAAAACAGGCAAATAAATCAAGCACACCTAAAACAAGCACGAACCAAGCGCACTCAACACAACCACAATAATAATGACAAAAATAAACGATAATAATAATAAAATGAAGGCAATAACAGATAATATAATACATAACTATAAAATGGTACAATGAATCATCGTTCATGTAGTAAAGTTTCTCAATTATATCAAAATAAGGTTAGATAATAAGTCAGATGTCTTAATCTTCCAATGATGATGAATTTCTTCATCATTCACATTAAAATAATAAAAAATCATAGAAAAAGTACTCCCAAAAAAGTTTTGAACATACCTGGATCTCAATCAGCAGCATTGAGAAAGTAAAAGCAAAAGCAATATTTCCCAGAGCTTGGAAAGAATGCCAGACCTCTGTAGTTGCAGAAATGTTAGAAGTACTAGTTTTAATCCCGACTTCTGTTCCACGGAACTTACGGTGCGACACGAGTGCTACTAAGCAGAGGTACAAACTAATAAAGGAGTAAGCAAATGATGTAGTAGCAGCAATATATGAAAGCAAAGTAATCTTCTCCAAGTTAGGGAACTGTGACAATATAACTTCCACACAACCAAAAACTATGATGTATAGAGTTCCTGAGGCCTTGCATGAAGCATTTTGGCCCTTTTTATGAATGCAATTTGATAATTTGATGGCCCTGCAAAATAAGCTATTAGCTACACAACATGATTTTCTCAAAAAATAAAATTATAAAATTTTCTTAAAAAAAAAAGCTACATAAGGTGATTTCGTAGGGAAGAAGATTGGGAAGAACTTGGTAAGATAAGAACTTACATTGTGCTCATAGCAGCAGTAATTGTGTATCCCACCATAGTTCCCCAAAGAAGAACATTCTGAATGATCCCACAAGTAACCACATCCCTCTCTCCTGCAGGACAAAAATGATTTATGCATCTTTACATGAGTAATAACATGATAATGGAATAATTACATATCAGCCAAGGCTTTCTATGCCGTGCTCAGCCGAATTTCGGTAAATTTTAAATTCGAGACATTTCAACTATACCGATCGTGCCGTACCAACCGTGCTGATAACAAAAAATATTTTTTATTCTATATTAAATTAAAACGTTAAAAAAAACAAAAAATGCAATAAAAATTTAAAAAAATAAAAGGAAAAAAAAAAATCCTGGTCATGCGCCAGCAGCGTGACCAGTACGGCCGCACCAACGATCAGGCACTACCCGTGAACGCAATTAGTTCGCGACCCTCGAACACGATCGGCACGACCTAACACAAGTCGGGCACGCAACGCGAGATAACTGTGCTATAGTACCCACAAAAAAAATTCAGGCGTGCCGGCCGGCACGGTGCTAGATTCCGATGGATTATGTACATTTCGGGCGGCACGGCATGTACAATCTGAAACGTAAAACCATAATGTCAACCTTGTTTCCGTCATCGCAAATAAATTCTTGCTTCTTCTAATAAAAATACATGCACAAAAACAAATATGCACAAATTTTATTATAAAAAATTGAATATTAAAAAATAAATATTAATATGCTCTACAAGTTCTGTATTGAAAGTTTTTCTAACATTACATCTAAATATGTATTTTAAGGCTCCAAAGTCTTTACTGGCTAAAACAATAATTTAAAATTTAAATATAAAAGTTATAAAGTGCACCTAATCTTTTTTTCTAATTCATTTTTTTTCGAAGAAAATATTTATAATATATGTTTTGCAGTGACTTTTTAAGTTATTAAAAAAAAGGGACTTTTTTGAACAATTTTGCAAATAAGGTGCTTTTTCGAAAAACCTTATAGAAGTCTTCATTAGTATTTTATAGAAAGATATAAACAGTTACATGAAATTTTTGCAAATCAAATTTTTGCAAATAGCTTTTGCATGAAAACCCGAATGAAATTAAAAAAAAAAAAAAAAAAAGATTAAGGCAAAAATTTCAGTACCTAGGCATGCCCTTATAGCATCAATATAGGTGTAGTTCCTCCTTCCAGTGACGGGATCAGGAGATCGATAACAATTGCTAAGAAGAAGGGCAGTGTAATACGTAACAAAGGCGAAAAAGAGGGTAACGATTGGCCCCAAGATCCAGCCAAGCTGAGCAATGCTCCAGGGCAAAGCCAGTACACCTGATCCTATGATGGCCGTGACTGCATGAGCCGTAGCTGTCCACAATGTCCCTGCATACTCCAGTAACCAAAGCTTAGAAGACATCCATATCCAAAAACTCAGCATTTATATTTCAGAAATGTAAAGGCATTATGAAATATAGGCTGATTAATGTAAAAGACAATCTAAGTTTTAGCTGCACTGCTGAGATTTTTTATTTTTCAAGCGTTTATGATCCTATAAAAGTCATAATTTCTAGTCTGTTTAAGGTTCTTTTTGTGAAGCATGTATGTATGAGAGAAAAATAAATCAAGAATTTGGACTTAAGATTGCCTCGAGTAAAAAACATTTATTGTATTAAGCCAAATGCTACTAAAATCTTTTTTATTTTAGATTAACGAGGAAAAATCCTGCCAACAACATTCCCAGTTAGAGGACTCACGTGCTTAAGCACCACTACTATGTTCAGCACTTTGACCTTCCTTAAACAGACCCATTAGCATGCACTTTGAGAAATCGAAATTCCGGGAATGCTGGAACTCGACAGAGTACTAAATCATTTAAGTCTCTACTAAATCATAGTGCATATACAGTTACCTGTTCTAATTCGACCATCATCATCAAGCTCCAGCCTCTCCATATTCCTCAGACAATAACAGAAAACACAAGAGAATTTTTATAAGAGAAAATAAGGTTTCGTGAAGATTTAATCTTCTTTACAGAATGTTGGCTGGAACTTGAAATAGATGGCACTAAATTAATTACAAACAAGCATTGGTTCCAGACACTTGGCTATCTATTCTTGGAACTATTCACCAAACTCTTTCAAAGCGCATTAGATCAGGGAAAATAGAAGCAATTCAAAGCATAGTACAGGTATCATACATGAGTTGCACACATCTCCAAGCACAAGTGATTCAAATTGTATCAAGATCATCAAGGCTCCGCGAAAAATCTCATTTCTAAGACTTTATATTTCCAATGGGTATTAATTGCATCTGTAGCAGTCAGTCAAAGAAGAAAAGCAGAAGTAATTCATATCAAACAACTAACAAGCATTAAGCTGCAGAAATTCCATTAATGCTTCGGAGCAGCATTTATCTTCAAACTGACCATTAAAAATCACAAACCAACCACTGAGTGCAACCTTTTAAACTACTTTTTAATAGCATTAAGAACATGACATGCATACCAAGAAGTCTGCTTGCTAACAATGGCAATAAAGATGAATGCATTTAGTTTCCCCAGTCTGTATTAAATATACCTCTTATACACAGAGACAGAGGTATTATCTCTTAGACGTTACTCTTGAATTACTTCAACTATGGATTGGTTTTTTGAGATAACGAGACGAAAATCGCATTCAGCAAACACCGGATTATTTCACTGAACATATATTTATAGCCACATTCCCTTCAACTATGGATCGTTGTGGAGCTTCATGCTGTATCTGAAGTTATCGCCAAAGTCTAATAACTACATGGGTCTTACATGTTAAGGTGATTGGTAAAACGAAAATCTAGTGCAATTCCCTTATTCATTTTTTCTTCATGTGCTCATTATTCATGCAAGAAGTTGAAATTTGAATTTTTAAAGGTATATAGACTACAAGAAGTACGCATTTAAATTTAATGAGAATAGTTGTCTAATTTGAGGGACCGGTTGGCCTCAACATCAAATATCAAACGAGCTTGCTCCTTTTTTGCATGGACTCGTATATACAGCCTCGTCGACATATTAGAGTTGTTCATAGGCACGTGGATAAAATGCTCCGTATGCTATCACGGGGGGACGGGAGGTGGGGGGGTGTTTACCTTGAACCACTATAGAAAATAGTCAAATAGCGAATAAATAGTTACTGTTGTTTAGTCATTGATTGTGCAAATTTTAGTTGCGGAAGTATCTAGTGACTAAATTAAATAGTATTTAGTCGTTAGATCCTTGTCACTAAAGATCAATTTTCTTGTAGTGTATACTGGATTCACTCCCCTCTCATATGATGTTGTTTTACAAGTTTCATGAGTGGGTAAAGGGTGTGGTTGTGTCCACAGTAAAAAGCCTTATGGATAGACAGTGAAGATCATACTACCTGCCTGTCATGCTCTTGCATCTTCCAAACTGTTATAAAGAGAGCAATAGATCGGACACTTTAAGATGATCACAAATAGAAAACCAAGACAGGATTTAACGTGGATCGGAGATAAAACTGCTACATCCATGGGCGAGGAAGATCCACTAATTTGCAGGCTTTCAGTAATGCGTTATTGGTTTACGATTGGTTCGGATTATTGGTGCTGACTAGCTATGACGCGCCACTGTCATTCGTAATAGTGGCAAGAATCTTCTGTGGATTCCGCCTGACCATGCTCGCATTCATTGCACTTACTCAGGCCAAAAGGTTAACTGCAAATGGGTCTAAATTGGCCCGACTTCTAGTGCAGCGTCGCTTGAGCAAGCTTCTTCCTGATTTGGCCAATACCGCAGTACTCGCGCAAACTATTTCCATGGATGGGAAAACTGCAACTAGTCTCGGGTCTGGACAGCGATGGGGAGCATGGTTTGTTCTGCGTCAACTATCGAACATTCCTCGAAGGGAATAAAATTCTTACAATTGTTCTCTACGACTTGTTATTTTTAAAAACGATTCATTACAACTTTATTTGTAACAATATCGATTTTATCCTTCTCAATATAACATAAAGATAACTACTATAAATTTGATCACTCATTCTATTACACAAATTTACTTTCGTAATGATTGTTGCAATAAAGTTTCTTTTCAACCTCGCAGTTACTATAGGTAAAATCAATAGCAAATTCAAAAGCAAACACGCCAATAGATATAACAGTGTTTTTTATTATTTGAACTAGTACCATAAAAAGCTCACCTTGGCCTTTATGATTCCAAAAACATGTCATTTGTGCTTACACCCTCGATATAGTTTCTGGGTTGATGTTCACATGCTATGCAATCAAAATGCTATTTTGTCTGCTATAGATGGTAGATTCATTTTAGCTAATGAAGAGCTTGTTTTTGTCTGCTTTCATTTATCTATGGTGTTCTTGGTCAAAGTTTGATTCTCATATCTTCATGTAGATGCTTGGCAAGTTTAGTGCTGTTTGACTTTGTTGTGTTTTAACTCAGAAGTTTATCAATGTTTCATTCATTTGATGGTTTGGTTCCTTCCACTAAGTCATGCTCTTTGATTTTTCTTCCTTTAATGCTTACCTATTGTGTGTATATCTATGTCTACTGCGCACGTGCTTAGTTATGATATTTTTGCATGCTCATGTCTTGAATAGAGGATTTTCAGGCTGAAGTTCCTCACAAAAATAGCCTTATCTGAGACATGCCCGTTTACCCCGTAACTTTTCTAGATCCTGCTCACTGGACCCTGCTGTTTGTTATTGTTGTTGTTGGTTCCATACAGGTGTAATCATTCAGGTGAATTTGTGATGGTCAGACTGCATGCAGAAAATCCTATAGCAGCAGAGGGACTGCAGCAACTAATCAAAGTAGGTTGCTTCTACACTGAGTGTGATGTGTCTGTGCTTCACAACCAAATCCCTTCTCCCAATAGAGGCGATAAGAACACTTCAAAAACATAAAGATGATATGATGTGCTTTGTTTCTACACTAAGTATCTCAATTTTTTTTCTTTTTTCTTTTGAGAAAGAAAAAAGGCATACCTCCATTAGAAAGATAGAGATTCAATACAAGGTGTACATCACTAGGACTGGGTACAGAGTCTTTAAAAGAAACAAATTTTGCCAAGCTTAGCAGTACATGTGTGCTGCCAATCCAAAGAATCTCAATATTTTCCAAGTCAATTTTGATGTAGAGCGTGTACATTTCTCAAAAAAAAAAAAAAAAAAAAAAAAAAAAAAAAAAAAAAGATGTAGAGCGTGTACAGTGTTTTTTTCTTTTCTTTCTTTTTTTTTTGGAAAAATGGGTATTGCCTTCATTGAAAAAGCATGAATAGTGTTTTCCAGATAGACTGAAAACAAGTTGCCAAGCTTACCATTGCTATCCAAGAATGAAACGTCATCATCAATTAATTTGTCCTACTACTCCTGGATCTCTTCCACCTTGAACCCGTCGGGCGTAGAGTTAGAGTGTTCTCCAACTTCAATTCCAGCACAACCTTCTACATGATTATTAAAAGACAAGCATTTAAGATATAAAGCTTTGCATTTGTAGAATTGATGCAGAAAGATATATAGGGCCCAGAAGTACCCAAAGCAAGTTGGAAAATATAATACCCCATGCTAAATGTATCTGTGAAATGATGCATAACACTACTACCAATGAAAAGAACGAGTTGCTGCGCTTCACTATTGTATTGGAGGTATACATAAAATCGGGCAGGCAAAAACATGCAAGCATATGAGATTAAGTAGTAGTGGTGGATTATATTGAAGTTCAAATCTTGTTGAGGCAAGTAAGTACAAAGATGAAGTCTAGTAAAGACTGCACATTGTATAATTTAAGGGAATAAGTGGTGTGGTGTCCATGGATGTTTGGTGATAAGTATGTTACTCTTTTCTCTTAGAACTAAAATTTTACATGTTCATTGGGCAGTAGCTATAAAATTTTATAGTTGTGGTATGAGTTGCATAGTAACTTTTTTTTTCTTCAAAAGAATCAAAATTTTGTCAAAATTTTTGTTGATTAAATTCTTTATTGACATAGTTTTACATTGCTAGGTCGTAATAGTCGAAAGTGACTAGTATATTGTGAGTTTCGACACTATGGGTATACCAAACAGCATGCAAGATTATCATTTCGGTAATTTGCAAAACAGTGCCCCCTACAATGCATTATTTGCGAAAAAGTGCCTCATGTTTGGATTTAGCGTTGTAATGCTTCCTGGACAGGGGAATGACGAAAATACTCTTCTTGTGAATTTTCAAAACTATCTGAAAATACTCTGCAGCTCTCTCTCTCTCTCTCTCTCTCTCTCTCTCTCTCTCTCTCTCTCTCTCTCTCTCTCTCTCTCTCTCTCTCTCTACTTTTTCTTCTTCTCTCTTTCTCTTCTCTTAGGAACACGTATAGGAATTAAATTTGGGTTTAATACTACAACATTATATCACTATGTGACTAGGAACACTCAAAAACACTTCAAACCACATTCCTCTCTCTTTCTTTTTCTCATAAGAATACCTTGGAACATACAAGAACACCTCAGTTTGGATTTGTTATACATCATAACAGCATTGCATGATTAGGACACCTCAGAGGCTCAGAATATATAGTAACACCTAAAAATACTTCAAAACATGTATGACAAAAGTGATCTGAAATGCTCTTAATTGTTCTTGGTTGTTCTTTTATAAGGTTTAAAATATGTAATTTCTTCTTGTAAATGATAGTTATTGTTACTCTCTCTCTCTCTCTCTCTCGATTATTTTTATTCCCTTTTCTCTCTTTCTCTTTTTTGTAGGAGCAACTTATAACACCTAAGAACATGTCAAAATGCCTATGACGAAGGTATTTTGAGGTATTATTAGTTACTTTAAATTGTTCTAAGTCCTGAAAATGATTGATATGTCACAAACCTAAGTTCTAAAGGGTCGTTCACGGGTTCTCTGTAAATGGCGTTTTCTCGGTTGATCAACAGCTTTTTCCCATAAAGCTATTGGAATCAATACCTTCCTAGAAGAAGATAGCTTATACACTTACAGAGATAGAAGCATACATTTATACAATTCTGCGTGCCGCAATAGACAAAGACATAACATGGATATGTATATATGGGCATAATAATGGACGAGAATAGACATCGAAGCATCATGCTACTAGCTACTACAAAAACCATCATCATCAATTACCTTTGACAGCCACACGAATTAGCATCTTGAGGTCATATCTGAATTTGTTCAGTGCACACGACGCCTCTTCACTGTTGTCAGAGGCGTCATCATATTGAACTCCTCGCGACCAAAGCAAATTCTCTAGCCAGAGAAACTCTTCTCTATAACGACTCAAAAACGAAAGATCAAATCCACTGTATCTGAACAGTTCATCACCGATCTTAGCTGCCACGCTTACAAAGCCCTCATACAGCGTGTCCAAGACGGTGTTATAGTAAACACAGAGCTCATACAACTGTAGAAAGTCATCTTCCTCGTCTCCATTTGGATTCTTTATGCCGTCAGAGTGGAAAAGATGCTCGTCTAGTATCTCATCTGGAAGTGACGTTTCCATTACCAATTTCGCCCCGATAACAAATTCGTCGGCGGGGCTTATATAGCCGTTATGATTGAAAAGAATGATATTAGCGTGTAATCCGTCA
Source organism: Xerophyta viscosa (assembly GCA_002076135.1). Lineage (NCBI taxonomy): Eukaryota > Viridiplantae > Streptophyta > Magnoliopsida > Pandanales > Velloziaceae > Xerophyta > Xerophyta viscosa. The sequence continues at coordinate 2,507,115 of MJHO01000047.1, forward strand.
CGGAAAAAGGCTGTGGCGAGGTTCAGATAGCATAACACGGTGTTGTTCAACTCATTGTCGGCTAACCATGCTCTGGTTTCTCTAATCCTCCCAATTACGTTTGATGCAAGCACAGCCGTCGATTGAAGGAGGTCACCGTAAGAAATATATGCCGACATGTATTCAGCTGCCTCCACTTCAGCTTTAGCTGCTGCCATTGCTTGAGCTGCTTCTTCCGCCGCTTCTTTGCGAAGTTTCTTCGCCTTGTTCTTAGACTTGGTCTTGCTGTTTTTGACCTTAGCCTTCTGCTTCTGCCCAGCCATGGCGAAAGAGAGAGAGAGAGAGAGAGAGTGTGTGAGAGAGCACTGAGGTTGTAGGTTTGTTTGTTACCATAGAATGCCACGGTGGCGGTGCAGAATCTAAACTTTCGGGGGTAAGAGAGAGCGAATGAAAGAGTGCCAGCTAGCAAGCTGAGGTAGTTAGTTTGTTACGTAACTTGCTACCAGCATAAATACTCCAACAAATCTGATGGATTAATACTCATTTCTCTTAAAAAGAACACTCTATTCCTAAAACTCAATCATTATAAATCTATGTTAAACAGAAAATATAGGAATAATGTCAGAAAAAAATCCTACTTTTATAAAATTCGCAAAATCAGCCCTTTTAGTTTTAACTTTTTAAAAAAATTCTAGCCAGATATATATTAGGTGTTCCGAATGAGTAAACACGGTGTTGAATCGAACAAATACAATATTGTCATGTTGTATCACGATGTTAACGGTTTTCCGGATGAGCAAACCCTATTTCGGATAAGCAAACCAGGTGATGGCTGAGCAAACAAGATTTTGAATTTAGCAAATACAATGGTTCAAGTGAATAAATAAGATGTTGGATCGAGCAAACTATATATCGGATTTTATAAATTTATTTAAATTTTGCAAAGTAGGTCTTCTTGACAAAGTCCCAAAAAATAAACTTATTTATGTAAATTTAAGGGTTGTAACGAATAAAAAAAAGTTTGCGGTCGATGAACTATATCAACTTAGAAATTTATGGAAATTGTGCCCAAAAAATGTATGTTTATCTCCCAAAGGTGGTCTTATAAGAGCTCACATACTCATTGTACTAGTCAACTAAAGGATGTAGACATTGATAAAGAAACTAAAAGCCTAGCACAATTGCCATGATATACTATATTAGTGTTTTTTTTACCCTTAAGAATAAGATATTATCTGCATCATATAAATAGGTATAAACTTTAGCTGACTTACAGAAGATATAATCATCTCATAGTACAATCATGGAGAGACGCAGAAGTCAGATACAAAAGCAAAATAAATAGAGAATAAATCACCGCAAAGATTGGTAGCACCTCATCTGCGACTACGATGAAGACAGAGAAGCACATGCGTAACAAGTGCACCTCACTTGTGCCTAATGATGCAAGAGAAATAAGTAATTATATTTAGTTTATGTTATAATCTTCATGAACGGAAATTATTTCATTTCATTAGGAATATAATTTCGGTAATTACGAATTTATTTTTTTCAAATATTTGATTAGTGTTTCAATTCTTTGTTGAACCGAACACAATGAGGATATCTTCATTTTCATTCCATTTTCAGTACAATCTGGTTTTAATTATGATTTGTACTCGAACCGCAAACCAAACATAACATAATTGTTTATAACGCCGTGGGTTTGATATATGATTGGGCCATGGGCCTCTGATCCATGATTGCTGTGCGACCCCAATCTCTCTCAGGCTGACGCTGGGCGGCTGGGATCTATCGCAGCAATATCCCCAAAAACAAGTCTATTGGAGTCAAAGTTTTAAAAGCCAAGCGGCACGCTCAGTGCCTGAGCTGCCGGGCTCTGGCACGGGGACGGTGCAGAGCCGGCACCGTCCCCCTCTTCTCTCTCTCTCTCTCTCTCTCTCTCTCTCTCTCTCTCGACGTTGTTTTTTTTTAGTCTTCCTCCTCGCGAAAGGCGTCCCCGCATACGGTTGCCCGCGCCCTTATTTATTTTTTCTTTTTTATTTTAAAAAGTTTAATTTTTTTTTAAATATAATAAAATTTAAAAAAAATTAAAAATAATATTTTATTATCGTCACGAGTGGCACAGCACAGTCGGCACGTCTCGAGTTCGGAATTTACCGAAGCTCGGCACGGCACGAAATTTAAAACCTTGATTGGAGTACTTAATAAAATGCAACCACAGTTCAAACCTTCTCTCCAATTCAGACCACCAATCTTTTTTAGAATTATCATATTTTTGCATGTTATGAATATGAATCAAGCCAGTTCATAATCTTTTTTTTTTTTTTTAAATTTTTGTCATGAATATTTTCTCAAATCAAGCCAGTCTCTTTTCTTTTGCATGTCATGAACGTTTTAGAATCAACCCAACAAAAAAAACATGCAAATCATATAAAAATATATATATATGGTTGTTGCATTCGGTGTTTATCTTTAAATATGGACATATCAAGTGAACAGGTTTCGGACAGTATTAGATTAGACTACTATTATTGAAATCGGGGGTATGTCATTGCGACAATGCAATAGAACATCTTAACTAACGACTAATCAGCATTTTTTTTTTCTAAAATTAACAGCTAATAACCATTAATCACTGAAAGCGTCCTCCTATAAATACATAAGAACAACTTTTTAGTTGATGCTCTATTTCTGCGACCGATTTTGCGCGATCACTACATGGTCGGTCGTTGAAAATAATTTATGTCATAGTGCCTTTACAAATAAGCTCACATGTGGCGATCTATTAGTTTTCAATGTAGACATACTCGGAGGTCAGTATCACTCATCACGGGTATAAAGTTTTCATACATTTATAACTCGTTCTTATGAGATTCAAATATGAGCCCTCGATTTCATGAGATGGAAGCTACGATCATCTGTTTTTGTCCTTCACCTGGACACCATGAATTTATTTTGGCTAGCTTGATACTTCACAAACTCATCTCGGATTAATAAACATCAAATTTCATATCGTACAATCGCAAAAACAACACATTCTACAAAAAGCGCTATAAAAACATATACGATAATGCCGAAGCTGCGCAACTTTTGATATTTATCTCTCTCCCTCCTGTCCCATAGTCGTCTTCGCTGCTCGTTAGATCAGATCTTGACGGTTATTATTCCATCATTTTTTCATCGGCTGCAAAACCCAAAAAAACAAACAAACTTCACTGCATTGAAGTTTTTACACCATTTAGACGGATAAATAAATAAATATATATATATATATATATATATATATATATATATATATATATATACGGACCTTGCTTTGATGCTTTAGGATCATGAGCAAGAAAAAGTCTTTTAACCGAGGTGATGAACATCCTGCAAAAACTGTAATAATTAGAACCAAACAATACAGGAAGAAAAAGTTTAATACACTCATAAAAATGGGCCGTGTAGGTATACATACTCCCATGGAACATCGCCGACGAGCAAACAATCTCCCTCGTTATCTTGATAAAGAAGAATGTAGTCATCTTCTGCATTATGGCCTATTTCATCCTTATTCTCAATTTTCAAAAAATTAGCTGTAATAAATAAAAAAAAAAAACATAAGAAAACATATTTTCGTAGCCTATACAACTTAAAACATCATTTTCTACATAGTTATCAGACATTATGTATAATAACTATGTATAAACGAAGGGTAACGTGGCGGAATGGTAAAAGATCATATCTAACGACCAGAAGGTCATGATTTGATGAGTGGAAATTATATCCGGCAAGCAGGATATGATGATATATATTAAACCGGTCCCTTTAGAGCTTGTGCTATAAGGAGGAGCTTTTGTGGTACCATGGTAGCCCTTACATGTACATATAAATATATAACCAGGGTTTTAAGTTCCGGGCGGCACGTAGCCGGACCAGTAGACACATTTTTCTTGTTTTTTTTTTTTGTTCATCTTCCATGCGAAAAGCAAGGAAATGAACATCACGCCCACTGGCGCGACCGGCATCCGGTCGCGCCGGTGGGCGTGACTTTTTTTCTGCATCGAGCTGGTAGGCGTGAAGTTTTTTTTTTTTTAAATATAATAAAATATATAAAAATAATATTTTAAATCAGCACGGTCGACCACGTCTCGAGTTCGGAATTTATCGAAATTGGGACGGCACAAAATTTAAAACCTTGTATACAACAATGGATGAAAACTTACCACAAAGAAAATTGTGGAACATTTTCTGAAGAGTGCGAGAGAGGGATTCATAGCTATCATGAGCTTTCAAGTTGATCTTTCTTCCTACCGCGAACCCTTCCATATTGACCTTCACATACATTGTATCATCTGAGTCGACCATCTTCAGCTCCGGCGACTCCTTGCGTTTTCTTTGCTCCATTTCATTAGATTCCTTCTCTGCGTTCGTCGGAGGAGACTTTGGTGGTTGCGGTGCGATTATATTCTTCCTAAACGTCCTGATCGGCGGCCACCCCACAACCGGGGATGAAGAGGGAGCAGGCTGCGAAACCCTGCTCCATTTGTGAAGAGTATGAGCTTGACTTCTACAGATACTTCTCTTAAACAAAAAAAGACTTTATATATATATATATATATATATATATATATATATATATATATATATATACATATATATATATATATACATATATATATATATATATACATATATATATATATATATATATTATACATATATATAATATATATACATATATAATAAAGGCTATTCTCAGCTCGACCTAAAAATAGTCTTAATAAGCTAACATATCAGCCGTTGATCTTCTTGATCTAACGACTGAGATTTAATTTTATACTTAACGGAATAATGATTCACGCCGTTAAGTATTTAACATCTCTCTCTCTCTCTCTCTCTCTCTATATATATATATATATATATATAATATATATATATATATATATATATATATATATATATATATATTCATAGAAAAGTCAAAAAGTGGGTGTCGCCGTTGATTAGCATGAAAGGCATTGACCGCCGACTTCAGCTCGTCTCTTGGGCGCGCTTTTATGTGTCTCTAGACGCGGCCATGCAGGGGATGAGACATAGACCTATTTGCCCGTCTAAGTTAGCTTTGGGCCGTGCCAATGCTGGATTTTCCGAAGGTATCGCAACGAGAAATTTGATAATGCTCTGGGTGAAAGTTTCGAAACTCCATACCTATTAAAATTTATATTTAGATATATTTTTTGAAAAAAATTTAAACTGTAAAGTTGTTTAGAAAAATAAAATACATAATTCTGTTATTCAAGTTATTTTCATAAAATATTATAATATATTTCAAAAATAATTATCAGAATATACTAGTGTAAAATCAATTTATTTGTCTATACTTTCTTATCGATTTATTTGACATAGTATTTATTTTATTTTTTAAAATAATTTACACTACAAAAATGTAATATATTTTTCTGAACAATTTTATAATTGAAATTTTTTTAAAAAATTATCTCTAACTATAAGTTAATGGGTGTGGTGTAAGTTTTGAAACTTACACCTTGAGCATTATAAAATTTCTCCATGGCAACAAACTCACAACTCCTCCCAAAAAAAAAAGGAAAAAGAAAGAAAAAAGAAGGAAAAAGATAAGGAAAAGGAATGGAAAAGAAAGAAAAGAAAAACATACCAAAACGTCTGCATAAATTGAATGAATTATGTAGTTTAAATAGTGAACTACGTGAGTTTAAAGTGAAGTAGATTATTTTGTTGGCGAAATTTTGGTAAAATTCTGGGTTCTCTAGAAATACTGCAGATGGTAAATTCGTCGAAGCATTCAATATTTGATGTAGGCTCAAACAAAGAACCAGAGTCCCTTTTTTTTCTTTTTTTTTTAAAGATTAATAAGAAAAATTCATGTCTTTTTTTTCAAATTTTAGTACTTGATTTTTCTCCATTGCTCAATCATAATTGCAGAACTTTATTTTGCAAAATACCACAAGATAGATTCCTGTCTAATGATTATAGACATGAAAACTAAAGATTCAGGTACTCTCGTTATCATATAAAAGAAAAGTGAAGTGCTCACCATCATGACCCCCATAAACTCCCCAAACAGCCTCCTACTAAAATCTACATCCTTCAATATGACATCCTCGGATAGGCCAAAATCGACGGACCAAAATCCGCGAGAGAGCTAGCTCGGTGCGAGCTTGTGAGTTGATACATATCACGAGATGATGAAGTTTTAAGGTTACACCTTACTCTCATTCTAAAAAACTAAACCTCACAAATTCACAGTAAAGAGGAAAAAAAATTATTATAATTATAAAATAAAGCTTACAATAGAACTTTCTTTTAATTTGTGATATGAAAGTAGCCACCTTGTATCTAGCTACAGTGAACCACTAAAAGCATAACTAGCTAGCAGAGAATATTGAATTTCCAAATAGTAGGGGGATCTTTTGAGAACTATGGTAAAGTCTAAAATAAATTGTATATGATGCATAGAGGAATAAAAGGAATAGACTGCATGGCATATCTTCCTATGAAAACAATAACTTATTTCCTTTTCTTTCTTTTTAAAAAAAAAAAAGTTAAAAAGAGAAAGTGAGAAGAAATTCTATGAAGATATGTTCTTAAATGAATAACAACTATATAGAGTAAGCTAAATCTTGCACACATCTAAACTGCAACACTGAAATAGAGTAATGTCTAAGTAGTTGAAGAAGTTAGAAGAGTAATGAATGAAACCTTTGCATAATAATGGAAGAAGAAGGAGAAGAACAAATAAGATTCTGATGAGCTTGCTCCAAGATAGCCTTCTGCTGCCGGGCGGCGAGGCTCCAAGGATCGATGTATCCGCCCGCCGCCTCCGGAAACCATCTCTGCTGATCATTCACCATACTATTTCGGTGAAGTGCAATATTATTTTCTAACATTTTTGCTCCACTGATATTAGAGACCATTACTGTATCGTCGTCTTCAACTCCGGCGGAATTGTAAGATATCCCAAGCCTCAGATCAAGGTTATTTTGGATGCCATTGTTCCTTCTCTTTGCTCTATCTTCTTGGCCGCCTCCATCTTTATTGTCTTCCATTAATGGTGTTTCATAAGCTGTGGCCTTCATGTAGACAGATAGATAAAGAGTGCAGCTAGGTTTTGAGGATATATAGTGTCTTATATGGGGAGGAGAAATATTTTGCAGGATGGTGACTTTCATAATAACTTTTGGCACAAACAAACCTTAGTGATCAAGCAATGAGCTCATGCGTGTATGATTATGGTTAAAAATTCCGTGGTGTGATGGTTAAAGTATCAGTTGTGGGTGCAAAAGTGACTCCCTGATTCTGTTTCTTAAAAATAATAATAAAGAGAGAACCAAGATATGATATAACAATGTAAAAAATGGTTTATAGGGTTCACAATAATGCAAATAATCTCATTTTTTCTACAATTAGAGCAGATGTTAAGAGAATAAAGGAGTATAAAGGAGGGTGGGGATAAAAAGGAGGTAGTCTTTGTGGGGACTGTGGCCACTAAAAGAGATATATTAATAAAGAAATAAAAGGAAACATACTCATATAAAAAGGATAAAGAGATGGTGGTGGACCTCAGATTGTGAAGGAAGGTGGAATTTTCCCCTTTATTTGTTCTAACTATTTATTATTTTTTTGGTTATTAATTTTTGGGTTTGATATTAAAACATGTCATTTGTTGGTGTAATGTGGTTTTGATGGATGTGACAAAAAGTGGGCTTTTATCTTTTGCCCCTTTTATCTTTTTCCCTCTTAAGGTGTAACCCATGATAGGTTTTCTTTACCAGCACAGAGAGAAAGAAATAATAAAATAAATAAATAAACAAATAAATTTCATGTGTGGCATTGTTTTAGAATACAAAAAATAATAGTTAGTGTTCCGAAAATTTTTGAACAAATTTCAATATATTTTTGAAATTGCTCCTTATTTTTCTATTGTTATTTTGAACAGCAAAAATATATATTTCGAGATATTTTTCAAAAATTAGTTTGAATAAAAAATCGGTTTTATTTGTTCCACCATTTATAGTTCAATGTTGTTCGCTTAAAAATGAGCCAAATGAATCTACGAAGATTGTAAGTCATAAATTAATTCGATGTCCATTTCACACATTTATAAGTCTTTTTTAAAATAATTTTGTAATACTATACACAATAACATTTACTTTTGTAGTTAAATTTTTTTTTAAGAGATATCTTGAGATAGGTTTTTTGTCTGTATAAAAATTTTACATAGTTGCAGAAGGAAATTACATTCTGCAGACAAACCAATTTAGTTGTTTTATTGTTTAGTCGTTATTCGTCTTTTTTACTGTGGCGGCCAGGAGCGCTAAGAGGAGCGACGAGAGGCGGTGCAGTTACTTGCACCTCCGAGATACACGAAATGCTCATCCCCCACTATTTAGCTGCACATGAGATTTCATGGCTGCAAATTATTTTTTTTAGGATCCCAGATCTCCACCTGGAGCTAACATACTATCTGCATAAGATTCTCACCTGACTCTCCTATTAGAAAGTGCTTCGTCGCTCGTAAACGGGCGCATGGGCGCGTAGTACCCACCAGTGCAATTTTTACAACTAACAGCACAGATAGTGGAAACTGGATGGAAAAGGCTCCCAATCCTCCGTCCATCCAGTACGACACCTCGTCGCCCCTTTGTCTACAAATTTATATATATAAAAAAAAAAAAAAGACATGCTTTAATCATGATCCTGAAGAACTTAGCTATTATATTCTTTATGTCGTTGACATGAGATCCAATTATAAATTTTTGGACTCTTGCTGCTTGTTCTATTCTTTTATATACTTCATACAATTTTGCAAAATTTTTGAATGATTTGATTGATTTTTCTTAGGACCAAAAATGCTACATCAATCTATTTTCATGGCTGACATCTACTCTATATCTATATAATGCAAGAGAGGAAATTGTTGAAATAATCCTGATTTTCAAGCAATTTTTTTTCAAGAAAAAAAAGCATTCAAAATTGTTGGCATGGTCTATATGGTTTATTCTACAGTGTTGTGATTCTTGGTTTTTCTCTTCTTTCTTTTTTAGGGCATTTGCATTTTCATACTTTCAATAATTTAAAATTATAAAACTATGTCTCCCAATTCAAAATGATATTTTTATTATCCTTGACTGTGTGAAATGATAAAATTATCTTCGTTAACTGCGCTCGTCTTTCAAGAAAAAGAAGAAGAATGGTTTCGTCATTTTACATGATCACTGGGATTTAACGCTATTTTTAATTAGAGATATAAAAATATAATTTTGAATTATGAGGGTATGAAAATGTAAATATTCCTTTTTTTTCCTTTTATTTTGGTGGTATTCGATTTGTCGCAAAGTCATCATATTAATCACTTTATGGTGCAATACCCTATCCACATAAATCTCACAACTCACCGTCCCATGTCAAAAATTTTAAAAGAAAATGAAAAAAAAAAAAAAAAGAAAATCATTTTCAACTTAATCCATTAGCAACTAGGAGAAACCATTTTAAATTTTAAAAAAAAAACATAAAAATATAATTTTGAATTATGAGGGCATACAAACTTAAATATCTCTTTTTTCCTTTTATTTTGGTGATATTTGATTTGTTGCAAAGTCATCATATTCATCACTTTATGGTGCAGTACCCTATCCACATAAATCTCACAACTCACCCTCCCATCTCAAAAATTTTAAAAGAAAATGAGAAAAAAAAGCTCATTTTCAACTTAATCCATTAAGAAATACTTTGTGCCTCAAATTTCAACCTTTTGTCATAGACCGCATTGCACTTATAGACCCAGCCAGATTCTATCCGGAAGGCGACTCGTCTGTAAACAATCCACGGGCTGGACCCCTCGTCGTGCGTATGCATTACCATCAACTAGGAGAAGAAAGCGTCGAACCGTGGTATACAGTGGTTTTTTATCCCCCTCTATCCAGTTCGACACTCTATGGACCTGTATAGGGTTGAGCATTACCAGAACCTACCCGAAAAATCGAGCCGAACCGATCCGAACAAAGTCAAAATTTCAAGTTCGGTTCAGTTCGGATTCAATTCGGGTCGGTATTATAATAGTTCGAATCTATATAATTCGGTTTGGATTCGGTCGTCGAATTTAGGGTCGGTTCGGGTTGGATCCGAATTATCCTCGCGAGTCACATTTTAGTTAGTTTTCGTTAGTTTTTATGTACTAATTTTTTCTTTTTTAAAAAAAAACATTAATGTTACAACTATTTGGGTCAACCCGAATACGAATTGGTGTTGAATAAAAATAATTTGTGCTATTATTCGGGTCAACCCGAATTAATCCGAACTGATTCGAATTTTAGTTGGTTCCGGTCGGTTCGGGTTAAAAAAAATTCGGGTCGGTTCGGATCTGAAGGTATTCAGTTCAGGTCGACTTTAAGAATTTCGGGTCGGGTCGGTTCGGTTCGGATTGACCCGAATGCTCAGCCATAGGCCTATAGACGGATGACGCGTCACTCCCTCTCCATTTTGAACTTAAGCATGCTAAAATCATGCTAAATCCAAAACGATTGCATGATATTGTTGTTAATTATCACATCTCAAATCTTAAATATGTATAATTTTGCACTTGCTTTTTCTTGGAAAGCTCTCTCTATGTGCATAGAGAATAATCACCTTTGATTGGATTTGCGGCTATGTTCTTTGGAATGACATCTTCATTTCCATTAAATATAATCCTCACACAATAAAAAAAAAAAGTTAATAATAAAATATTTACTCTACTTGAATAAGATATTCTAAAATTTACATATTCCAACCTATAAAAGATCATAACAATATTGTCTTTTATCAGCAAATCTAAGACATATACTTATAAATAATTGCAGGGACTAAGTTGTAAAATAAGTCACAATCAAATTAAACACATGTTTCATACGATTATTTATAAAAGGTAGTGAAATTAATGTTTTTGAGGTGGAAAGATAGAAGTCCTACTCTGAAATCCACTTCTTTGCTAGTAAGGTTAAGCACTGCTATATATCGTCATATTTATCGTCGTAATTATCATCCTATCCGCTTACATGTAGGGCGATGATCGCAAGGTATCAGCATTGCGGCGAGCATGAACGTATGAGATATGAATGTGATAGTGCTAACTACTCAACAAATCAGTACTTCAAAAACACAAATTAGTGATCAAACTGTTGAAATATGGATTTCCAAAATATTATAAGGTTTGTGAAAATCCAAGCTCATTGGAGATAAATTTATATAGGCACAAGTTATTGTAAAGTAGCATTATTTAGTTCTATATTGACTAAATAAATAGCAAAATTTTGGTTTATATTGGATTTTCTACAAATATTATAAAATTGACAAAATGAGATAGAATATGGCTCACTTATACGACCTTGAATATTTAATGGTTAAAAGATGGCACTTGGCCATGCGGCTGCAAGAAGAACAGAGTTTTCGGAGAACATTAGTGTTCGGAAGTGTTCTCTCAAAGCGGTCAGCGTTCTCTCCTAAGTGTTCTATCCAAACATTTCGGCAACGGGATTAAATTTTTGTAATTGCAAGACGATTATAACTGCTTGGTATATGTGCTTTTTCGTACGCTATATAATAGAGAAATTAGTTGCATGAAATAGTATACAAGAACATAGTAAATCTATCTTGTATTTTCATAATCTAAAATACCATCTCTAATAGTATCTGCTGCAGAAGGTATTTTTAAAGTTAGATAATTCTGTCATATACCAGTATGATCAGAAGGTTGATGTCATTAAGTACAAAACATCACTGAACAGATTTCATTGTATTCTAAAGACTATCGGTTAACTCCTATTGCACGATCTGATGAGGCGAATAAAATCTTAAAAAATAGCACTGCAACACTTCTTGGAGCTATTCTCGTGAAGCGTCATCCAATTATAAATTTTTGTTTAACACCAACATGTTTGAATATTTAGTTGAACGAAGGAGTTCGTTGGATTAAACTGCGAACTGGCTGTCTAACGGGTTTGACCAATTTTTTTGTTTCAAATAACAATTTGATAAAGACGCGCTCAGTAGCATTTTGCTTACATAAATAGAGAAAAGTGAAAAAAATGGCATTGGGAGGTTTTATTTTGAAAATTAAAAAATATTATTTATTTTTTTTGAGATTATCGTGGTAGAACCCGTAATGCGAACGCACGCACCCGTATGTACCTCAAACTCACGAAAAATCTCCACGTCCAATTCGGACCAACGCTCTGGAATCCAAGTTCATGCCTTCCATGAACATAAGCTCCTTCCATGAGATAGAGATGACTTTTAGAAAATTCTGCGAGGGATCTCACCCCATGCAGACTCGAATCTAAGCGATAACGCTTTCTGATGCGTCTCCCATCTAGTTAAGGTAGCCATGCTCGGCTAAAAAAACAGTAAACAGTATTGGATTTTGAATAGTGCAACTGTTGAACCAGCACTGGATTTCAGCAAACAGTAAACATTTTATGACAAATTAGAACTGAAACATCGGCCTGTTTTTAAAAGTCTATACAAATCAGTCCCTTATTTTAAAACTTTCTATAAATCAGTTTCACTCGAAATTCGTATTAGATATAAATATATTTTAAAAAATTAAATACAAAATAAAATGAATATTGATGTGATATATAATTTCGTTATTCAAAATTTTTCAAAAATACTTCTAAATAGGTATTTTAATAATCCAAAGTCAAAACAGATTAATGAACAATCCATTCAAATTTTGAAGTTCCAAAACATCTATTGAGAATTATTTCTAGAAAAGTTTTAAATACAAAAAATGTAAATGTTGATATAATTTACAACTTTTGTATTTAAAAAATTTTTAAATAGATATTTTAGAGTATAAAATATAAATAAATTTAAATAAAAATTGTATTTATAAAATTAATACAGTGCAGTGCAGGAACTGATGCTCCCAACAACAATGATTGTACTAGTATTTAGCATATGTGGAGTGAATAATTATGAAGACCAAGAGGATCTTGTCTTGTGGAAACAATGAAGACTGATTTAGATACTGAGGATCAAAATTGAAGTTTGAGCTCCAAATGATGGCTACCCACAATCAAACAATTATGTCAATTTTGAAAAAAATAAATAAATAAAATAATATTTTTTGTAAGTAAAAAGAATATAAGGGTATCCTAAGGCTATATTTCCTAAGTTGTTTGTGATTCGTTGGAGGCATTTGAAACTGTGGGTTCTTGAGTGTCCACTTGCTATGTCTCTTTTTCATGAAAAAGATGGTGTCTAATGATAACTCAGCCAATTTTAGAGATCACATCATATTCCCCACTAAAATTAGACCAAATTTAGATAACATTGCAAAGTAAAATTAATATATATTGATATCAAGATTCATATAATAGTTCCGATGAAGATTTTGTCGGCTTTCGGTTCAAGAATTTTCTCCGCATTAGTTCAAAAATATGCCAAGTCAATTGTTAGACTTGTTAAAAGATGGATATTGTAGCACTATCTAAGATAAAAAGGCCGGCTTTGCTTCTATAAACTCCGAATGAATGAAGCGTTATGGTGGTACCAATACCAAAGAAATAAAAAGGAAAAAAAAAAAATCTAAAAATGATTTTGGAATTGCTAAAAAGTCGTGAACAACCTCAATCTCAACATCGACTCGAGCCACAATTAAACATGACATGACTAGAAATTCAATAAACAAAAATATAGTGCATTTACTTTAACTTTATTTTCTATTATCAGTATGTATACTTTATTTGATTTTATTTTGCTAATAATATACTATGTATACATAACTTATGTACTTGTATTGTGCATAATCGGTGTAATTTTTTGTCTGTGCGCCTATATACTTGCTTGTCTAAATACTTTGGATTTGCTTTTCAAGCAAAAGCTCCTAAAAAATAGCTTACTAGGAATATGATTGCGTATATTTAACCCTGAAGTTTTCGTCGCGGTAGGATTTGACCGAAATGTTATTATTGTAAACTGAAAATGGACTTCTGCTTGCTCCATTCATTTTATGAGGAAGAAAACCTTCACAAAACCCAGGCTTGTACCCAAGTTTGGTTAAAAGTTAACCAAACAAGCTCGAACATGAATAAGCTCAAGTCTACAAAACTCATGGTCCCGAGTAGATGATGACATACTCATGCATACTGCGTCAACAACATTCACAAATGCAGTAACTACATATAGTGCCAAAATTAATAATAATTCCGTAAGTATCACCATATAAAAAAAGGTGAAATTTTTTTTTCAGTTAATGTGGAGAAAGTTTATCCCTAATTGGTTCATTTCATACAACCGTATAAATTCACATATAATATTGGTCCATATTTCACCAACCTAATTCCATTTTGGTTGGACATGACCGAAGGTCCGTTTATCTTTCACGAAATACATGAGCATCGTTCTCACACATCTTTATAAACGATGTCTACTACATTTGAACCGAGAAATCGACTTCCTGAGTCGAAACCCCTAAATGTTCTTCCTAAATGCCGTGTGGTAAAAAAAAAAATAATTAAAATTTTTAAAAAAATTTAACAAAAAATGAAAAGAAAAGAAAGGGTGAAAGTAAGAGGATGGAGTTGAAAAATGAGCCTTAACAGTGGGACCAAATTGGTGATTGAGAAATTAAAGAGATGCCCATGAGTGCCTCATTGAATAGTTTCTATCAAGCCAAAGACATTTTTCCAAAAAGGCTAGCTAATGTGGCACCTATCAATATTAGCAGCTTTCTTACATGACAAAGAAATCCACTGCCCCCATGCTGCTCATCAGTGCTGCAATACTAAACAATCTAATATCTAATCATGTTATATATATATATATATAAGACTTGTTTATTTTTAGAGAGCTGTTAGCAACTAGCATTAATCCAGCTGATTAGTAAAATTGGATAATAAAAAAAAAACCATGGTCTACCTCTATATCTAGTTGTGATAATCTACCATTTATCGCCCAATATTAAAATATATAATAGAAATTGAACTCGACGACAAAAATTTAATTAAAACAAAAAAGAGAGAGAGTTGCAGCAAAATGGTAACACTGCTGCACCCTCTACACTTGTGCGGGATCGAGTACCACAATTTGATCATTGTTCACCATGATAGATTGTAAATCGGCATTTTATACCGTCTACCTTCTTCTACCTATATCTCTTAAGCTGTAAAAAATAAAATATTTTCAAGAAATATTAAATTCTTCACTTGAATATTTTGAATATCTTATTTAATAAATAACTACTAATTTAGTGTGGTAAACAAATGATCAAATGTTGGCTCTCCATTGACAAATCAATGCTACAAGTTAGCGAACGGAGTCCATGTTCCAAATCATGGCTTATGCAACTCGTCAATTGAACACAAGCATTACTACCTGGAGGTGAAAATGAACCAAGCTGCTGGTGTTCGAGCTTGCATCTGCCAAATTCGAGCACGAAGTCAAGGTTGAGTAAATAAACAAGCCAAATCTAAGTCTCGTATTACTCAGCTCGTTGGGCTCGCAAGCCTTAACGAGTTTATCTATTTTATTCAAATATTTTTTACACTAAGATTACTTATGCAAGTTTGAGTTCAAGCTCGGTCTAATTGATGTAATCGAACCGAGCTCAAAACGAGTTCAAGCTCGAATCTGAATCGAGCAAAGTTCGAACTCAGGCTCGTCGAGCTCGAGCTCCAGCTAAACCAATCGAACCAAACTTGGCATGAATGGTGCTCAGCTCGAATTTGGTTGGTCTTGACCCCTATTCATACCCCTACTTACTATCAATGAGCAAGTGACACCAAAAAAAAAACAAAAAACAAAACAAAACAAAAAAAAAAAAAAAAAAAAAAAAAAAAAAAAACAGAAAGATTTTCATGATATGCATTTTGCATACAGACTGAGATGACAAAAAGCAAATAAATCAGTGCAAATTTGAAAGACTCCACCTATGACAATGAGGATAACAAAAGGAGAAGGGGAGTGAAATGACATGATTGGAGTGCTAAAGTGCAAAGGTGAGTCATGATCACACCAATTGGGGCTGCCATCTCAACTACCCAACAATAATAATCACAACCAAAGCTTTGTTCCTGACACACACACTTCAAAGTCCCTCACACTACCAAGATGATACTATCTATCTACAGTTTAAAAAAAAAAACTCTTTCTCTGTAGCAAATTTCAGGAAAAATAGATAAATAAAGGAAGAAAAAAGTGCTGCTACTCATCAATTAGGTGAGCATGCAACATTGAACATACCTATTTGCTTTTCTCCTTGCTTTGCCATGTGGTAGGGTAAGAAACAAAGTTCACTAACAAAAGATCATGGAGAATATTATTTGACCTGAAACAAGAATAATATGGGGAAAGATAACCAGGTGCTGACCATTGGAAACATGATAATTCAGCCATGTAGTAACACTTCCAATATACAAGTACATTAATACAAATAAACTATCAAAAAAACTTTAAAATGACAGTTAACAGGTATTTGTAAGTAGAGCTTTCACTATTGACGATTCTTCCTAGTCTTCTAGTTGAGAAATGATTCGGTAATCGACCATACCGTATTATGGTACAATTGACTGTACCAAATACAATGGGAGGTATTATTTGAAAATATATTCACATAAAAGTTGTAGATTTTTTATGATATCTTCTGCAATTTTAGTATTCAAAATTTTTCCCAAAAAAAAAATTTCTAAATAGCTATTTTGGGGCTCCAAAATCTTAATGGGTTTAAAAACTATTTTAAACCCACTTAAACTTTGGATTCTAAACAGCCTATTTAGAAGTATTTTGTGAAAAAAATTTAAATATCCAAATTGTAGATCTAATCAAAATCTATAATTTTCATATTGAATATTTCTTCAAATAATCTCTCCTATAAGTTTGATACAATTGAACACGGTACAGTAAACTGTACCGGATCGTCTCTCCTTGTAGTTACTTGCGTTAGATGGAGAATGCTTATGTAGACAGAAGCTGTGATGTCAAGTACGATAAAGTGATACAATAGAGGATATTCGTCATTTTGGGAGATGCAAAGTTTCCAAAGGCTCAAGAACGACTCAGGGAATAGATACACATATAAAGAATGTTCCAAAAATAATGACGCAGGGAAAAAATAGCAGCACTGATACACAGATTCGTCAAGGTTGCCAGTTGATGTGAGCAATTATTCATGCACCCGAAAAAAAAAAAAAAAAAAGAATCGTCTAGAACACTTCAAGCCAAAATACTGTTATACAAACTAGCAACACTATAGTAGTCGTCCGGAACATCTTCAAATATCCAGCCAGAGATTTTTTAAAAAAAAAAAGTTGAAAAGATGAAGGTTGATATATACGAGTTTTGAAAATTAGAAATTTTTTGGACAATATTCCCAAGAACAATTATAGAAACTCATGCAAACTACAAATAAATAAACAAAGCTAACACTTGCTCAAGTTGTGGCATTTGAATTCTACCATTTTCAGAACAGACACAGTTGACTAAACAAGTACAAACTTCTAACAGCGACAGGCTTTCATATTTAACTTGCTTACTCTCCTATTAGTTTTTTTGGGTGACCGTCAAGTTCAGGTATCTATCCTATATCCCGATCGAAAACGAAGCAATACAGTAAGCCCATCCTAACCTCACGCATGCAGGGATTTGAACCCCTGACTCCCTTCATGAGGGGTAGATGGTGGTCTCCTTTCAGCACCCAGTCTCGCTAACCAAATGAGCCAATGCTAGTTGGTTGCTTACTCTCATATTATGAACCATGCTTCTGTTCGGAGTTGCCTCCCATATTTACATAGGAAGTCTGATAAACATCATTGGTAATATCAACGAACAGTGGCGGATCCAGGAATTACGTTAAGTGGGGTAAAAAAAATTAACAATATTTTATGATAATACAATAATAAGATGATAACTATTTGAATACCATATCAATTTCAGAAAATTCGTAAGTATTTAATTCTAAACTAAAATATAAAATAGTTCAAAATATCTACGAACGTCTAAGAACACACCAAAACATAAATTCAAACTCTACATTTAATCGTAATAAATACAAAAAAAAAGAAGTAAAAAATTATGAAAAAAAAAAATAATAATCAAATTTCATTCAACATCAAAATCAAACTTTAGGATGTTCGTAGATATTTTGGGATGTTCGTAAGTATTTGTATATGTTACGGGGTATTTCGGAGTGTTCATAAATATTCTTGAGTGTTTGTAAGTGTTTTTAAGAATTATGAGGTGTTCATGAGTGTTCTAGATAATTTTGTGATGTTCTGAAATGTTTATGAGTGTTTTGAGATATTCGTAAGTGTTTGATGTTCTAGATAATTTTATATACAAACTCTAAAATTTTTTAATATTTTTAATTTTTAAATAATAAAAAAATTATCATATAATACACTAAACACACACACACACAATATATATATATATATATATATATATATATATAAATCAAGTGGGGTCATTTGACCCCTCTTGAAATAACTTGGATCCGCCCTTGTCAACGAAGCAGGCTGGTCTTATTACTCTAAAAAAGCTATAAGATTCAACTAAAGTTGACATTTAGATAGGGTACTTCAGAATTGAATAAACACAACAAGAACAAAAGGTCAACTAATTAAAGGTTCATACCTCCACCATTTAATTCAGCATCAACATCAAATCTTATACACCACAACTCCCAGTGAATTTGACATCAACTTGATGAGCTTCAAACTTCAAAAAAAAAAATCAAACAGTTCAATACCTGAGAATTCTAGTACATCAATTCTTCAGCAGAATAAAGACTGAAATCAGTGGACACACGTTTAACCAGTACTCCAAATTAATCAACAATGGGGGCATCATAAACAATTGGGCAAGATATAACAAGAACTTAGGACAGTAAAAAATTACTGCTGTGTCAAATTTCGGTTAATAAGCGGAAGAATAGGAAATGCATTACTAAAAGTAAACAACTCAGTAAAAAATCCCCACTGTCTCTATGCGTCAGTTTTCATATGCCCAAGGAAAGGAAAAAAATGTAGCACTAACCACCACATCAATAAGCAACTTGATTGTGACCTTTACTACGAAGCCATTCAATGAATGAAAGTCTAGATGCAAGGTTTAGATAGAGTGGTGGGATCCTACTTCCTCGGACAAGTTACTTTGTGTCATCCGGTGAAATGAAAAAAGAACAAAAAATCCATATTACAATAGAGAAGAGCCATCATACCGAGCTACTCAGCCTACCAGTAGGCGCTGAAGATTGCACTTTTATCTCGTGCTAAGTCCTTGTCAAGTTCTGCAGTTCACTTTACGAAGATGGTGGGCAGATCATGCCTATCCTTGACTTGAAGTCTCTTTTGTTTTTATAATACCGTAAATAATCAATTAGAAAGTAACTGCTATTTTGTTGGAATATCACATGCCTAAGTCGCCATACGAAATAATTCTTCTTTTCATTGATCTGTGATACAATCAGAAAACATGATCATACAGAACCTTCACATAACTTGTATGATTGAATTTTCAAGTGTAACGCCGAAAAACATGTTACTTTATGAAAATGGAAATGTTCCATGAAGCATTGATTAGGTGATGGACATCTAAAAGCCTCGGATCAGCAGGGAATAATAACATGTAGAATGAGAAATTTTATTTGCTCATAAAAGAAAAAAGAAGTATTAACTACATGCTAAGTTTGTTCAATAGGATGCCAGTCTGACATCGACCAAATACTACGAATCAAACAAAGCTCAAAATTCCAATAATAGAAACGCTGCAAACCATTTCTCTACCTGCCAAATGTCTGTAAGCTCGTAAGACGGCTAAACTGTAAACTGATAAGCAATAGACACCAGAAGATATTATGACTCCAACAAGTACAAATAGAGTTGTTCCTTGCGAGGAAGCTGCTACTCCTATTTACTTGTACCAAAATAAATGAAAAATTCTCGAAATTTTTAAAATTGATCAAGAAAATTTCATAATGTCCAAAGCAAATTTATAAAAACTGGTACAACAGTCCAATCTTCTTTAGAACAGAATGCAGTTGGTAAGTATCAGTCCTCTAGATAAGTGTAGTAGGAGATAAATTCCATGAATTTACATATATTCAGAATAAGGTCCTAATACATATGTACCTACATTAAAGTTGTTTTCCCACCTCCTACATAAGCTAGGTGGCAGTTTCCCCAAATCTATGCATTATACACAAAGGTTTTATAATTTTATTTACTTACATGTATCACCTCAATCTATTTCTGTTATTTACATTTAGCCCCCTCCTCTATAGTTCTCTTCGATCCTGTGTCCTTTCTTCTCACCACTTATGCCCAGATGTAATTTTGGATATACTCACTTGGCAGTGATTGTACTACTGAGTACTATAGTGTCAATGCCATACTCAACAGCTTCCGCATAGTTGCTAATTCACGGCCCAAGTGCTTCGCCAGTTCGGTCTATTTCAAAATATTTCTGAGGCGATATTTACTGAACCAATATTACATACAAAGACTTTATATAGCAAAACTAATTGGGAAAGTCGCCATCAAATATATATAGATATGTGGGTCGACCGTTTAAATCAAGTTGTGTCGGGGAGGAGGAGATGACATTCACATATACATGGACTGGTACAAACGAATCATCAGAAAGTGGATTATACGCAAATGCATGATGAATGAATATATGGTAAGATTGATATAAATTTAATTTTATATTGTATGATTCTTATACGTGTCTTATTTGTATTTCATTGTGAAACAGCTCGAAAGTGTGAAAAATATTTACAATGTGACTGGCGAGCATTCATGTTCAAGCTATACGCAGAGAGTGTATATTCAAAGCGTATGTAGTGAGATGTTCCGCCGTTATCATGAATATGCTATGGGCACACGCGAGGACATACTCCCAATGTAGCAGATGACGATGAAAATGTGTACGAACATTATGGTGGTGTCCATGAGGGGGATACCGGTGAGGCACCGGCGCCTCAGATGCTCAATACGACTTGATGGGCCAACAAGGATCCTAATGCGAGGGGATACCGGTGAGGCATCAGCGCCTCAAATGCTCAATACTACTAGATGGGCCAGCTGGGGTCCTAATGCCAATAGGAGGATACCAGTGAGGCACAGGCGCTTCAGATGCTCGATATTACTGGATGGACCAACTGGGATCCTAATACCAGGAGGGGATACCAGTAAGGCACCGGCATCTCAGATCCTCCTCCTGACACTACCACCATATTCATACATATTTTTATCATCTGCTACAGCTTGGGATCCGACCATTTGGAGTATGTCCTCGCATGTGCCCAAAGTATAGTCATGATAATAGCGAAACATCTCACTACATCCTTCTGAATATACGCTCCATGCAAGTAGCTTGAACATGAATGCTTGCCAGCTGCTTGTAAATATTTTTCACACCTTCGAACTGTTTCACAACAAAATACGAATAAAACACGTATAAAAATCCTATGATATAAAATAAATTTTATATCAAGCTTACAATATCTTCATTCAACATGCATTTGCGTGTAATTCATTTCTTGGTGATTTGTTTGTACCAGTCTATTTATAGTGAATGTCATCTCCTCCTCTTGGCACAATTCGATTTAAACAGTCGTCCCACATTTCTATATATATCTGATGGTAACTTTCCCAATTAGTTTTACTATAACAAGTCTTTATATGTATATTGGTTCAGTAAATATCACCTCAAGAATATTTTGAAGTAGACCGAACTGGCGAAGCACACGATCTGTAGCATGCCACTCAATCACATTAAAACAAACGGCACATTTGCCCGCCATATCGCTCTTCCTCTAGTACAATACTCGGGAAGGTGTGCTACAATTTCTTCCGTGTATGGAGTACAGACCATCTACAATATAACAAATCACAATAAGAAAATAAAAAAATAAATAGCAATAAGTTAAAGTATAGAAAAAAGAAAATTAATTAACAACTTACGTGCTCCTCTATCATGGAGTCCATATGAAAACGAAATATATCCAACACATGCGAGGAATTTTGCGTTTGACTCCTTTTTCCTTTCGCCCATCTATATTTGAAATTGTTAAAAGAAGTTACATACGTCATAACATTTAAAATGTAATGATATTACAATAATAAATACGAAATTATGCCGATATCCTAATGGCAGAAGATGCCACTCCATGCTCGGGGGAATGCCTCTAATTTTTGGTGTTGTGAAGGTAATACGCTCAAATGCCGATAATTGTATAAGGATCAAACAACCACCTATATTTTTGGCTCCTTGCTCCCTTGACACCGGCATTGCATAAATTTCTATATAGCCAGATATGTTGCACTCCCCCAACTATAAGTATTAAATTTACTTAAATTCTCAAGTAGTGGTAGAAAACAAAGATAAGCTATCGAACCAGATACATCAGTAAATAAAGATCATGTACTAAACATAAACAGATACGCTCTGCATGCTGCTCCAACACTAACTCATCCACATTTGCAGGTATATCTCCAAACTCTTCCCGCAGCCACGAGTTTTTACTCGCCCTCCCCTAAGTATTGCATTATCATGAGGTACTTTTCCAAGTAACGTCTCACATAGCTCCTCCCAAATAATATGTTGGGTAGGACAAGTAACAACCTTCCCGTCGATGGGCAACCGCAACAACACTTCCACATCTTAGAGTGTAATTGTACACTCCCCAACAGGTAAATGAAATGTGTGCGTCTCTTGACGCCCATCTCTCTAACAAAGTTGTAATTAAGGACGCATCTACCTATATAAATCCCAACTGTCGAAGTCGGTAAAATCCAGCTGCATGTAAGTAAGGAACCAGACGAGAATCTAGAACTGCACGATCGTGATGTAATGTCTGCATCGTCGAAGACGTACGGTAGAAATATCTCTAGCCAACGCACTTTCGGATCTGTGTTGATGTTGTCGATACAATACGTTACGATCGATGGGTCCGAAATTAGACTCCGTAATACCTACAAATAGAATTTTTACAAACTTAATTATAAAAAAAACATGTGAATACAAACTGCATTACTATACAACAACAAAAATTACTGGAATACATTATAATATGATAATCGTCACGTATTAGCAATTTTGTTAATATAAACTAAATGTATATCACAATAAAAATTATCGACGTAGATGATAATACATGTTTAACTACAAATGTACGACTTCATAACTACAATTATATAACTCGATATATACCAAACAGAGTACACATATACATATTAATCATTGATTTTTTTTTAATACCACAGCGCATGCGCGCGCATACACACACACACACACACACACACACACACACACACACACACACACACACACACACACATATATATATATATATATATATATATATATATATATATATATATATATATATATATATATATATATATATATATAATAACATAAATATACACGTATTATACGTAATATACGTACGTCATAAATATCAAATAGCCACATTTTCTACAACATACACTCTGAATATACACACATTGTCCAATATAATTTCTAGAAGATAAAAATGTAACCATTTTTTCACACATAAACATAATTTTAACAATGTATAAAGTTTGTAAATATACCGTATTTTCGTAAATATGAGAGAGATGAAATACATCAGGCATATACTAGCTTAGATTTGAAGTTTTTGGAAGAGAATAAGTGATTTGTGGAAGAAATTTGAGAAATTTTGGGAGGGGGCACGGTGGAAAGAGGACGAAGAAGAGAGGAAAAAGAAAGAAGAAGAAGGGGAGGGGCGGGTGTTAAAAACCCATAACGGATGTCGCCATTGTGAATGACGACATTTGCTTGAATGTCGCCAATCAGAATGCCAACATCCGATAATGGCGACATTTGCTTGAACGTCACCAATCAGAATGGCGACATCCAGCTGGATGCCGCCAAACTAAATGGCGGCAACTGAACATTTGCCAAATATAAGTGCAAACCATAACAAAAAAATTCTGCGAACATCCAAGCAACTGCTGAACTTAGAGACCTTATACTAGTCAGTTTATAGGCTAAAGTAACTTATCACAATGTGTAATGGCATTTGGTCTTTGGAAAACCAGCCAGCAACTGAACAGAGCTACGTTGCACACACTACATGCTGCTCAATCAAATAACATCAAGACCTGGATAACTTCAAGACCGGTATAGAGGACTTGAGACTGACTTCCTATAGCCGCTTACACAATTTTGCTTTTGTGCACCAAAAAGATTTAAATCCTATTCCATCAACTGAATGAAAAGCATAACAAAAGCCATAGCATGAGGTTAGCTTGAAATAGCATGCAATTCAAACAACCTATAGGAGTAGTTAAATACAACTTACAAATGCACTCTCCCAACTTAACAGGTGATGGTAAGAAGTGCTAAGCCTCCTAGAATAGCAAACTCAAACTTAAGGTGCTGAAAAAGAACTTAGAATGCAAAAGAATATCCAAAAGAATCAACGTGCCTAGTGCATAACATCAATCCAACCCAGAAATCAATCTAGAAGACAAGAATCCTTAAATTTACTGCCATAATGTACAATGCACAGCTATCACAAGCAAAAAACCATAGCTGTAACAAGTTACCAACCAAATGAGATATAAAGAACCATGTCAGCAACTACATAACACAAAGAATAACCAACAAACCCCATTGTAGAGAAAGGAGCGTGCTCTCACTGTTACAACATAATAGCATAATATGTACCAGTGGTGACCGAATAAGGCGTGAGGGATCAAGCGCCGTGATCAAAGCCCAATGCTACAAGCTACAAATTAATAAACAATAATAATTCTTAGTAGAAAATATGCTTGTGAGATTTTAGTAGAATATTTGGCAAAGATATGCTTTTCCTTTATTTTGTAATATTAGTTTATGAAAGTTTATAAGTATTTATAGGAGTTATTGTAGTAGGATTTGATATGATTGGAATAATAAAACTCTCTTCACTCAAAATCTTTCCTGCTTCTCTATCTCCTCCAAACCCTATTTTCCATTTTCTACCTCTCTTTCTATTTCTCTATCTTCCTCTACCCTATTACACTATTACCATCTCTCTTCTCTATCACAGCGATGGCTAGGTCTGTGGCCAAATGTATGACTAGTTCCACCATTATCATTAGAAAGTGGAGATTCTATGAACGATTCAAATTGTGGCTTGACAGAATTTAAAAGCAATGCAACATCTCAATCTATCTTTCTTCTCTCCATAATTGCTTCAAAGCACAGAGATGGAGATACTTCATAAACACGAAACATATCCAAGGTTCTAATCGGTGAATTAGCCTGCAAATAACAAGACATCATAACGGGAACTACAGACCAACCAAATGCCAGATAACAAGTTTGAAATTTTTGAATACAAATAAATTAAAAGCTATTGTCATGCTTATGTTCACAGACACCATAAGTCAAAACAATACCTCGAGAGCGCAGACGACGGTCCGACAGTAGAGCTGTTTCTGCGATCCGGAAGCGCGTTCCTATGTAGTCCACCGCCACTAAATATCGCTGCATCCCCTATATTTGCTGTTGTTCTTGGCTGGTAGTGTAGTATGTTAGTCTTTAACGGAGGCGGAGAGGGTTTTAAAATTTTTAGAGGATCTCAAGCAAGATACAGGGGAGACGAGAGATCGCTTCTCCGACGACGGCAAAGGCGGGGCCGTGAAATCGGGCATGCTGGACGGCGACGCAATCAATTGGAGGAAAAAATCTCAATCAGCCGGTGATGGTGACTCGGAAGGGAGAGCGGGAAGAGAGAGATAAGAAGACGAAGTTAGATGGGGAAAATTGCGTTTCAGCCCTCCCGTTTCCCATTTTGGATTTTTCAGCCTCCCGAAACGCGTTTCTCCGCCGACGTGGCGGCGCGCGCGTGCCGCCACGTGGCGTTTCGGGAGGCTGAATCGCGCGACCCCAAACTTAGGGGGGCTGAAACGCAATTTTCCTAGTTAGTAGATATTTATTTTTAAATATTTTTTTAAAAAAAAAAATAAAACTATAAATTATAAATTTTAATAATCTATAATTTTATGTTTACAATTTTTTTAAAAAAATATCAAATTATATATCAAAATGATAATAAAAATATATTATATTTTGATTATTATTTTGACATATATGTATTATTTGGCATTATTTGATAATGATAAAATAAGGTTTGATTATTATTTTGACATATTAGTTGATATTTTTTAAAAAAAATTAATTATAAAATTATAAATCACATTAAATTTACAAATTTATATTTCAATATTTTTTATAAAAATACTTAAAAATAGATCAAATAAATCGATAAAAATTTTATATAAAATCTTGGGATTCGTACGAATTAGATAGACAGTCTATATCACCGATCACAGAAAATTCTTTGTGCTTCTTCTGTGCTAAGAAGCATAGACGATCCCATTGGAGTAGGGAGGTTGACTAACGTAGCATAGTTCATACATTTAACAAATATTTAAAAAAAAAAAAATCACATTATTTTATATACACTTTCTTGATTTTCCAGGGTCAATATTTTTATTATTGTAACCGCACATAAGTTTTTTATTAGAGTTATTTTTCTTTTATAAATAACTTTCTTGATTTTCCACAAATTTATAATTCAAATTTTATGGTAAAAAGTTAAAAAATGGCATTGCCAATCTTTATTTATTTTGAATTCTTCGTCTAACAATAATATTATTGTTCGATTGAAAAATCAAAATTATTATATAAAGACAATAGTTGTTATAATTATCCAATCATAAAAGTTGTTAAAGAAGTTAGCAATCAAGGTCGAGACAAAGCCTGGTATCTAAATAATTATGTAGGAGAACTGATTCTGTCCTTACTAAAATGTTATTATAAAATTATATTTTTTAAAAATTAATTCTAGGTTTCCTCTTTGCTATACTTTCCATAATGACTTATCCATGATTTTTATCTATATATATTAATTATTATAAATATTGTGATTTATATAGGCATAATACCTTTTTTAGTCCCTAAACTTTACCAAAATATGCCTCTATAACCCTGAACTTTAAACTGTACTCGCGATAACCTAAACTACGAAAAACGAAAAAACCCAACGATAACCTTGCCGTCAGTTTTTCCGTCCGCCGCCGTAAATTCGCTGACGTGGCAGTTTTTAAATTATTTTTTTATTAATTTTAATATATATAAAGATATATTTGTTCCTCCACAAAATTAAAAAAATTAAAAATTGATTAAAATAAATACATATCAAAGCATTATTGTCCCTCCACAAAGTTAAAAAAATTAAAAATTGATTAGAAAATAATTTAAAAACTGCCACGTCAGCAAATTAACGGCGGCAACGGAAAACTGACGGCAAGGTTATCGTGAGCGTTTTTTCGTAGTTCAGGGTTATCGCGAGTACAGTTTAAAGTTCAGGGTTATAGAGGCACATTTTTGTAAAGTTCAGGGACTAAAAAAGGTATTTTGCCATTTATACCGTAGAAAGTTGTAAAATCATCCATTATTTTATCCACTATATCATTTATATAATTTTCATATTGAATCTATTTAATTGTGATTTGTGTTTCTATCTTTTTTTTTTTTTTTTTCAGAAGAAGAAATATGATATGTTATCGAAATTGAGATAATTAAATATTTTCTACTTACAAATTAAATGGTTATAAATTTACTAGTTTTAAAATTTAAAAATAATTTCTAATTATTTTTAGCACACGCATCGCAGAAACGACGTCCACTATTAATTTTATGAATTACCTTACTGGTGTCTTATATTTCAATATAATTATTTTCATAGTCAACGTAAGTTTAAATTATATATAATACTTATTATAAATATTATAGCATATATCGTATAGCAAGTTATAAAATCATCCATTTTTTCACTTCTATATATTTTCTATATAATATTTAGATTAGATTTATATTATTTGTGGATTTATGTCTCATGATTTTTTTAAGATCTTTTTTTATTCTTTTCAGAAAAATTTAATATATAATATATTGGTATAATTGACAAAAATTATAAATTAAAAAATAGATAAATTTAATTAATTATAAAATTTAAAATTATTTTTAGTACTCGTATCGTGGATACATCGTCCTTAGTATATACAAATTGACTAAAGTAGTTGTGTTAGTATAATCTTATTTTTATCTTTATTGAATAATCTGCCGATTTTATAATTATACATGCAACGTTTCATTTTTTTTATAACTTAATTTTAATAATAAAATAATCATATTATAGCTCCTAGATTGTCAGCATTGTTAGTCTAATGTAAGCTACATATAGTTCCTTGTAGTAAAAATATTTTTTCGTAAATAAGAATTTTGCAAGGAGGTCCTTGATTTAAAGCAAGACACGATGAGAAATTCTTGCTAAAGTTAAAATATATGAAAAAATGCTGAGTACCACTACAAATTCTGGGAGATGGCCATGGGACGCTAATTTTCTAAATTAAAATTTGCATTTTTTATTTAAAATTAAAATGAATGTTCATGCATATTTAATTATTAATTATACCTTTTTTTATTTTCTAGTTTTATCAATTCAGTATAATTAGGTAAATTATTTGAAAATTTTATCATTTTTTAAAACTAAATGTGATGATAAATGGTGTTTATTTCGTTTACTTCAATTTTCACACTACATTAGATCAGTCGAATAACTTGGCAGATGGATTACAATCACCACCCGGGTAACTTCACCGCCAGCACGCTTCTATTAAACCACAATCTTCTTCCTGTGGATCAACTTCTTCTCCATCTTGTTGTCGGAAAATGGCGAGCTTGAGCTATCTGCAGTTTTCTACAGCTCTCTCATCCAAGTCTCCTTCTAACTCTCAATACCTCTCCTCATCATCGACTTCTTCAGCTGCTTGTTTCTCGTATCGATCAGAGTTGCAGAAGAGGAAAACTTCACGAGGGCTCAGAAACAATCGGCGCCGTTCGTTTGAGGGTTCTGGAACTGCTTTGAGATGCGTGCCAGCGAAGGTGAGTTCCCCAAGGGGTTAAAATGTTTTTTTTTAATGTTGTTATTTTATGATGAAATTCGTGCTAAATTATTAAACTCATCGTCTCTACAATTTGCAACTTTGAAATATGATTATTTTATCTATTAATATTCCAACACATCTTCTCAGTTCTCACGCATAATTATTTATTGTAGCTTTGTAGGTGGACACAGACAGTGGTCAAATACGATCTTTTGTCCCAATAAATTGATGTAGCAGTTATGATATAGTTTAAAAGTTGAGGTTTGATCAAAAATTTTTAACACAGTCATGCACAACTTCTGGACCTTCGTGTATTATAGTAATGCTTTTGTAATTATAGTGCTACTAGAAAAACAAACTCAGGAATGATATACTTGTAATAAATTTGAATTTACAAGCTCACCTAACAGTAAAAATTGGTTATTTATTTTTTGCAGATTCTAACAGAAATGACTTTATTTTAAGTATCTATAATTGATTCCTTCATTCATATATGTTTTCTTCTGTCTTATTCATGAATTTTGGTGGTGCTCCGGTCTCACTTATTTGAATTTACTCTATTATTTGTCATGGCATCAGATAGTGGCAGCTTCACAAGCAGAGCCGCTGAAGGTTATGATATCTGGGGCTCCTGCATCTGGGAAGGGAACACAATGTGAGTTCATCACAAAGAAGGTAAATTTCTTTCCTAGCATATGTCGCTATAGTGGCTGGGTTAATTACGACCTATTTGCTTTCTCTTGATCATCACGCATACACTGCGGTGCCGATATTGTGGTTCATTAGCTTGTAATTACCACCACATGTCATTTTTTAACCACATATTTAAAATAAAATGCTCCAGTTTGTTATGTCAATATTATATATGTGATGTTCTTGGTATCCAAGACATGAAGAACGCGGCACTAGGAATTCAAACTAATATAGTTCCATTTCAGTGGTGATGAACAGGCTTCCAGTAATTGTAGTCACATCCACATGACTGACAACTATAGTTTTCGGTGCCAGTCGGCACAACTCGTGCGGGGCTGCACGTGCCTGTTCCGGCAGTTGTCGGCACGGCACGTGTAAAAAAAATCTTATATTTGAATTTTTAAATTATTTTTTTATTTTTATTTTTATTTTTAAAAAAATAATATATAAAGGGGAAATTATGGATGAGCCCCTTGACTTGGTAAAAGTAATTTTTTAACCCCTCCAGATTTAATTTTTGATAACTACTCCTTATTTTTAAGCCTTCTTATTTTTTAACCCTAATGACTAACTCAATTAATTTTCTGACGAAAATACCCTTTCGATTCTTCTTTCCTAATGAGATTTTAATATTTTAAGTCTTCTTCTTCAACGTTTTCTTTTCGCTGCGCCGTCTTCCATAATTATCGTCCGCCGCGCCGTCTTCTACCGTCATCGCCATGACAAACATAATTTTTTTTTCATATTTTGTTCTTATTTGATTGTTAGTCGTCGTCCGGCGCACCGTCTTCCATAGTCAACGTAATTTTTTCATATTTTCATATTTTGTTCATATTTTGTTATCTAATCTTCTCTTCCATCGCCATGACAAACGTCTTCTTTTAACTCCTCCAGGTTTACTTAGCAAATTATCTTCTTGTATTTTTTTTTTGGTTTTTACGTACCACCGAAAACAAGTTTCATCGCATCGTGCCGGTCATCGAGTTGCATCCCTAAAATTAAGCAAAAAAATTAGTAAACGGTTAAGGGTATTATAGTCAATTTTATATGTAGAAGGGCTAAATAATAAGTAATTTGAAATTAAGGGGTTATTATTAAATATAAAAATTGAAAGGGCCAAAAAATAACTTTTCTAAAAATTAAGCACTTATCCATAATTTTCCGATATATAAATATATATCGGCACGGTAGGCACGTGCCGGGATCTGAGTTTACCGAAACTCGGCTCTGCTCGGCACAGAAAACCTTGCTGATAATACATATTACATATTTAACATCCAGTTCATTTTTGCATTTTATGTCCTGGTGGGACAATATGACTCATGAAATTTGTATGATACTCCAAGTGGCACCACTGTGGAGGCTGAGTTATTGTCAATGATATATTGTTTATTCTGCTTTTAAGTATTTTGGGGATGCAATCTATGGTTTTTGTCATGTAATCCATGTACTCTGTTTTTGACATGAACATCTTTGTATGGCATTTGCTAGTAGAATTTTTTTTTTTTTCATTTGGCTTATACAAATGCCATTTAGTTCATTTTTTCCCCCTTCTATGCCATTGCTCAGATAAGAACTTTTACATTTGCCTTTCGTCAATGTCATGAGTCTATTTTTTCTGGTTCATACTATGAGGGGATACGGAAGCTCTATTCTTGTTTCTTTCTTAAAAAAAAGAGACTTTATTTTGCTGTATTCTTCTAATCCATCCTAGTGATTTTAATGATTTTACGACTTATATGTGCTTCACGGCTTTTGTTCTGGACTTAGTATGAATCAGAAGCAGATTCAATGACAACGTTACACATATGTGCAGTATGGGCTGGTGCATATTTCTGCTGGAGACTTGCTAAGGGCAGAGGTTGCTGCTGGGACTGAGAATGGAAAACGAGCGAAAGGATATATGGAGAAGGGAAGGCTAGTCCCTGATGAGATTGTTGTCATGGTATCTTTGATAACATCATTTTTTTCTTTTCTTTTTTTTTTTCCTTATTTTTTTTTATTTTATTCCTTTTTTTGGTAAGCGTAGAATCCTCTTAACTTGACCAATATTTCAGATGGTGAAGGAACGGTTGCTACAACCAGATTCCCAAGAAAAAGGTTGGCTTTTGGATGGATACCCAAGAAGCTTGTCTCAGGCTCAAGCTTTGGAGGAACTGCAAATTCGACCAGATATTTTCATCCTGTTGGATGTAAGCCTTGTCAACTTATTATGTTCTGAAATTCCTGTTATGCCCATTGTCTCGTTATATGACTATTCACTTTCTGTGTTTCACATTTTGCACTATCAGAGTTGATGATGACAGCATCTTGATGATCAACAAGTAATCAACTAGAATTTTCTTAGATGATTCAAAAAAAAAAGACATGGAAACCATATAAAGTTCATGTTGTGTTAAGAGGATACTTAGTGCAGAAGAAAGCTCACCATTGTCCAAGTATATACCACTACTTATTAATGGAGGGTCATTATTGCACTCCAATAACCCATTTAGATTCATTGTCGTGGATTTTGCACTTCAAGGCTTCAAAGAACCTACTTGATACCCTATAAATAAAAGAAAATGGAAAAGTAAATATCAAAATTTTGTCTCGTAAATGGTTGGGAGTCCTGCACTTCTTTTTTCCTCTTCAAGTTTAGTACTATTTAAAAGAGTACAGTTAACCCAATCGTACGTTATAAGTATTCTAATTGAGATTGTCCTGATGTTTAGATGAATTTGTCCTTTTATCCTGTTTCAATCTCATTACCAATTGATACTTTCTTTTAGGTTCCTGAAGAAATCCTTGTTGAACGAGTCGTTGGTAGAAGGCTTGACCCTGTCACTGGCAAGATATATCATATAAAGTATTCCCCACCTGAAAATGAGGAGATTGCTGCCAGGCTTACCCACCGCTTTGATGATACTGAAGAAAAAGTAAATCATCTTTTTCTTTTTATTTTACAAGATACAATTCTAACTTTATTATACTGCACAAGTTTGTTTCTAGATGGCTTTTCAGTCAAATAACAATTGGCTGTACTTTGTTACAGTTTTATAACTTCTGTTAGCTATCTTTTTGTTTTATACAGGCAAAGCTTCGCTTACAAACTCACCATCAAAATGTCGAAGCTGTTCTTTCGGTGTATAAAGATGTCATTGTCAAGGTATCAACCCTGAATTTAAGAGTTGACCATTTCGGTGTTTGATCGGTTGATAACGAATATCTAAAACCATTTTTTGATAATAGACAAACATAAGAGCAATTATCAGAACAAGTTGGGTGAATTTTGAGTCATGGTGGACCTGGCCTGTTTTGGCTGAATTTCTTCTGGAAGGCCGCCTATAAGTTTCCAGCCCGTATATTCTCGAGCCAAATAATTAGTGAATAGAGGAAAGAGAAAGATATGCATTATGTTTGGCAAAAGGGATATGATGTCTTGGATAGTTTTCTAAAACAAAGTAATTAGTTGGATGAAAGAACAATCTTGTGAGCTAATAGTTTAAATGAGAAATTAACTCACTGAAAACATAGTACATTTGATTCAGTGAGGA
Organism: Xerophyta viscosa; assembly: GCA_002076135.1. NCBI lineage: Eukaryota > Viridiplantae > Streptophyta > Magnoliopsida > Pandanales > Velloziaceae > Xerophyta > Xerophyta viscosa. Next base: position 2,540,317 of record MJHO01000047.1, read on the forward strand.
AATGGAGAAATATGTTTCCAGGGTTGTGAGGATAGGATCAATCCCATTAATAGTGATTTTGAAGCGTACTAACATCTCAAGCTTGCTGACATGCTAAATTACCTTAAATTTAGCACACAATCACTTGGGAGAGGGTGAATTACCTTAAATTAGCACTATGTCGCCTCGGTCTGGACTGCCACTCAGAACGGAGTGGGATACCAGGAAAAAAAAAAAAAAAAAAGCTTGCTGACATGCTTCTCGTTAGTAAAAGTTGCTGCATTTTGGTTGACCCAACTCTGCAAATATTTTCCTAAGATTACCTCATCCTTGGTGGCCCACTATCGAACGCTAGTTGAGCCTGAGCTAATCACAGGGTAAGGCTGCATATTTGTTAGAAACCAAGATGGATTTTTATTTATTTATTTATTTATTTATTGTGTGTGGTGGGTCCACTTAGAGGTAGTGGCTAGCCCAATTAGTTAATTTTCTACCCTTCCAACCCACAATCAGGGTTCAAACCCTCGACCTCCCACACGGGGATAATTTGGTGCCAGCTGCGCTGAGAGCGCTAGGCCAACAGGATGTGTTTTAACTTTTAAGTCACTTAATATATCAATATTATGGTTTGGAATGTGCATGCCATGTATATACTATGACAAAATATGTGATTATCAACTTTTTCCTTAGTAGTAATTTATATGTCTGCTACATATAAATAGTCATAATATTATTCCTTCATCAGAAATGGTGGTTTTGATAATTCCTTAGTAGTTATGAATTATTAAACAATTAATGGGACGAGCCCAACTGCACAGTAGTAAGGGTTGTCTCTCACCGCGGCATTAATGTTGCCTGCCAAAGGAAGGAATAAAAACATCCTCCGCTAATAGCAGGCATGGATGGTACGCCATCCCCCCCCCCCTCCTTTGGAGGGGGAAAAAAAAAAAAAAAAACAAAAGACCTCGTGGCCTTATGCCATGGATTCGTCTTTTTTTAGACAATACCATGCAACTATAGGCATAGTTTAAGAGCACCTTTTGCAAGTCCATCGAATAATAGGACGGATCACCTCTCTCCTCTTAGATGTAGTTAATATACTCTCATAGGTCATATCTTTGCCCCCTCCGTGGAGGATCACTTGATCAGCCCAGCGGGGAGTAGCGCCACCCTGGATTTTACTCCAGCAGCCAAAGAGCTCAAAGTCGTCTTGCATGAGAAATTTTGCACCATTATCTCAAAAACGAACAGGCCGTTTCTTTTGCCTGCTCTAGATCGTCGTGATTTTCAATTTCTACTTCTAAGCTTAGATCTGCTAACTGTTCCTTTCAGATTAAAGGAGATCTGCCCAAGGACGACGTGTTTGCGCAAATAGACGATGCCCTATCCTCCGTTCTCGAGAGACCATCTGTTGCTGCAGGTGTTGCTCGTTAGATTATTAGCACACAGCTCCAATCAGCTTGCATATAACAGTTCTGAAATCTTAGATACAGCGCAATATTTTTCCAGAAGGCAAAGAAAGCTCTGTCATTTTTTTTTCACCAGCAAAATGTAAAATTATCGTAGAGCAATGGGTTATCCTGTTTTTAGACAGAGCAGATTCAAAGTGGAACACGAGGCATACAGAAATAAACTTGTATGTATCTTCGATTTATTAGAAATGTGCAGCATAGCATAATACCATCAGCAATACTATTGACCCGATAAAATAGTATGAAAACAATCTGAATAATATTTTTTCGTACCTCATTATCGATAAATATTCTAAGATACGAGGAAAAGCAAATCAAGATATTTTTCAGATTAAATATTTGTGTCCAACAACTTTAATGTCATTGAACAACTTTGCTGTTTTTATTAATTAAGGTAAATTTTGAAAGAGTATTCTGGGTGTTTATATTTATAAAAGACCGATTGCAATGTCAGCATGTGTTGAGATGGCCGAGTTGGTCTAAGGCGCCAGATTAAGGTTCTGGTCCGAAAGGGCGTGGGTTCAAATCCCACTCTCAACAACTTCTTTTAAATCTTTTTTTTTTTTAAATTTCACATAAAAGAAAAAAAATAATAATGTTGGGATATTATGAAATCGTACTACCAAATTAGGTTTAAAGTCCCTTTGACATATAATGTAACCAGGAAACATAACATAAGAGAGAGGCATTAGTCAAAACCAAAATGCATTAATCTCTTCGCATATATATATATATATATATATATATATATATATATATATATATATATATATATATATTAAATGCATACCATTGTATTATGTGTATGTGAGTCGTACTTATATCCGGTGACGGACGTAGGATTTTAGTCGAGAATAGACAAGCCACAATCTATATTTTATTTATACCAAATAATTGAATATACTATATTATCTTATTACATAATTTTTGCTTTATAATTCAACATTATAATACTTGAATGAGCATTACATCACAAGTTTATAGTTGGCACTTAAAATGGTGGACGATGACGGCTCATTCTAAGAAGGTGGTGGTAAGAGCAATAATATATTTTATATTATAGGATAATAAATGGATATGGTATCTATACGTTATTGTACTAGTTTGTATGTAGTTGGACGTCATACCAAAATAGTATTCAAAATGTTTGAAGATCAATATGCGCTATCTAAATCCTAATAATTCTTGTATTGTCGTCTACTATTTTAGTATGAAAAAATATGCATATAATTTATCTATAATACTAAAGCGTAAGAGGTGCATTTGGTGCTTCTTATATCGCAATATAATTATTTAATAGTTAAAATAAGTTTAAATTATATCGTAGCTATCACAAATATTATATAACTTATATTACATTGCAAGTAATAAAAATGCACATTTTTTTTTCTCAACTCTATATCCTCAATATGGTTTTTATATTATATTCATTTTGTTTGTGAATTTGTGTTTCTTGGTTTCCTTAAAATTTATTTTCTATTCTCTTCAAAAGAAAATGATACATATAAATCAATATAATTAAGAAAATTAAAAATTATTTTTAATTATTTTGATACAGGCTTCGAGGGTGCGTTCTCCGTTAGTTATTAATAATGCCAAATAATTTTTATTTTTGAAGTCAAATTTATAGAAAGTTTCAGAGAAAAAACTTTATAACGTACAAAAGAATACTTTTTTTAAAAAAAAGTTAGTCAGAGCTGATCTCGACTAGCAAATTTTTAAATAATCAACGGTTATCAAAATCTCGGGCAATAAAAAAAAAAAGCAGCTATAAAATAAGAAAACAAAATTTCAGCAAAAGAAAAAAACATCTATCATAATTTTTTTTTAAAAAAAAATACATTAAGCGGTATCAGAGATTCGAACATGTCACCGTTGGATTGAATCGAAACCACTGCAACTCCTTGTGATGTCTAAAACTCAGACTTACTTTGATCAAAAAAAAAAAAAAACTCAGACTTACGTGTAATCAACAATATAAATTTGTCCTAGACCCCAACCATTATTTAAAGGAGATTATTTTCGTAAAACTCTCGATCTAAAGAAATAAGCACACGAACAAGTAATCACACATATTTATAGGGCAAAAAATCACTTCGAACATACACAACACAAACATTATAACCGACGCATGTATAATATGATAGTAAGAATAGAATAAAAAATATATAAATGTAAAAATAAAAAAATGAATAGAATAAAATATAAGAAACCAAAACTGATTATGAATGATAAATATACGAATAATACCGTGACATAATGTATAATTTAAAAGCAACAGGTAAAATGGTCATTCCTAAGTTTACAGGAACAAGTCCTTCGAAAATTGAAAAATTTTATTGGAAGCAGCTCTGACTTGTGATAAATTTGTTAGAACCTTCCGTAAAAAAGTCCACCATACTTTCTTCATCTGCTTCTCCGAGATTTCCTTTTCTTGGTAGCAGACGGCTTCAAAGCATAGGCTCTTAATCGTCCGATGATTTTCCTTTCGCTTATACGTAATACGAGCGAATGATACAGCTTTCTATCTCTAATACGACAACATTTGCTCAGCATGTTAATATCATCCTGTAACGAATTCGGATAGAAATTCTCCCTCAAATTTGCCAAACCTACAAGTGCTTCGCATACCAATCCTGTTAGCAATGATGCTATTACTCTCCCTGGTGGTTTTTGGATATCATTTCCTGTGATTCTAGATAATTTCATTATCTTTGAATCTTCATTTGCTTCCTTGAGAGAATCCACCGTACATTTAAGTTTCTCAAAGCTGTGCTCTTCTAAGAAAATTATGTATAGAAGAATGACAACCTCGGGTTGCGGCTCCCCGTCAAAAGAAACTTCAAAATACTCGGAGTTCTGGCTAACGCAGCCCGTATAATTAAGTTCCCTCCACAGAGACAGCCTTGATCTAAAGTAGCGATTAGAGAACAAAGTAGAGCACCACTCCTGTACTAGGTGTAGATCAATGTTAACTATGTCATATGGGTTTTCAGGTTCCGTAAATCCGTATCTATGCAGCAACGCGGCGTTACCCATAGAACCATATGTGTTGAAGACCTGAAGAACAACAAATGTTATCCAAAACCAATTTGGCGAAAGAAGCGGCAGAGAAAAGAAAATTTCATTCACATGTTAGTACTTGACAGAACTTGAGGGTACAGGAGGGCCGCACACTAAAGTTTTCTGTGCCGAGCCGAGCCGAGCCGAGTTTCGATAAATTCAGATCCTGGCACGTGCTGACCGTGCCGATATATATTTATTTGTTATTTTTTAAAAAATAAAAATAAAAATAAAAAATTAATTAAAAAATTCAAATATAAGATTTTTTGACACATGCCGTGCCGATAACTGCCGGAACAGGCACGTGCCCGTGCCGAGCGGCACCGAAAACCATGCCGCAATCAACGTAAGTAGCAAGCTTAAATCTTTAAATGGGAAAATTAAAGAAGAGTTGGATATAAACCTCATCCCCTGCTTCAACCTCTCTCACGACGATCATTTCTAAGGTTTCAGGATCATCATCACCTAAAATAAAACAGCACATACGTGAATCAATTTTCTTGCACAACATAATCTAAAGATGGCTCTTCCAATACATCTTTTAGGCTTGTACCTGAAGAGCTAGTATTAGCATCCAGTACGGAAGATGTATCATCACCAGATGTACCAGTGTCGCTCTCATTCTCTGAGCTAGATGATGAACATGTCGATGTGAAGTGTAAATTCTCAGCATCTGTCTTGTGATTAAACCTAAAATGCACCAACAAATGTATCAAAATACAAATAAAACATGAGCAGTGAAAAACAAGATTTTACAAGGTAGCATATTGATTAAAGAAAATACTGACCGAGTAGCAAATAAAAATGCAAAAACGGGGGAACATCGGAAGAAAAGAAAGATTGTTTCATCTAAATTTAGCATTTCCAACATGGAAGACAACTTTCGGAACCTGATGTTCTCTACAAGACGCTAGCGTACAAATAGTTTAAAGTGTAACAATACTACTTCATAATTTGCTCCAAAATTTATTGGTACAACAAATTTAAATAATGAATTCAAAGTACTTTTTTAGTGAATGGCTACTATAAGTTCTTGGAATGGATTAGCAGGGAAAATAATATTCTTCGTTTGCAAGAAGTTCATAGAATGAGACGTGAAATGACACTGTAAGTATGAACAGTAAAGGTCCCACTCGAGTAAAACACTTTGGTGACTTCTAATCAAAAACAAAATTCTTATAAAGGATTACCTGTCTATAAAAGAATAAACAGCAACATAATTGTGTAATTTTAATCACGAAGGTGAAGAGTTTAAATAATTGAAGCACGAAGGTGGAGAGTGGTAATCATACTCCTACTAACATTACTGAATCCAAACCACAAGGAGATAAATGCCCAAAACAGCACAAATCATCGAGGATGTAGGGTATGTCTGGAGAAGTAAGATAAAGGAAAAGGACAGAGAAGTGTGCACTATAAATGTGGCTCTTATGTAGTAAAAGATATGCTACAGAAAAATATGTGGGCGTCTGTGATGTGTATATTCCTACCTATTGTGTATCGATTTATTCAGTAATATATGCATATAGATACATACGAATCTTAGTCAATGTTGTGTCTTCTATCTCTAATAGACAAGGATATAGGCTATAATACATGTACCAATTAGCATAAATAAGAGGAAATAATTCACTGTATAATAACTATCAGTCTAGCACTATCAAACTACTAAACTAACAACCTACCCAATAATTGGCAATACGTGGGCTCCTCTGCTTTATGTGCAGGAACGGGTCAATCTGTTGCCTATGGATGTTTACAATTTATCCATGTATATAAATGCATAAATATGTACATATAGATAATAAATATTCATATAACAAATGCATTGTTATCTATATATAAATACATAAATATTCGTTCAACAAATGCTTTGTCCTCTAACTCTAAACGGCAGGGCAAGATGCAAGCTCTTACATAGGAGAGTGAATCGTCTGTGGTTGCGACCATAGAGGATTCTCTGTGGTTGCGATCACAACCGTTCACCTCATGTAGTACGTATCACGAGATTTTATATAAAACTTTCGTCGACATGTTTAACTTATTTTTAAGTATTTTTATATAAAGTTTTAAACTACAAAGTCGTGTATTTTGATATGATCTACAACTTTGTAGTTCAAAATTTTTCAAAAAAATACCAAACAATATGTCAAAAGATAATCCAAAATTGATCATCTTTTTGGCACATTATTAGGCAATTTTGAAAAATTTTGAACTACAAGGTTATAAATCATGTCAAAATCTACAACTTTGGTTTAAATTTTTTTTTTTAAAAAAATAAAATAAACTAGGTCAAATAAATCGACGAAAGTTTTATATAAAATCTCGTGATACGTACTACACTTGATGGACGGTCTGAATGGTGCAACCACCGACAATTCTATGTGGTTGGACCATAGACGATCTCAACTCCTTACATAGGTGCCAATACTACAAACAAGAAGTTAATTACATCCAACTATAACTCTCAATGTGCTCTTAAGGTATGTAAAGATGCAGCAAAATTCAACTAGTAGCCGTAAAACTAAAATATTCAATGTTACTTACAGATCAGCTAGAGGAACCATTCCAGAGCCCTGATAATCATCTATCTGAAAGGATCGTGATGAAACAAGCGTCTTAGCGGAAAAGTATTTCTCAGGAGTAAAATCATTTAGGTCAAGCTCGGGGCATGACAGAATAAGAGGATGGATAACCTCCTCCCAGTCCTCATATACAAGAGATTTATCTTCTTTGATTGTCTGCCTAGAGAATACCACAACATAAGAACATTCAAACTCCAAAATGACGTAAAAAACAAGTATTATGGAAGAAGATTCAGTATCTAGTAAATCGTTGGAACAGAGGTTTTAAAACTGATTAGCCAAATTGAAATCTCACAACTATACATCAATAGACGGGGAAATACAAAACTCTCTCTCTCTCTCTCTCTCTCTCTCTCTCTCTCTCTCTCTCTCTCTCTCTCTCTCTCTCTCTCTCTCTCTCTCTCTCTCTCTCTCTCTCAGCTATCTAGATCTCAACCTCCCCATATGTGTGTCTTCTGTCTAAATTCTTTGATTTAAACAATGTGTAAAAGATATTTTCTTCTATCTTTTCTATTCATGCCTACAATGTGTAAAAGATCCGTTGATACATAAGCTTTTACAAATTACTTCAGGTGCACTATGATGATTAGGAGATAAAACAATTACTGCAAACTTTAACCAAGTATAAATCTCCATCATTCACTCTCAACCATATATAAACTCACCCTATAAGACAGTTTAACATGTATACATTGATTTTACCACTTACCATACACTACACAGCCATCAGGGTTAACAATTCAAAACAAGAAAAAACTTCCATAAGAGTGACGCTAGAGCTATCAAAATTTTCCACAAAGCACTTAAGTTCACTTCCAACATCATATATTTCACTTTCAAGCAGCAAGTAATTCAGTTCATGCATGATTTATGGGAGCAATTTTCCAGCAAACTTTAACTAAGTATGACAAAAGTTTTGCTACTTCATTAACAGACATGTTTTCTACCTAGAAGCTATGCCCCATGTTCAGAAAGTAAACTATCTACCAATAGAATTGAACTTGGGCACAACTGCTGGACTAATTTTGTGTAACATAGCCTTGCTCTTTTATTAATTACCTTATAAAGCTCTGTTCCGGCGAGCAACCTATCGATTTCTTCGTCGCTCCAAACGAGCGGCGCGCACTCGTATTCCGGCAGCAATTGGAGGTACCCATGCCACGCTGACGTGGTCCCGAGCGCGCGCTCGAACATCACGGCGAGCGCGAGTGCGAGCGGCCCGCCGAGCTCAGCGCGGTCGATAATGTCACGCGCTCCGCTTGTGCGGGCGGTGATGCACGCGCGCTTGGGGATCGTTGCCACCACGTCGCCCTCGTTTAGGCGGCAGAGCGCACGGACGGAGATCTCACCGCCGCCGTTAGAGGTGACGATGTGGAGAGCGTCGCTGCAGTCGACGCCGTTTGCGCGCATCCACCGCTTGAAAGCGCGGATGCGGCGGTTGGGGGCAGCAGCGGAGGTTCTCGTCGTTAGTTTTGACTGCGATGACGACATCTCGGCAGCTGGTAGCGGTGGCGCACAGCGGCGACGGCGGCGGCGCTGCGGTAGGAGTGCTGAGGTTTTTACCAGCAACTACGTGTTAGATTATTAGGGCATTATCAAAAAAACAAAACAAAACTCAGCTTTGCAAAGTTTAACAGATCAACTCAAACGAAAATACTAAATTAGATTTCAGAAATATTTTTTAGCTCGTTTGAATTTTTTTTTTTTTGACTATAAAAATAGTATACTATAATAACTTGTATGAAATACATCAACGTAAATATTACGATACAAATACTAACAATACTATATTAGTTTATAGAATACTAAACTTTTGAATTTTCCCAAAAAGTTTCTCATAAAAGTTGAATAATTATCGACTGATTTATCAAATTTCATGAAAAAGGGATTTATTGATATCATCATAGATTATTTGTAGTTTACTATTGGTCAAGATCCAAAGCACATGTTTATAAAATTTTTCTTAGAAAAAATTGAATGCAGAAATTATGGATTATTCAAAACTTTATTTCTATTTAAAATATAAATAGATGTTACGAGATTCTACAATATTAACAGATTAGTGGATTAGTTTTTAAAATAAAACTTTAAAACCTCAAAATATTTAGAAATAATTTCTTTAAAAATTAAAATAAAAATTACAGTTTTAAAAATTTATCAAAAAATAATTTTATAAAAAAGATGAACCCAGTATACGAAGTGCTCCCCAACTCTAACTCTGAAGGATACATGTACGCACTCATACATGCTAACTTGCAGAGGATATTATTTACTTGACTTTGCTAAGATTTAAATTCACACCAGTGCATTGGGAGAAATAAAATTCCTAACAGTTTGTCGCTGAAGTCACACCAAAACTAATTATATATTCGTTATAGATTAATCTATTCTTACAACATTATGAAAATAGAGACCAATTTCCAAATATTTGAACGCAATAGCTAATTTGTAACAATTTTTGAAAACCAGTGACCAATTGTCCCTTCTATTTTATCGAGTTTAAGGATCAATGGTCAACTCGTGATTTATATTAGGAACTAGTACAAAAAAGAGCAATGACTGATTTGAAAGGACGGAACAAACGGAGAGACTGATATTTATAATCAGTATCAATCTATTCTCAGTAAAAAATAAGTTTCTTTCAATTACAAAACATGCGTCACGGACTGCGCTTTCAATACACCTTCCCGCCACGCCACCTAATAGAATGAAAGCAAGCAAGGAATCCAATTTTAGTCCAACTTGGTTGAACTTGGAATTGGTAAATCGGCAAAGAGTAATTAAGGAAATGTTCCTTTTAAAATTTCATGTTTGTTGGGCAAAACAATGTAGTATAATCTACTAGGAGAAAGATGCATCCGCTATATGTATGCAAAAAATATTAAAGGACGTTGGCAATATAAAAGGCTGCGCACCCCATTTGATTCTAGTATGGAACACGTATCATACAATGCAAAGAACGTATATAATATCTTGCGAAATATGAGCCAGCCAAGATTTTTCATGCCATACTAAATTTCAATAAATTCCAAATTTAAGATGTACAGACCGTGCCGATCCATACTTTTTAATTTAAATTATTTATTAAAAAAAGAAAAAACTTTAAAAAATAGATTCAGCCCTATGGGCCAGCCCATTTAGGGCTGGTTGCCCTGAGGGCAGAGGCAGCTTTAACAGTTGTCCTAGGACAGCAGCTGTTAAAGCTACTACCATCTGCCTATGGCAGCTGTATTTTATTTTAAAAAAAAGTATGAATGTAGAAAAAAAAAGTGTAGAAAGAAAGATAGAGCAAGGAGAAGGAGAGAGGATTTGTCTTCTTCGCGGGAAAAAAAAAGTATAGAAAGAAAGAGAGAGCAAGGGCCATGGGGAAGAGAGAGAGAGAAGAGAGAGAGAGAGAGAGAGAGATGGGCTAAGATACTGACGACGGTGTCCAGCTGTGGCGGCACCTCTTCTTTTATCTTTTGTTTAATAGGCTCAGTGCCGTCCAAGCCGCCCGGCGCTCGGGCGGCACAAAGCCTCCGTGTCGACAGAAACGGCTTCGGCTTGGTGCCAGATCTCTACGGATCCAGCATGTGATGGGCGGTACACTCAGCGCCGCCCGACACATAAAATGGGAGGGACAGCATGATTAAAGGATGGAGAGAGCATTTGACCCAAAAAATGATATAGAGAGGGAGAAAATAATTCATTGGCAGTTATATCAAACCCTAACATTTGGTTGTTATTATCTCAAACTTTGTACAACATTACAATTTGTGGGCAGCTATACCTATAACACAAATTTCTAAGTAACCAAATCTTCTGTCCATTAATAACTGTTATTTTAATTATTAAATAATTATATTAAAAATTAAGATCAAATTTATTGGCAGTTACATTAAACCCTAATATTGTAAGATTAAAAAAAATTGTGGAAAGTTATACCTAACAAGAATTCATGATGGAGAGAGAGAGGCTGAAAATAATTCATTGTCAGTTTTATCAAACCCTAACATTTGGTTATTATTATCTCCAACTTTGTACAACATTACAATTTGAGGGCAGTTATACCTATAATACAAATTTTTAAGTAACCGAATCTTCCGTACATTAATAACGGTTATTTTTAGATCCACTACATTTTAATTATTAAATAATATATTAGAATATAAGACACTACTAACTATTTTTTTGTCTATTAGTATTATAGATATAGATAAACTATGGGTACAAAGAAATATATATATATATATATATATATATATATATATATATATATATATATGAAATAATACCGGAGAAGATAATTTAATGGAAATGGAAAAAAAAAAAAAAAAGGGCATGGCTCACCGAAACATTCCAAGTATTTTGAATTAATGAAATGCGATGTTATTAGAAACATATTGTTCAGTGATTCCATCTACTAATTTGTAGCCAACATGGATAGTCCTCTTTGAAAAAAATATTTGTGGTCGACTATAACCTATATATCTAATTTAAACTTTTGTTTATAGCTTTATACTGAAATTTTAAAAAAATATAAAAGACATATATATCAAAGCTTTTTTAAAATAAATTTTAATTTGAAGTACGCCTTTCGGCAGCGTGGCATTTTTAAAAAAAATTATTTAACTAGGTTTAATACTACAAACTTATATATTATCCTAAAATACATCCAAAAGTAAATTGTAGTTTCTGGACGACGCGTCGACGGCTGACAGGAATCTTCAAGTACAAAACGAGTTTATTAGTATTAGAACGAAGAACGACGACCATGTACGTAGAAACATACGCACGTTGATACCTTCTTATGTCTTACTACAATCGGCTGATCAATTCAACCTGATGATCAGATATCGCCGGCGGCGGTGGCGGCGGTGGCGGCGGGGTAGCAAAGCCGCTGTGCGCCGCCGTGAAAGGCCGTAGAAGGGCCTGGGACTCGAGCTCAGCCGCGAGCATTGGCCAGACGGAGGCCATCACGATCCAACAACCATCGGCGATAGGGTGGTTCACAATGGTGATATAACCAGCAGCATGTCTCCCTCCCGAAGATAACGGCAACGCTAACGCCGGCTTTCCGAACCCGAAATCAACGTCAGTTCTCACGTTGTGCAAAGATGACACTACCACCGCCGGGCTCCCCAGCCCCAGTTGCACCTCCGCCACCGCCACTCTGCTGCTACCGCCGGAATGATTCTTTGCGTATTCCATTTCCAGCCAACCATTAAGGTCTAAGAAATGACCTTCATTAGCCGTCTTATTAATGGAGTATCCTACAAGCCTTGCAACATATGCCAGTGGCATTTCTACTACCTCCTTCACCGTTGCCTCCGCTGCGGCGTAGGACAAAAAGTTTCCGGCGTAGTTCCTCATTGCAGCGGTACCGTCAGCGGCGGTCATCCGTCGCCGTCCATCTACGAGCCACCCCATGCGACAGTATTTCTCGTTCTTGTTAGCAACCACTTTCGCAAGGGCCTTCCATATGTATGCTGAAAATGCCTGCATGCGGGTGGGACGGCGGCGGCGGCAGGCCGCACCGCCCTCCGCGGCAACGGCATGTAGACGACTTAGATCCGCTGCGTCGACGAAGTACAACCTCTTGACGAAGACGTCGGCGGCCATGATGTTTACCATATCATCACGGCCTACCATCCGGTACAGGTTATCGATCTCATGGCTGCACTTAAACGGGGTACGTGGCTTTAAAAACATGTCGCGATCAATGATTGGAAAATAAGAGATTTTGTCAGCTCTAACAAGCTCAGCCCAGTTAGCAAACATTGTAATTAAAGTGTAAGCGTCCGCCAGCAGATGATCGGTGGCGAAGACGACGGAGAAGCCGCCACAAGGGAAGCTCACCAGTTGAACGCTAAGGCAAATATTATCATCAAAAGGAATATAGATTCTATCAAATGATTTTGCAATTTCGCTGAAATTAATGTTAGATAATTGAATATTTGATTCAGCTAGAACGAGCTCAGCGCCAGCGTTGTTGCAGAGGATACTATCTGAGGAGAAGCGGCCGGCGAAGGGGAAATAGTAGTTGAGGAGTTGTGGGAGAGAGTTCTTCACGGTGGAGATGACGGAGGAGAAAATCTGGGCCGAAGTTGATGACAGTGGATTATGAGGGTAGATGAAGAAGGCTCGCGACGGGGAGCGGCCGGAGAGAGTGTCGAAGTTTGAGGGAGTGAGAATGAATGGCTCCTTGGTGGTGTTGGAGGCTTTGATGAGGCTCCTGTTGGTCACTGTTACTTGGAGATCCGCCATTTTTGTTGGTTTGAAGCTGAAAGTTGGGTAAAGTTAAGGGTTTGAGGAGTGGTTCAGCATCTCTTAATTCTTATACAACAGCAAACCTTAATTTCTTGTGCATTGCCAACTACCAATCTGTCTATTGTTAGGATTTTTATTCGTATTTGGGTCTGAAAAGAGCTGGTGCAATTGTTAGTTTGTTACATGCGGATGCAAGTGGGAACTTGAGTTCGGACCAGTAGGTAGGTGAAATGGAGAATTCAATTCAGCAATGGAATATTGAATATTTGACCGAGCGTGGCTAGCTCGAACGGTTGGGAGGCATTTCAGAAAGTATTATTATCTGAGTTCAAGGTCATATGTGGTGAAATTTTCTATATAATTTTCCGAAGGAAAATAATTTATACCCCTTAGCATGAGCCTCTGTTCATAGAAGGTATATACTCGAATTTCAGAGCGTCGATCGGGGCTGGATGTGAAATTTTTTCGCGAGTTTGATGTCCCTATGAGGGTGCGCGCTTATATTAAGGATTCTACCATGATAATCTCAAGAAAAAAAAAGAATATTTTAAAAATGCAACAACAACACCTAATAATCATCCTGTCCGAGCTGAATACTTGAAGAGCATGTGTGAAATATACAGTCATACCTAAAAGAGACTATTTCTGTAGAATCGTTTAGCCCGATAACATTTGGAAATTGCTACAACTCCCAAACTGCAAAGTCAGAAGAAATATAAATATAAAATTAATTATCCCTCTTATTCTTGTATCTCACTAAAAGAAATTCAAATAGAGATTTTTTTTTTTTCTAAAGATTACTATAGAAAAATTCTGTCAGTAATAAGTCTACTTTTATGCGAGCGTCATAGCAAATAAATTCACTGGTGACACCAATCCATATTCCGTTAATCGAGAAGTTCCAACCTTTCAATTTGGATAGGTTCGAAAGTCCATATTATCTTCCAAGAGATACATGTAGGATAAATCTTCCGCATACTTACTAGTGGTGCTTGTAAAATTCAAATATAAGACTTTCATTTCATGAGTTAGAAGCTTCACCATTCATGTTAGACGTGTTAGGCTCAAATAGAGATGGATCATTTTTTTCTAAAGTTTTATCCTTACCTTTCTTTACTTCTCACTTAACCTCTGTCTATCTCCAGTCACATAGTTCACTTTTGACGCATTACATAGTTCAATTTGTGTAATTTTGGGAGAAATTTTAGACAACTTTTGAGAGCTCTAGCATTCTTTAGCACAGAAAAACTATAAATTCAGCATAACTGTAATACAATAAAATGGAATAAATGAATAAAAATCAACATCAACAAATAGTTGAAGATACAAGGGGTTGTTGCGTATCAATCCCATTTTTCTGAATTTTGCGTATCAGCCTTTGTAAACGAAAAAATATACTGATGTGGTGACGCGCGTGCACCGCCACATCAGCGCGTTTTTATATTTTCATGAGATAATATGCAAAATCCCTAAAAAGGGAAGACTGGTATGCAATTAACCAAAGAAACAACTATCCAAAATGTAAGTGATCAAATCAGAACAGGGGCAAAAGTTTTTTGAAGCAATTACCTTTCAAACATCATAATGTTACAAAACCAACATGCTACTATAGAATATCTGTTTCTAATTAAATGTAACAACTTAGTTAAAGATGACAAAGAGGAAAGGAGCAGAGAAAACGTGAGTTGCTATATATGTAAATTGATATAATAAGAATTCGGAGGGTCACGTGACGAGTGAGCAGTAGTTGAGTTATTTATGGATATAAGATTAATTCAATATCCAACTAATCTCAGTTGTTCTCAAACTCAACTAGCCTCAGTAATCTCAGTAGAAATCTTGATTGATCTAAGAATTAGCAAGTCTCAGTCATCTGAGCTAAATGATCTCTGCCGATCTCAGTGTCAACAAAATTCAGCACACTTCAGCCAAAATAATACTTTACTCTAATCCAAAAAAGAAATGTCCGCAAATTCAATCAGCTATTTAATAACTATATTATAATAAAAAAGTGTGATAAAAAGCCATAATGGACAACTTGACGATATATTTGTTACATTTAACTTTTCTTGTAATGTTTTTCTATAAGAGCGCATATTGTTTATAAATAGAAAGAATCACCTTTTGTAGAAGGAGACTTTTGAGATTGAAAAGAGAGAAACTGTAATCTTATTACGCATATTAATGCACATTTTAAACCGGTGGCAATGATAAAACTCATAATTTTACCTCATCTTTTGAGAGTTTTAACTTTTCATATAAGTCGAATTCTATTACTCTCTTCTAGCAAACATCTGTCTTCCAACATTATTGATTGACAGAAGTTTGACTAGATTATAATTTTTTAATTATCGTGGATATATTCTGCTTATAACCGGCTCTTATTATGCGATCTTCGTAACAAATAAGATGAGTTTCAGTTTTAAATTGTTTTGATTTTTAAATTTTTTTTATTATTTTTGACACATCAAAACAATTTAATTAGAAATATTTTTTTAAATAAAAATTTCAACATGAAAATTGTAGTCTCATTTATGTTACATTTTTTTTCAAAAAATATTTTGAAGTAATTTTGAAATGTTAAAAATAGATGAATTTAACTGTTTTATATATATATATATATATATATATATATATAATATATATATAATATATATATAACTCGGTATCAAAGTAGTTGAGCGTCATGTGGTACTTTTTATAACTCATAATATGCTACATGGCATCTCTATTATCTTACTATTTGACATGTGTCACTTAAATATAATAAATATGTAATTAATCACATATTTAATGAGAGTTTGAATTCAATACATATTTAATGTATTATTAATAATTTTATTAAATATAAAAATTAAGTATAATTTATAATATTTTATTTTATATATTAAAGATAAATGATAATAATTTAGAAGAATTTAAAAGGTCATTAACAAATTTTTAAATTTATATAATTATATACAATATATATATATATGGGTGATCAAAGTCGTAACTTTTACTATGTAATAAAAAATTAAAGGTCATCATCAAATTCGTAATAATTTATATATAATTATATACAATATATATAAATGGGTGATCAGAATCGTAATAATCTATATATAATTATATATAATATATACAAATGGGTGATCAAAGTTGCAACTTTAGGTATGTAATTTGATTTTTTTTTCTCTAATTATATGTGATAAATATAGTATAATATTAAAAAAAATAAATATTAATTTATAAAATTAATATACTTAAAATAAAATAAACTTTCGATAGTATTATATATATATATATATATATATATATATATATATATATATATATATATATATAATATTTAAAAATATTTATTAATTTATATATTAAAATATAAAATAATTTTATATTATTATTTATATTGATAAATAACAATCGTGCAGCGTACAAATTCAAAACTAGTTAAAACTAAAACTTGAACCTAAACAAAAATTAACTTTTTGGACCACATACAATACAACTCTCTTAAATTACGGAGGAACGAGTCTCGACATTTCATTCTCTCTCTTCGCCGCTGGCCCGTCTTTCCCCCTAATGGCCGGAGAAGAACCAGCCCCTCCACCGCCTACGCCGCCGGTGCTGAGATCACGGCCGTCATACGACCTGGGAGCCAAATACGATGCGTGCCTGGACCTCACCGTTCGCCGCGTGGCTTACTCCTCCCTCGCCGGCGCCTTCGTTGCCCTCCTCCTCTTCCGTATTTTACTTCTTCTATAATTTTGATTATTGTCTTTTATTGTTTTCTAGAATTATATTTATAGTCCTTTTTGGTGCCACTGAGCATTATCTGTTGTTCATCTAGGGCTTCGTTTTGAATCGCGACGGATTGTTTTTTTAATCCTTAGATCTAGAAATTTTGTTAATTACTTATGACTCTGATTAGTATTGGAAACAGGCTTTTTCTTAACCTTGGGGTGGAATGTATCACGATTGTGGTGTTTGGTTGGATACAATTCCCTAATGATTCGTATTCCCAAAGGAATGAGATTCTGGTAGCTATGATTTTTAATTCCCGAGTATTCCCTTGGTAATGAGAGCGGATAACAATTCATATTCTTATTTCAGTGCATTCAGATTCTATACTCGTTTCCCTTCCAACCGACCTACCAAATCTTAATTGGTGTGAAAAATGTTCTATATCAATGTCGTAGAATAGCTATATGATCAGACTTGGAGAGAGGTAGAGGAATGGGAATGGGATTTTTCATTGTTTTAATATATTTTTTGAATGGTTAGGCTCGTTTGAATTTATAACTTACAACTTATTATGGTGGTTCAGGCTTTTATCTTACGCTATGAACTGCTCTGATAATGTGGTTGTGTAGGTCGATTTGGTTATAACATAGTTTAGAAGGCTGGTGTTAGGATCAGGTAAAGAAAAAAGTGTTTTAGGTATTACTTGTCAGATGAAGTGACTGCTGGAAGATAATTTCTGTAAATCGTTATTTGAAAAATGTGGATAATGATTTATGAAGCAAATTTACTTGGCAAATACACATATTCAGTTTTAAATTTTTGGGGACTGCCAGGTTTTTAACTCATAAGGGGATTGACAGCTTATTTTGAATCTCTTGGCGGCTATTATTGTTGTCGTTATTCGTACTTTTATTGCTTTTACTCGCATCAAACTAATTGCATTGAAGACGCGGCGTCATTTTCATGCAGGAAGCCCAACTACGAGATGGGCATCTGTTGCTTTTGGTGCTGGGGTAGGGATTGGAACTGCTTACACTGAAAGCTCTTATATCTTTAATGGTTCTCCTCCAAAGTTTCCATCTGCAAAAGAGTCACCGATCCAAACGACTGCCGAGGTTAAATTCTTGTTTCAAGTCCTTTTCGATCGAATAGTTTTTATGTTGTTCATAAAAGTATTTTATGAATCCATCATTCTGATTTCTATGTAGGCACATTTATTTATTTTTTTAATTTTACTATCAGTCATACACACAGAAGCACTCATAAGAACTATTTATGCTATAGGTTCCTCTACTTTTCGGCTGAATACTTGATATATGTTTAGGAAAAATATAATAGCAAAGCAATTTTTTATGGGTTAGCCATGATCAATTTTGGATTTCCAAGTGGTTCCTAGAGCTCTAGGTTGATTTGCCATTTAGTACTTGCACATCTTACTTTTGTGGAGAGTAGTGATACCTCAAAGTTAAACTTCTAGCTGTTAGGACTATGCGAGAGGCATACACTAGGGGTGCGTCTACCATCGTTCTTCCTGATTAATTTGTTTTTTACTACTTATATTAAAACTATTTTAGATGGATAAACATCGAGGACCTTCGTGTCTATGATGAGCACATGTGAACCCGATTGGCAGCAAATAGCTGGACTATAACAACTTCCTCCCCCCCCCCCCCTCCAAAAAAAAACTCAAACCTGTCCATAATGAGTTAACTTATCGCGTTTAGTCAAGGCAACTCTGCCATTATACCATTTTCTGGATAATGCTAGAAAATGAACTTGTGAAGAAGAACAAATATTTATTTTTGTGATTGCTGAAATGGTTGTGTTGAAAAGGAGAGGCCTGCATTTGCACACTTTCATTGTTCATTTATGCTGCATATGTTCCGTCACATGCGGAGCTGCTACAAAATGCTTGTTAGTGAAATAGATATCACCGCTGACATCGAACTTCTTCGTTTGTCATATAGGTTGATCAGAAATGAGATTAACTGGATGCCGGAACAAAGAGTTAATGCTCAATTTATTGAAATTTTGAAACAGATATGGTTAAGTTATGCTCTGTGGTTGTATTTTTAGTAGTTTATTAGTCGCACGTACTTGTCTCACTTTGGTTGACTCGTGTCATACCAAAAATTTAAAAGTTTTCCGCGAAGATGTTATGTTTTTTGCTACCTCTGTAGTGTAGGCAATAAGCAAGTTGTTGCATGGTGAAGAAATAGCATCCCTTTTATCTTGTTGAGGAGGAAGATGGCTTTGTTTTTTATCCTTTGGGAATTAGGAAGAGGCATTTGTGTTTTAATACCTCTCGGATGATTTGAAATTGCAAAAATGCGCCCTCCCAATTCGAAATGACTTTTTAATGCCCCCTTGTTAAATGATGAAATTGCCATACTGTCTTCGTATTTTGAAATAATGATGAGGATAGTTTCGTCGTTTCACACAGGATTAAATATAAAATATTATTTCAATTAGAAGGGTATAAAAATACAGTTTTGAATTATTAGGAGGCTAAAAACACAAATACTCCATTATTTTAAAGGACGATGGTTGAGGTTATGTATGCATGCACGGAATTTATCACGGACGCACGTGGAAGATGCGTTTTTTCTCTATATGAATTCCGAATGCTCGTGCGTGATGTAAAGCAATTTTTCTATTTTAAAAATAAGATTCGATGAGCTCAGAATTACTTTGTTCAGATAGTCAGTTGGGTTTACTTTTCTGTATAATGTATAACTAGTATAGTATGTAACACCTTCACAGATGCAAAACAAAATACAACATAAAATTTACTAGAAAAAGATGTAGAAATGAATCTCAAGTAAATTTTTCTGGAAACTGGCCTTTTTTATTGTTCGATATTTTCTTGAAAATTATATACTGCTAACTAGTATATGTTATAATTTGCTATTCAAGGTTTTTTTTTTTTTTTTTTTTTTGAAAAATATAAAAATATATTTAGCAGATCACTAGAATTGTAGTTTTGCAAATGATTTAGATAAAAATATGTTTGTTTCTGTTTTAATGAAAAGAGATGATGGATGTTGATTAAACATATGCCTCGGCCTCGCTTACATGCTCTGTGATGCGCTCTGCTGGCTTAGCCTTGTATATAGATATGGTGCATTGGAAGAGTTTGAAAATTTCTAGCTTGTCAAGTTAGTTAAAAAGGCCCGTAATATCTTCATTCTGTATTGCTACATTACTGAACCAAAAGAAAAATTAATAACAACCAGCATTGATATAGTTGGTTAGCAAAATAAAGCTGGATGTTGGAAGAAAACCACGGCGTACTCCTAATAAATGCTAGATCGAGGGTTCAAATCTTAACAATATCTGACTACAAAAATTTACCATTTATCGCTCAGTATCCGATTAAGATGACCAAACTTGAAGGTCAAGACTCCCGAAAAATCAATATAAAAAGTTATATTACACCTGTCGGTGCCAACTGCAAAATCTGTTACGACATCGCATAAAAAGGACCAAAATACTGAAATCTTTCCTCTGATATTTTCAAAAAGAAAGGGAAAAAAACAAGCTAATTGCATGGCCTAAAAGGCAAGATGTTGAAATGCGCTCGAACCTGACCATAGCAAAAGCAACCTCGGTGCTGAGCGAACCAGAGCAACGGCCCGTAACGCCTAAGTGCGGATTGAGGATCGGACCAGATCAGTCTGCTGCACCACACCCATGGAGACAATCATAGTTTACACAATGCTGCATGAGCACTTGCATTCATTTCAGACCGACATTATTTAAGTACTGGTAAAAAATCCTTACTGATAATCATTGAGAATTACGGAAAATCTTCATCATAAAAAAAAATCCATGCTGATTTTAGAAGCGCAATGGGCAGCAATTCTCGTGTTCGAGTGAAGATAAGACTTGCTACTCCATTGCAGCAACGCCACCAGCTGCCTTTATCTTCTCAATAATTTCATTTGCCTCCTTTTTGGTCACTCCTTGCTTCAGCACAACGGGTGTTTTCTCGACTAGATCCTTAGCCTCCTTTAGACCAAGACTGGTAAATCCTCTCACCTCCTTAATCACCTTGATCTTCGCAGCGGCGTCAAATTTCTCAAGCTTGACATCAAAAGCGGTCTTTTCCTTCTTTTCTTCGGGCTTTGCAGCACCAGCAGTAGCTGCCCCAGATTGAGCGCCCATATTAAATCCTCCGGATGATATTGTCAGAAGCAATGGCTGATTAAGCTTTAACTGAAGAGCGGGTCCTATCTGCCTCATCTCCCCAGGAGGGAGTGATATAATACGTTCAGCAAGCTGCACGATCTTCTCTGACGGTGGAGGACGGGGTCCAAACGGGTCGTAGACATCCGGGTACTTGTATCTCTGGGCCTTAGACTGGGAATCAGAAGCAACAGAATCGGTTTGGAGTTGACGTTGTTGGGCAGGCACTAATTGGATTCTCTTTAATGAGTTGGAAAGATGAAGGCACTTTGTAAGAGTGGAAAACCTCATATTGGTGGATTTTACAGTGTAGAAGGAAAGAGAAAATGTTTTTTTAAGAAGGTTCTTTAAAATTAACAGCTACTTGCTAATGGGATTTGGAATGTAAGCCTCGAAGTTTTTTTTTCCCGATCGCCCACTTAACTGCAATGAAAATAAAAATGTTTTAGACAACTGAAATAACGCATAAAAAAGTATTTACTTGTAATTAAATAAGAACAATTAGGCATGTAAAGACAGTATAGCCCTGTTTAGGAGCATCTGTTCCTTTGGAAGATAATGGTCATACAATTAGACTCACATAAACGTCTTACCCTAGTTTGTCACCTGGAAATGAACATTGATGAAAAAATTAACATCAGGCGAGGGATTATCATTCCTGTTGATAACTATTGCTATGAAGCTTGGTAAAATGGACCTATGGTGGAAATCCGAAATCTGACAGAAGTTTAATATTCAAAATAGTCCATAAAATGACTTTTTCAGCTGAACCAACATGTGGGTAAGATGCGAAGGAAAAGTTATGAAATATCACTGCTCGCAGTCGAGTCCATATAAATTTCAACTAGCTCGTTCTCACTCTACCATTACATTTTAATATGTGGAAACCATCTTCTTCTACCACTCTGTTTGCTAATCAATCCCTTGGAAGAAGCTATATGATTGGAATCTCAACCATCACTGCATCTATCAGATTTTTAATAAGACATGAGACTATGAGAATAGAAAACAATAGGTAGAGTTGCACCTGCTGATAACAATCATGCATAATTAATAATTAATCGTTGAAGTTACATTACCAAAGTAAAGATCTAAATAAGATAACTTGGAGAAAGGAATATGCTGCATAAAAGTTTATATCGCAAAATTGTCTTCAAGTGTTCTTAACAAATGAAAGAAGAATGCTCATCCATAGCTTAAAATATGCCTTATACAAACACTTATAACTGTCTATGTAATTCCCTCTCCCCGTGCCCTACCATGTACTGAATCATGTAGAATAAGTGAAGACATTTGCTTATTTGTTAAGTTCTAAAGGCAACTGAATGAAGGCTCCTCACTTCCAAATGGAACACAATGAGTATTCACATTCTATCAACCTGAGAATAATAAACCCGTACATAAGCAAACACTATGTATATACATATATATGTGTGTGTGTGTGTGCACATGCCAACAATTTAAATAGAAGTCAAATATCTAATCAACATATGTATAACGGTAAACCATCAAGCTATAAATTTCACATTTAAAGCGTATGTTTTTCCTCAAGAAAAACAGAGTTTTGAGAAAAGAAGAGTCAAAGACATTGGCATGCTAAGCATACTGCTACAAAGAATTCTTTCTTCATGCAATTGTGCATGCACACATGCTATCGTCCTTTCAAAATCAACTATATTCTTCATTATATGCTTCCGCAAACCCCTATTAGTATAATACTTCCTGTAACTCATTCTCTCAAGGCTGTATGCATCTAGAAATCCAATTCTTCAGGTTTATCCAAAAATACACCAACTAAAGAACCCAATAAATCACATTCATTCAAACTCTCAAAAATCATGCGGCCACGAATCATTATGATAACAAACAAACATTAAAGTTTGATGTATCAGTTGATGTCTCTTGCTTTAAGTTTATATTTCATCAGTTGAAGTTGAACACCTTTTACTCGACATAATGCTAAGCACATCTACCTAAACATCCCACTTAAAATCTAACAACGCGGTGGAGTGATCTCCACTGCATATTCTAAAACATATGGCGCGGCTTCATGGGCGGATCCACTATGTAGCCAGTGGGGTCAATTGCCCCCACTCAAATGCTGTGAAACTAAGGCGCCAAAGGCGGTCATACAAACCTCGCTCCGCGGCGGGATCGGAAGCCGGAGGCAGAGCAATCGTGGGAGGAGGAGATTTAGGCTGCAAAAAAATGGTCTGGCGACTGGAGAGAAGGTCGCTGAGGCAGGCGAGGAGATTGATTTAGACAGAGGATTGCGGCTTCAAAGATAATTGGGCTCTGGCGCTTCTTTTTAGGCCCATTTCATTTGATTGCTACTGTTAATTACTGTGCGTTTATTTTAGGCCCACTGAATTTGAATTTTTACTATTTATTATTGTACAAATCGTAAAACTTATTCTTGAATATTATACGTTATTTGAAGAAAAAATTACGCGGTGTATCTTCCATATCTAAACTTATCATATAAAATATAGCACCTTAAAAATTTATATGATATTTGGACCATTTATATAATATTTGGACCATATAAGATAAACTTTAGTATCTATGTAAAATTTTTTAAAATAAATCGTTCAAGTTTATGTATATTATTTATAAATAAAATTTTATAGTATAATAAAATTAATTTAGCTGAGCAATAGTCAGTAATATACAGATAGATATTTTAATATGTTATTCTGGCATGTACATCCTCTTACATTTTTTTTTTTGTCCCTATTCTTTATGTGCATTTCTATATATAATAATAATAATAATTATTATTATTATTATTATTATGTTTTATAAAAATTCTGGCAGTCCGCACACCGATATCGAGGTCAGGTGGCGGAGCTCGACAGTCGTATCTAGGGCTGAAAACGAGCCGAGCTGCTCACGAGTAGCTCGGGCTCGAACTCGTTTAAGCTCGGCTCGGGCTCGATTATTATCGAGCTCGAGTCGAGTTCGAGCACGAATTCAAGCTCGAGTAATTAAACGAGCCGAGCTTGAGCATTGTGTTACTCGGCTCGTTAGGCTCGCGAGCCTAAACGAGCTTTTTTATTTTATTCAAATATTTTTTATAATAAAATTATTTAAGCGAGTTCGAGCTCGACTCGAGCTTGATCTAATTCATGCAATCGAGCCGAGCTCGAGTCGAGCTCGGCTCGAATCGACTCAAGCTCGGTTCAGTTGATACAATCGAGCCGAGCTCGAGTCGAGTTCGAGCTTTAGATTTATCGAGTCGAGTCGAGTTCGAGCTCAGCCTTTGAAGCTCGTCGAGCTTGAGCTCGAGTTTGAGCTCGAGCTAAACCAATCGAGCCGAGCTTGAGCACAGTGGTACTCGACTCGAACTCGGCTCATTTTCACCCCTAGTCGTATCATAACTGGTCCGAGGTGATTCAGATCTGGATTAGCTGAGCTAAATTTAATTTGAGATTGAGTCGACTTAACCGAGCTGATCAAAATTCTAATCGGATCTAGTTAAGCTAGTCGGATTGAATTCGATGTGATTGGTCCTTATTGAATGTAATTGCCACATTATAAGCGTCGTCGAATCAATATATAGCAATGAGATAGATGTATGTATGTATGTATATATATATATATATATATATATATGTGTGTGTGTGTGTGTGTGTGCGCGCGCGCGCGCACGTTTTAAATCTCACTTAAAAAATTTATTGTTAGGCCAACTTTTAGTTATATCAGTAAAATTATAACTATAGTTATAATTCAATATTTACTATTAGTTCAATCAATTGTTTTAAATTTACATAGATATAAATATATATATGATTGTAATTTTCTCTACTTTAATGTTTATACTTTATATGAATATATAGTTCATCAATATTACATCAAATTTTTTTTAATTTGTCCAAAATATTTATATAATTTATTATTATTCATATTATTGTATTTTCTTACATGCATAACTAAAATACATAGCTAAAAGAATAAAAATAATATAATATTATATTTAATTAATCATAACTATATTGGTTAAATACAATGTATAGTTATTGCAAAAAAAAATAATTCATTGCTTAATTTTATACTAATATAAATATAAATTATACTACTAATGCATTAATATAGAATTAATTATTTGATATGTTATGCTAATAAATATATATGTGTAGTATAATATTAGCTTAAAAAATATTATTGATATTTTTTAAAATATATGAAATAAAAATACAAACTATAAAGATTAATTATTAAGAAATATACATTACATAATATTATAATAATATATATTATTTGTGAATATACTAGTCTATTAAAATTTTATTTGATATCAGATTTTTTTTTAAATTATTAACCCCACTAAATAATATTTCTAGATCCGCCACTGCACGGCTTCATGGCTTAAGCATGTAACGGAGATTGCTCCATCTCATTCATAGATGTTAAGTTCTATGTACACGGATGTGCATAGTCCTAGAACTTTTCTCGAAGTTTACACAATTCAACTTGTTGCTTTAATCTTCACTTATAGAGGAGAACTCTGAATCTCCGCTAAACTGAAGTTGGAACTCGAAAAATACTTGCCTTAACATACCCACATTATGTGGGTCAAAAATTCTATGTGTGTTAGGTCTACATAATAAGTCCATCGTAATGTGTCTTTGCATCAAATCTAATATACAATTCCATTATATGCAACGTGGTATCAGAGCTATCTGTTTAGGGTCTCTTTAGTATTTTTTTTTTTCGGAGCTGCCGCCGCCGGGAGACGTCCGGTGGCTACTGTCGTGCCGCCGTTCCTGCTGTGTCGTAGATTTTCCGAATCCTTTACGGTGTTATTTTCTTTTTATTGAGCTTTGTTCTCCCGTTCTTGTCAGCCGCCTTCTTTGTCCGCACGCCGTCCCTATCCGCTGCACCGCCGCTAATCCTTCTCATTGTGCTAGTCTCTGATCGTTGCCAGATCTCTATTCCGTGCAGTCGCCAATGTTGCGTTATTCTCCGGCCTATAACGCTGGCATCTCTCTTCTCCACCCTTCACTGTCTCCGATTGTCAGTGTTCCATTTCTATCAAGCTATTTTTCTATTGGTCACGCACCCCGTCTCTCTGTCGAGCTCTCTCTGCTGTCCGAGCTACGTCACCACCGTCCTCGGCTCTATTCCTCGCATGTCATCATCTCCATCTCTCTGGTGACCTCATCTTCTTCACTGATCAGCGTCCGGTGCTGATCTCGCCTCGTCTCTGTCGCGATCTGTCTTCGACCTTACCATCTGTCACGATCTCGTTCTCCAGCGTCTTCTCATTCTCCGGCGATCCTCACAGTCACAGTCGTCTTCTCTCTCCTACTATCTGTTCTCCATGTTGTTGTCTCCATCTGCCGTGCCGTTGTCTTCGTCCGTCGCGCCGACTGGTCGTGCTTGCATCATCCCTTGCAACCTCCTGTCGTGCGCCGTTGTGTTCATCATCCTCTCCGGCTGTCAATTTCACTGAGGTGCTCACATCTTCTGCCTCCCAAGCCGCTATTTGCCTTCTCCGAGCTCGCCATTAATCTCGTCATTTGCTGTTCTACCTCTCTAACAGTCTCGCCCGCACCATGTTCAACGAAATGCCGCAGAGAGTTTCTCCTCCGTTTCACTTTGCTCCGGCCACCGCCATCTTATCCGGCCGCGTCAATCTCTTTCTCTAGCAGCCACACCATCTTCACTGTCTCTAGCGGCTGTTGTTGCTGTCTTTACCGTCTGCTATCATCATCATCGTTGCTGCTGTCCAAGGTAGTCTATTTTATTTCTCCACCAGTTCTACTGTTTTTTTTTCTGCCCGCAATGTTCGAAGAAATGTCGCACCCAGCGTCGTCTATAAAATCATCCTCCTCTAATGTTCAAATCTCAAATTGAAAGGCCAAATTATTATTGCCATCCTTTCATCAAGCTGCAGTTATGGTGCGGAGTGTCCTTCCGCACAGGTTTGGGTTCACGTCTTTGTCTTCGTCCCGTAGAATAGAATGCCAACTCGCCAACTTGAGAGGGAGTGTAACATCATCGTCATTGTCAAGCTGTCGTCATAGTGCTAAGTTTGTCGTCTATTCCAGTATAGATTCGGATCCGCAGTTAGGATGCCAATCCTTCAGCTTCACTCGTCTACTGACAAGCTGTTTGATTTGAAGTTATTGATCGAAAAGAGGGAGAGCATCAAGAAAGTCAAGAAAGTGCAGCATTCGTTTTTTTTTTAAGTATTGTATTGGGTGTTTTTTTTTTTTTTTTTGTGGGTTATAGTTGTTTTGTCATTTGTCGGTCGTAGTTTGTCGATTATCGTAATATGTTTGTGTTGTCTTTATATGTCCAAACTTAAAGTTTAAACCCTTAAGTTTGAGGAAAAGTATTGAGAATATAGTATGGGCTAAAATCCACTCGGAGTCCATAAGTGTTATGTATTAGGAGTTATCCCACATTATAAGTGGGTCAAGAGTTGTACGTGTGTTAGATATATATATAATGAGTCTATTGTAATATGTTTGCATCCAATCTAATATATACAATTCCATTATATTCAACAATTATTAACTTGTAACCCTCCAATGCCCTCTTTGTTTTTGTCCATTCCATCTTGGAAGGCAAGGTTCCGAAAGATGGACCCGGCTGTTTGGACATGTTTTCTAGTTCAATCCAAAAATCGACCACTCCAAACAAGAAAAATCCTGGCCAGTGGCGTAGAGGGTTTCTTAATCTATTTTAAAAGTAATTAATACAAAATATATTCTAACATTGTATCAATTAATAAGCTAATTATGAAGATGTCGAGAAAATCGATATGGTGGCTTAGTGGAGAGCCATTAACTCAATCGAAGAACTCGTTTAGAGCTTAACTCAGTAAAATCATTGCTATATCAAAACATAATTATTTCTTACTATTTTATTTTATTTTATTTATATTCTTATTTTTTAAAATATTATTATTTATCAAAAATTTTGCTACGATCAAAATTATATAGTGTGCGTCGAATACATTATATATTTCATACATACGTTATAATATTGATTGGATTAGAACCATCAAAAATATTTCCGTAATTTTCAACGGGGTTGGGAAGGTGCCGTGTGCTAGTGATACTGGTTTCCGACCCAAGCCCGCAAGCATTGCGATCCACATGTGGTTTCTAACTTGTTTTGTACTCAATCCTACTTCATCTGCAGTTCCAATCTCCCCCCTTCGCCCTAGCTCTCTCTCTCTCTCTCTCTCTCTCTCATTCAATCAGCTTCCATAGTACGTTGATTCTTGATTCCTCGAAGCAATTTCGGTTTCGCGGATCATTTTCCCCAAGTGCTCCTGCTGATTATAGCTTTGATTTTAGCAGGTACTTCTGAGTTTATGAAAAAGAGAATAGAATACTGTCTTCTATTTTGGTACCACATTGTCTACTTTAATGAACAGCTAGAATTTTCTGTAAGCGGATAATTGTTGTGAAGATATACAAATGTCTGAATATTATAATGTTTTAATTGATCGTAAGATGCTGTCTTCCCCCCTATTCTTGTTGTTGATTGTTACGATCATGTAATTTATGACGAAATTGTTGGGCTTTACAGAAGTCAAGTACGAATTTCAAGAGTTTTGTTAAAAAAATTTTGGGCAAGTTACTCTTTGCTCCACCCAAGTAGTTTCAACTTTAAAACAACTCGTCATTAATTCACAGATTCTAATGTAATTCGTAGATTCCGATGCTGAACTGTAATTTTTGAAGAGTGTAGTCTAATGTGCGTAATATTTTTTTTGAAGCGTTATTTTTTCATATCGTTTTTGTTAACTGTTATATCCTTTAGGATTTATGCTCTATCCTTTAGGATTTACTGGGTGCAAATTAGTGAAATAGGCTTTGTAATAGTCAGATTAGGATTATGGAAACAATAGAACCTAACTTGAACTGACTTGCATCAGTTGATTCATACACTTAATAATTCCCAGAAGGTGATACTTCTGCTGAGAAAGTATGATTATATATCGTTTGGTGGGAAAATATTAGAACCATTGGAATAGTGTATCATATTTTACTTCTCTATATTCTCAAATTGTTCATATAGACGTCATGTGCGTAAGAGATGAACTGACGAGCACATTTGACCAAAGTAATGATCACTTTCTTAATGTTTGGCCGCCTTCCTCATAACCCCTTGTAAGGAGGAAGTTCTTAGTTTGTTATTGTGACAATCAAATGGAAGTAACCATGGCTGTACTCTTATGATTCCATTGGTCTAATCTGGACCTATTTAAGATGCTTGAATCAACTGTATTTGATAGTCTACTCTTCCTTCTTTTTTCTCTTTCTTTTTCTTTTGGTTCTTCTTTTTTTTCTTTCTTTTTCTTTTGGTGCCATGGTCATCCTATTATAATCAGGATTCTCCTTTCTTTACTGGACAATCATCCTAAGCTTATTACATTTAGCCTTTTTTATTGGGCATGAAGAACTTAAAGATAAAGATTTACGGATTATGCATATACCACCCATTATGTTTGTTGGGGGGCTAGGGAGGATGTTTAAATGATCATGAGTAACCTCTACCCAATGTAATGCTTACACCTTATTCAAACATGTCGTTAATGTTATGGTTCTAATTTGATATGGTAGGTTAGGAAGGAGTAAGTCGTGAAATGGAAATAAATGTTGAATAGGAATTGATCCGGTGGAGATTATGCGATATGTAGTTAAATGTGCTAGGGAGTTGCAAAAGATTAGGAGTACATTCAGTGAACTTCGAACCAAAGATTTGGAAGCACCGTTTTAGCTATCTCATAATTTTAGCCATTGGCTCGAGATGCGTGTCTATACTGTATAACGTCCATAAAGCTCAACACTATGTATTCCAACTATCAAAAGTTACTATAAACGATCAACGAAATATGCCCAAGACGTCAAATGACCATTAGAACGATTAACAAGTTTTTTTTAATCATATTGTCAAAAGCTATTAAGTTCTGTGAAAACAACACAACTCAATGTTTCAAAATAAGCCGAAAGATTTTGGTGTTTTGAAACACATCAAAGTACTTCAGTTACTCAAATACACATGATTGCAATGGGAATTTATGGGCTAGAGCTTTCAAAACCCTTCAGACTTGGTGTACTTATCAGTTTAACTTCACATTGGTTTTGGAAACTTGGTTAAGTTGCAACGAAGCCAATTGCTTCTCATTTCTAGTAGAATAACATATCTAAGTCCGGCACATAACTGTTCCCTTAATTTTTCGAACTTCTGGAGGTGCAGACACCAGGGCTTCTATTACTTATCAGTCGACACTTAAGATAACATAGTATGCTACATGTTTCATACACGTGGAAGGTGGTAGACGTCTGTCTAGAATCTAAGTGAGTTCATAAAGTCATAAAGTGGATTCTTGATTTTTAATAAGTTTCATCTATCACAAATCATGCATGTATGGCTTGTTTTAACTCGTTTGATTTATACTTGGTACTTCTTGTGGTTGCTGCTTTTCTTTGAGAAATGTGTTTTGCTGCTTAACCACCGAAACTTTTGCAAGTTTGATATCTTTTGTTTTTTCTAATCATTTGTTGTCTTTCTGCATTTTCTATATGACAGTTGAACTTAATCACTACCTATTAAGATTTTCTATGCGTTTTTGTTATGATACGTTAGAGCAACTGAATTTATCGATGTATTAATTTTCAGAATTTATTTGTGGGAGCGCCATCCACACTTCCACAAAACATTAAATGACTTTAGAGTCTGCATATCGCCTTATTGAGGGTCTTCCTGATGAAGTTGCTATCCGGTGTCTTGCACGTGTACCATTCTACTTGCATCCCAAGCTTCAGCTTGTCAGCCAATCTTGGAGAGCTGCCCTTCGAAGCCGGGAAATCTACAAGGCTAGGTGTGAGGTTGGAGCTACAGAAGAGCTGCTTTGTGTACTGGCCTTTGAGCCTGAAAACATATGGCAGATTTACGATCCTATTCGTGACATATGGATGACGCTTCCTGTTATGCCTTCAGATATACGGCACCTTGCCCGCTTCGGCGTGGCATCCGTTGCGGGGAAGCTCTTTGTAATTGGAGGTGGCAGCGACAGGGTAGACCCTACAACTGGGGACCACGACCGTATATTTGCCACAAATGAGGTCTGGTCGTACGACCCCTTCTGCCGTGACTGGGTCCGGCAGGCCCCGATGCTTGTTCCCCGAGCTATGTTTGCGTGCTGTGCTTTGGACGGTAAGATTGTTGTGGCAGGTGGTTTTACAAACTGCCGTAAATCGATCTCAAAGGCAGAGATTTATGATCCCGTGGCGGATGTTTGGCAACCTCTCCCCGATCTCAGACAGACCCACAGCTCTGCATGCACCGGGGTAGTAATTGGTGGGAGAATGCATGTTTTACATAAAGGACTCTCAACGTTGCAGATACTCGAGGATGGGGGACGAGAATGGGCTGTGGAGGACTACGGTTGGCTTCAAGGTCCGATGGCTATCGTGTGCGGGGAACCCTATGTGCTTACCAATGGGCTCATTCTGAAACAGCAACGTGGGACCCACCCAGACAAGGTGGTGTCTTCTGCAACGGAGTTCCACAGCCGTATCGGGTTTGGGATGATCGGCCTGGGGGATGAAATTTATGTAATTGGAGGTGTGATTGGGCCGGGCCCCAGGAACCAGTGTATCAAGCAACTGTCTGATGTAGATGCCTTGGCCATCCGAGCGGAGAGGCCTTCTTGGCGTCCCGTGGCTCCTATGACCCGCTGCTGCGGAAGCATCTTAGGATGTGCATTGCTAAAGATATAGACTCCTCGAGATTAGTAAGCTCGCCGAGTGTTTTTTTGTTCTCTATGGGTGCTCTCAAATTCGTTGGTTGCTTCTGCTTTCAGGTTTGATAGAAAAGCGAGTCATGAGGTGCCCCTGAATGGAGTGAGGGCCTTTTTTCTGCAATTCAGGTTGTAATTCTGCACGGAAGTCAGGAGATGAGGGTCGGCAAAGTTCATGCCTTACTGTGGATTAACCAACTGCCCATTATTGTTGGGATCAAATTCGACAGTAGTTACTGAATTTGCAACGTTTGACATTTCTATCTTTAGATAACGAACCTCAGATTCTTCGTCCAAAATCTGCAACGGGAATAGTAGATGGACCGAAAATTGTAACTCCCGTATTCGAATTACAGTTCCATTCAGTTGTATGCTCTGTACTTGCTGTATTTCTGATTGAAACTCATAGGATTTTCTTGCGACTTGCGAGCTGTGATGATACTGATTATTTAAACAGGATGGCATTCAGTACCATGTATTCTTCCTTGGAAATGAATAGGAAAATAGACGTTCATGGAAATGAATTACAACCAGTACTGATGTATTAATACTTTGGGAAAGAAATTCCTATGTATCCTTAGGATAGGATCCTCTAAAAGAGAGATTTTGTGAAAACTAAGTGCTTAAATTCTGACCCCTGCTTAACTTTCTTGTACACAGGTTCAGATAATGCCTATAACAGCTTGGAACATACAATACACCTGGCATGTTGATCTCATCCATTTAAGATCAAAATAGTGGTTATAATGGTCTCAATATTACAACGTATGTCATCATAAAGCTTGACAATGTTTCAGCTAGGATGTGTTATTGGATACTATATATTTCAGTGATATCAAATAGGCATGGTCTTAAATAAGAAAGTGCTATGTATTTAATAGGTATGGTCTTAAATAAGAAAGTGTTATGTATTTGAACTTTTTTGGGAAGTTTGTCAAAATATATCACCTACCAAATTGTCAAAATATACCTCTCTAATTATAACATTTTTATGCCCCTTTTAATCTTGTTAAATGATGAGGTTACCATTATCAGGGTACTGGAGATGAGAGAGAGAGAGAGAGAGATCAGCCACCGATGTTCTGAGATTCGAGTACATATTTTCTATGAATAGGAGTTCCTGCTACGAAATACAGAAGATCTCATTTCGAAAAATCCTGCGGAGGTTTTCTTACCATATGAATTCGAATCCAAATGATAACACTTTCTGAGGCGCCCTCCATCCGGTCGAGCTAACCGCGCTGGGTGAGAGAGGATCAAATTAAATCTACACACATCAAAGAATCAAATGGCATATCTATCAACCCGATTAGGCAAAAGATCCAACTGGTAGAAGTTTATGCTTTTTTTAAAAAAAAAAATTTCGAAGTGCTTTAAAGGATTTCTAGTTGAAGATCACATTCATATCATCAAGAAATCAAGATGGTCGATGCTGTTCGAGCACGTGACTAAAAACACATTCATATCATCAAGATATTATGACCTGCTTGAGTTAGCTCTTAGGAGGCAAAAGTTTGGGACCTGCTTAACATCTTTCCCTGTACAGAGACCGCATGACGGTGCGATACTTCAATGACTCGCTTGTCGCTGCCGTTTAAATCCTGATGCAATTTAAGAATAGGTTGCAAATGCTGGGATTATCAGCTTCAACTAAAATAGAATTTTGATTTGCAAACATTTTATGATACACCATAAGCAACGCTTTGGACGTCTAATTTCCTAAAAGAAAGGCATTAATTTTACTACTTAAGAGCAAGCTGGTTTCTGATCATTATTTCATCCGAACTCGGGTTGCACCATCGAATTCAGTTGACTGCATTAAAAATAAAGGTCCTTGCCCATCGAAGACAGCCAAAGCATATTGTTTTACCTGATAAACACTATTTCTCTTCTTTCTTTTTTTTTTTTAATAAAAATCCATTTACAAAATAAAGTCTTACATTGGCCTATGCCGAGGGAATCAAATTTTTCTCTCAAAATAGAACCCAGATGATTTGAATGAATGATAGACCACAACTAATTTGTAAAAAAAAAAAAAATGGCGATATGTACATTTCGATGTGATTCTATTTTGCTTTCATTCCAATCTTCTCCTCTCCAATAATCCATCTCGTTAACTTGCTTGGGTCCTCCGCTTGGGCTTTGCATGATGGAATAATCCCAAGATCCGATCCGATTAAATCATATTCCTTGAGAGCAGCCTCCATCTCTCTTTCAATTGCAGCATCGTTGGAACCGTCGAGCTCCATTTGCAATGCATCTTGGTAGTGTTTCTCTAATTCAGGGTCATGCACAAATACTTCCAAGAGAGGACCCTGCCCAATTAAGAAAAGGTCCATGAAATTAACTATTGGTGTCTTTTTTTCTTGAGTAAACAACTATTAGTGTCAATGATATATAACCAACACGTACAGATGATTCCCATATAAAATTAAAAGAAATCTACAGTTCAGCCCCCCCCCCATTTTAAAGGTGTTTCGAATCAGCCCCCCGAAACCAGTTTCTCCGCCGACGTGGCAGCACGCGCGTGCCGCCACGTGGCATTTCGGGGGGGCTGAACAGCAAGAAACGAAAAACGGGAGGCTGAACAGTAATTTCCCTTAATTAATGACTCAATATTAGGAGTGCGACCCATTCCTTGTACAGAAAAGAAGCAAAGGGGATTAGAGTTCCTTGTCATTAATAGGGTAAAATCAACAAAAGGGCATCTATTATCCACCAATGGTACATAAGCACTTATGAATTTTTTAGAAGAATTAGCGCTTTAAGATTTAATAAAGAATGTGCATTATAGGGAACCATCAAGTAGTAAAAGCAATAATATACCTCACAGAGTTCGGCATAATGCTTAAAAGCCTCACTATTCTCATCTTGGTCATATATGAGAGTTCCACCATACCAATCGGAAGCTTCATCAACTGATGTCTGAAAGCTGCAAAAATACAAAATCTAACTTTCAAACATGGTTTTCGGTGCCGGTTGGCACAGCCCGTGCCGGGCGGCACGTGCCTATACCGGCAGTTATCGGCACGGCACGAACCGGCAAACAACACGTGTAAAAAAATCTTATATTTGAATTTTTAAATATATTTTTTTTTATTTTTTATTTTTTAAAAAATAACAAATAAATATCTAACGGCACCATCGGTACGGTCGGCACGTGCCGGGATCTGAGTTTACCAAAACTCGACTCAGCTCGGCACAAATACCTTGCTTTCAAAACTAAATTCTTTCAACAGAATAGAAAGTAATGATGCTTCCAAAAGTATGTATGTCACAACGATAAATCATCTACAACCTCCTCTCCCCCTTTAAAGACATACACCTATAAGCACAGGTTTCATATTAAAACAAAAAATAAATCAGCCACAAGCTAACAGATTCACAAGTTGGCATGTCAAAAGAACTACTTAGGTGACTGCTTGCAAACAAAAGCCAATCTAAAAGCCAATCGGTACCTTTGAAGAGCATCATCCTCAGCAATATCACAAGATGAAGACAGCCATTTCAAGTCACAACAGACATCGGTATCCAATTGATCTTCATCACCGTTCCCATTTTGTGCATGCTTCGTAGCAGGTACACTTTCTTCGTACTTCCTTTGACCAAATAGCCAATTTGGGCTCTTTAGTTGTATTTCTCTGTAAAATCATTTGAATGAATTAGGTCTAGGCTGAAGGGAAAACATTTCTCAAATTTGCCACATAAACAAACATAAGTGTGAACGGACGTGAATACTAACTGGTTAATGTTTGTAATTTGGGCTTCATTTAAATTGGATAAAAATGGTTTTCAAGTCTGCATTCCTTGCATGATCTAAGTGTTAGTTATTACATATCAGGGCTCATCTTATTTTGTGTATGGAAGGAGCCTAAAAGTGAAATTAGGGATTCCTCATGTGAGAGCTGAGTTAATCACTGTAGCGGCACAAGATACAGGTTTAAATCCTTTATCATTCAATAATTACAACCAATCCAAACATACCCTGAATTAGAACTTTGAAGCACATAACACTACATATAAAACAAAGACATGAAATGCTAATAACTCTGGTAAACGTAGTTTCAACATTTGACTGCAAGATTCAACCCAGAAAACCCAGAGCTACTTCTAGCAATTCAGGGTCGAATTTAAGATTTCTCAAGAGATATTTAGCTATCAAGAATCTAGAATTAGTATGCACATCCTCACTAACTTTGCTATTCTCAAACATTTATGTGGCTATAACTAGCTTATGTTTAGTTGAACTGTAAAAATTGCAGGGAAAGAATTCAAATATTGCTTCTAAATAGATAATCATATCTCCTAAGCAATAGTGAGATTCTACATAAGAGATTTTGCTAACAGCTTGATTAGTTTAGGGAGAACAGGTGGTAGAACCATGTAGGAAGGAGATGCCTAGGACTAGCACAATAACTACATGTATTCTTCAAGGCAGGATAAGTCCAATTATTAGCATTTGAACTGCTCATTATTTTCAGTTAATCAACAAGAAGATCCTAACCCAGAATTATCATACAACGACAGACAAAAGTAAATGATAAAAGAACTGGCGTTAAGATGAAAATTACGCTGCATCTGGTGCCACACCAAGATTTCCAGCGCCACTGCTTGGTTTCAGATCAGGTTCACTGGAAAATCTCACATTCTTTACTAAACTGCAAGTTTGATCTATCAGCTTATCAAATGATGTCAACTTCATTTTTTGAAAATCTTGCTTGTACGCAGGGAATAGGTGTAAGAGCAGTTTCAAACCCCGTGATATTTATGCCATTAACAGGTAACCTGCAGGAGATTCAACGACACCAAACATTAATGAACCAACAGATGACAGCACGGTGGATGAAGTTATCCAGAATAATAACATTTTTTAATCCGATAATTTGCAGAAAGATCATCAAGGTTTTCAATGCCGAGACGAGGAGAGTTTCTGTAAACTCAAAAACTGACAAGTGCCCAACGGTGCCGATAGATATTTATTTATTTTTATAAACCAAAAACGGAAATTCCAAATAAATTAAAAATTATAAACTAAGAGGGTATCATGGGGACATGAGGATTGAATTGTGCCGGTGAATGTTGGCACAGGACTACCGCCCGGCACAAGCATGTGCTGACCGGAACGTAAAAAACACGATTCTGTTATCTACCTATGGAACCACTCATATTAAGAACATGAAAACTAAACCGCTACCTGTTATCAGTAGGATCTGGCTCGTCCCCAATTGCTGTAACATGTAGATAATAATCTGAATCCAATTCCCAAAGAGCTGGTTTCCCATCTTGTGGTTGGAAATAACCCAAAAATCTAATTAAAAGACAAATATCAATGATTAAGTGTGAGATCAGCCAAACTACATTTACAAAATGATTTGGCCTACAGGAAACCAATTATTGACTAGACACAAACGCATTTATGCCAGAAAGCCAATGATCAATCAATGCTGGGGATATGTGTCTAAGCTAGTATGTTGGTAAACCATCTGAACATGTTAATAAGATGAGATTTGACACATACAAGTTTATTGCATCTTGCTTTTCACCATCTGTATAGGCATTGCTGTAATATCGTTTGATAGACTTAAAAAGCTCACGAGATTGTGTAGTTGCCTTCCATTTGCCTTGCCTCTCAGGAAACACCTTTAAGACAACAAAGCTGCCGAATTATGCAAAAATACAAAAGGAGGTAAAAAGAAAATCAGCTAAGTCTCACTGTGTTATGTGCTGCTGAGCCTCCATATTGTTGAGCAAGTGCATCACCCATACTCAAGTACATATCCATGAGCGCTGCAGCAATGCTACTATCTGGATCAACCTTAGGAATGTTTGTCAAGCCCATTGCATGCAATTGCCGACCCAATGCTACCAGACCATAAGCATATTGCGCCACATTTGTTCGATCCAAGCAATCAATGCAGTTAGTACGCAGGACCCCACTCTGCAGTTGACCCCCAGTTGTATTTTGCCTTTGCTTACTGATCTCTTCTTCTCTTGTCTGAGCAGTCATGGCGCCCAAGTTCTCAACATTACTAGCCATTCTTGCAAGATCTCCAGAACTGGCTCTAGAGCGTATAAGAGGCATCTCTGTCAGATATTTGTCATTTTTCTTCATTTTGTTTTTCTTTTCAATTCTGTCACTTACCTCATATCACAACTTAATGACAAAAAGAATAATATCAATCAGCACACAACAAATTCTATTTCCATTTGTTCAGTTAGATGCCAAGATCAGCAAACAAAGTTTTGCTTATATACTAATTTTTATCCTATACAGCATACGATGCACACATTTGTTGTATTTTACTATAGATTTTTCCTGCTAGTTATTAAAAGACATACTAAAGATGGATAGCATCTTATATTGCATGCCATCCAGGCTACCACATCTTTCAATGCATGCTTCCTTTATTGGTAAATGTACATTTCCCTTCATCTCACATTGCCCCACATCTAGGCGAAGGAGAGGTCAGTAAATTTGATTAAAATTTATTTCATATGATTTTGACAAAACCGTCTGCTTGCTAAAACAAAATACGGCCCAAAACAAAAACCCTAGGAATATATGCAAACATGGAGGAAGCATAGTCAATGAGACCATTAAATCAACCAAGTTAATTAATATTACACCACATGGTAAGTTTACCATGTTGTACATGAGAAAACCCTCGTTTGTGTGTGTAGATGAGAAACCCTCGTATTGTGTGTGTGTGTGTGCTTTGATTGATTTATCAATGATTTTAATTCCTGTATTGGTTTGTCGACATAAAATGCTCGGAGAAGTCCAGGACCAATGTAACTCTAGTGCTCTCAAACTCCTTCGCTAAGCTCGAGGATTCCATATGAGAATGCAATCAATCATTTGTACAAACGACATTCACACACTAGTAATTTTAGGAAAATACAAACTAAAAGTCCAATAGATTAGTAGACTTTAACAATTATAGCCCTTCTTGTTATAATTATAGGCAAGCATACCTTCCACTTGTTGTACGTCTAGGTTGCGTTGATCTTCTCTTGATCATGATTGGTTTACCACTATAGTAGAACCCCGTCAAATCAAGTGCTTCACTTGCTACTGCCCCCAAAACTGCTAGTACATTGGCAGACTTGCTTTTGCCAGAATTTAAAAAAAAAAAAAAAGTTAAATGTACTTTTCAGATTTTTAATGCACCTTAATTTGGCAAGTAGACGCTAACCTTTTAGCGAACTTATGGAAATCCCAATGAATAAACTTCAGTTGGCTTTCTTCTGGAAGAATCTGGTTTAAATATCCAACTGCATTTGCAAATTCACGGCGTAACATCATTTCTCGAGGCCTTTTCTCAACAGTCTACAAATTCACATAACAACAATGAGATTAATGTCCATATTCTTATGAAAGAAATGAGGAAAACACATATGGGGTGTTTAGTTGGTATTTTAACCGCATGAAATGGGAATTGCAACCGCATATTCTGATTGCAGGTGTTTGGTTGAGAGAATATTGGAATTGTAACCGCCTAGAATAGGAATTGGATTCCTGTTACTTCCACATCATAGAACTAGGGAATCCACCTGGCGCATCACTACTATCTATTAAACCGTAAGATAATGTGCGGCGGTGAGGAAAAAAATTACACCATCTAGCGCTTGTAGTTTTTGTCCTTTTTTAATTTAA
Source organism: Xerophyta viscosa (assembly GCA_002076135.1). Lineage (NCBI taxonomy): Eukaryota > Viridiplantae > Streptophyta > Magnoliopsida > Pandanales > Velloziaceae > Xerophyta > Xerophyta viscosa. The sequence continues at coordinate 2,580,004 of MJHO01000047.1, forward strand.
GCTAAACATTTGGGGTTGCCTTTTTAGGATTTTATTATTTTATATTGATTGTTGTTGTTGTTTACATACAATACTCTATTGTGGTGGTAGTATAAATGATTGCGGTTTTTACTAATCTGAATCATTTTGTTACAATTAAAAACCAAAGTGTTAATTGGAAAATGATTCTGTTTCTTAATTTCATATAACAAACAGAGTGATTGCAATTTCATCCCGATTTCATGATGCACCAAACATTATACAAATTCGGGTCATTCCCATTCCGATTCCAATGCATTCCAATTCGGATAGCTATTCCAATTCTGACTTACTAACCAAACATCACCATAAAAGAATCAAGTTTGCAATGTGCTGAAATTTTTAAACAGTCAGCATAAGACATCTACTAGGCAACAAGAAGCAATTGAGCTACTCATGATAAATTGCATTATGAAGATCAATTATGAAGATCAAAATGAGAAGCACAATCATTTCTAAAATACTTAAGAAATTGAATGTATACTGGCCAAAATGCAACCAAGTTATAAGTGCAAACCCATTAAAAATGACAAGCCATCTAGAGCAACACAATCGTACCAGTTCAGACATGACACATATGGATCAGATATGACTAAACATAAATGTAACTGGAATGCCCAACTAATGTCGACCTGCTAACAAAATGTGGAATCTCAAATACAATGTGCAATTTTTTGGATAATGGTTTCTCCAAAGAATACCTTCTTAGCTACTGAATTATTTAAATGAGCTCATTTCCCACTTAAGTGATTAACATTTACTAGATCACAAGCAATACAGCCAAAACTGTGCTAGCTGGAAAAAGGGCAAGAAGTTTAAACTTTTGAACATATTTACCATTTTTATAATCCTAGAAGAGTTAAAACAGGTACATGCTAATTAACCGAAGAAACAGAAACATAAAACCCTTGCAGCATAGTTGTAACCCAAATTTGTCAAACCCTGACGTCTAAAAAGGTTTAAGAATCTACCTTAATCAGATTCAATACAATGATTGGATTACCATATCTTCTAGCAAGGTCTTCAAAGTGCAACTTGGTAGCTTGGTATGTAGGATCATATCTTTGCACTGAAGAATTAAAACACAGCAAAAGAGGGAAAATTAAGCAATCTATTTGTTTAAACTTAATCAATAAGTTAAGAAACCAAATTAATTAGGTAGAAACATCAAATGATGTCAGGCTTTCAGTAACTATCTTCATGCATTTACTTCTTTCCTCACTTCTAATTATGCTCTTTTCTTTAAACTTTTTCCAAGAGAAATGACTCATAAGCATAACTGTTATCCTTACAAATAATATCAGGTTTAGGACTAAATCTTGAAGCTTCCTGCGACCAAAATAGAGGGATTGAGCCTCGCATCTGTACTACTGAGCTCATCTTCCCCCCACATGATCCAGCTTCTTCATCAAGGACTATTTGTTCAGTTTCAACATCATTTGCAACTCTACCCTTGTCATTTACTCCTCTTTTCAAGTAACTGGAAAGATACAACACGAGTCAAAGTATAAATTTGATATAACAAATACATGAAAATTGTTAAGTAATTAAATTAACATGAAAATTGTGAACTCCTAGAGCACGTATCCTTGAATGAGTTAGCCAATTTCTATAAGCAAAGATCTTCGTGTTGGATAACATTTTTCTAAAGAAAGCGATGGCAGGAAGAAAATCAAACATCATTTAGTCTACTCAATAGTCTTTGAAGCCTCTTCCTTCTGGCCAAGAGAAACCCAAATGCAAGATGCTGCTAGCCTATATCCACGAGCATCATAGCGTTCTCTATGCCCTTGTTGAATAACTTCACGACGTAACTTCATCTAATGGGCAAAGTTGTTAAGCCTTTTGGGCAATTTGGAGCTTTTAATAGCTACAATTTTAATTTTATTATGAGAATATAATAATCCAAATAAAATTACAGTATCAAACTTAAATAAACCGTCGAAATCAATTGACTAATATAACATATACCGATTAGTAATGCATTCTAATTATATATACTGATTAGTATAGTGCTATACCTATGCAAGTGCAATATAATCTATAAAAAAACCCTGGTGCAGAAGTTTATAACATATGAGTATATGACGATAAAAGATGGAGTGCATCTGCCAAAACTTAATAAAGCATGTCAGACCTTAAAAGTTAGTGCTCAAGGAGAAGAATGTAGCAGTTAGAGTCTTAAACATGGTAAGCTAAGACGGTGATCAGGGGTTATTGTGGATTCTTAAGTACATACTTTTTGCACTATCTACAGAGAAATAAACAAGAAAAGTAAGAATCCTGCAGAAAACGACCAGACAAAGACGACATAATCCCACATATTAAAATGACTACATCCGAAACACATCTGGACAAAGGCAACAACATAAGAGGCTAAGATCAACAGAGGACAGGAGGGCGCATAGAGGGCCAGAAAAGGCACAATGCTTTCTGTGGAATACTTGAACATAGTTGCTATAGATATTTGACTAACTTTCAGCTGCGTAAACACAAACTGTTGACGTCGAGTTCTTGGAAATACAGGATGCAAATAACTGCCAAACCTCTATCAAGGAAACTAAACTCTGTAGTTCTGAATTAAAGAAAATCAATACAACAGTAGAATCCTCCAAATTCTACCTGTTTCCAGAGAAAAGACATTATGGAGAAATATCGACAAGAAGCAAATCCATCTTCAACTTCGACAATACATTATTTACCAGAAAGCCGAAACTAATATCAACAACGAATCATGAGCTACTGCTAAAACTGTAACAATGTACTTCACGAAGATCATGAAAACATGCCAGCAAATCTAAAAAAGGGAAGGGGAAAAGAAAGGATTAGAAGAGAGGACCTAAAAATTTAGCAGTTAAGTTAAAAATTGTTCTATTCAGGTTCTCAATAATTAAAAAAAAAAAGAGTAAAGGTAAGATCTACCGCTTAGATTGTTTCTCACGAATTATACCGTGTTCCTGCAAAGTGGCGAGAACGTCTAGAGACTAGGGCAACACTAAATTCGCGCCCAAAAACTGACAATTTAACCTGAAAAACAAATTATTTCATGATATATATGTTTTTATGGAGAAAATACATAACCAACAAACTCTAAGGGAAACATAATAACAATAGCATCATGATATGTCAATTAAAGCATTCTTCATAGAATATTGGAGAAAAGAAGTATAACCTTCAAACATAAACATTGGACTCAACTAAGCATGATTATGGTATTAAGTCTCTCCCAAGACATGACAATTAAGAGCTTATTTTAGGCTTCTATATCCCAAAGTACTAACTGCAACATATATGAGGGCCCATGCATGTAGTTTCCAGAAGACATGGAAACAAGATTACTTGAATGTTTGAAAACAGCAAGCAGGACTAATATGTTGCTGTTTGCTACATCAGAGATTCAGAAAGGAATCAAATGAGAATATCTTCACAAATTAGCAGCACACTACAAAAGCAAATTTTAAACCTTATTTGCAGCTATCAAGCCTTTGCTCTTAACTTCTACGAGATCACATGTCCTGCTCTTAACCAAGGTTTTCTATGTCGTGCCGAGCCGAGTTTCGGGAATTCCAAATTCGAGACGTGCCGATTGTGCCGTACGAGCTTGGGATAATAAAAAATTATTTTTTATATTTCGTAGTTATAAAAAAAAGCACTGGTCAAGCGCCAAGCGTGTGACCAAGTCGCAGGCGCGACCCTGCGCCCGATAATGAGCGAAACCCCACGACGCGACATAATAGGTCGTGTGCCGCGCGACCCATTAAAAGCACTGCTCATCTTCCTCATAAGGAAGATGTACAGTGCTATAGATTAAAATAAAGCTTGAGATGCCTTGCGTTTCAACTGGCACCGTGTGCCTAATACCCGCAGATCCGGCACGTTTCTGGAGGCACGTGCCTGATACCACATATCCAGCACGTTTATGGCGACACGGCACGTGCCGCCCAAAACGAAAAACCATGCTCTTACTGAATTATTGAATTCACCTATGAGCTTGGATAATGTCTTGCAAAATGACTTACAAACCTAATAAAACTTAGCTTCTTCACATGCCAAACTAATTAGAAATGTTGATCAGTGTTCAGAACCATAAGCTCAACAAAATAAAGGTCATATTTCTGATCATCGAACACAATCAACAGAAAGATAAGATATGAGGCTGACCTGCTTAAAATGTCCATGGACTAATGCAATCGTCCATTGGGTATTCTTACATCTTGACCGTACTGATTGAGTGAGATATGCATTCCATACAAATATATTTTCATAGGGCATCCTCTCCTTACTCACACCCAAGACATTTCTTTGTAAATTTGCATGATGGGATAGGTATAGCTATAAAAGAAGTCCTTCGTTAGGTCAACCTTAGACAACAGCTTCCTGTATCTGCAAGGTGGCAAATATTTAATCAGAGAATAGCAAGAATGCAAAGCAGGCAAGCAAGAGATATGCAGATGACAGTGGTGAAGTGAAGAAACATTTTGAAGCAACATAATGCTATAGAAGCATGTTTTAAGTACAATATTAATTAGATAAATCTAACATGCCAGGCAAATTACAATTAATAGATGCTTATTTCCTGCAAGCCAATGACATTAAAAGTTGATATGCTTAAAATTTATTTACATATATATAAGGCAAAGTCAAATATCCTAAATGTCCATCACAACAACAAAAAAGTCAAATATCCTAATTTGGTTACATGGATCCTTGTATGCTACTTAACTCTATTTAGAGCCATGTCTACAGTCAAGTCAAGCAATATAATGTCATCTTTAAGAGTTCATGCCCAACTCTTCTTGGGCCTTCTCCTACCCCCACGAAAGGGTTCCTTTCCGTCATGCCACGAATCTTAACTGACGTGTCATCGGACTCTGTTTTACGTCTAAAACACCTCGAGCAATTTTCTCCCATATTGCTCTCTAAATGTCCAGTACTTTGTCTTATTTAACTAAAAAATTGAAGAGTAAACAAATCCTAACATGGTATCAATAAATAAATAAAGATAAATCATTTGTTCAACAATGATTCTCAACTGTGTACTCAATACCTACTAAAATAGATTCTGCACAAAATTCATCGTGTGATTATTTTATAAAATAATTTTCTATGACGGTCAGAAAATCAGCAGAGACCGCTATGCTGGACTTTAAAAGAAGCAAGGGGTCTAATAGTAATTAGAGATAGCTCAGCCTACATTTCTTTACCTATCACATTAATGCACCAACTTCTAATCAAAATAACCAACAAATATCCCAGATAAATACAAAAATTACCGCAGTTCTGTCTTGGAAAACGCCATATCTGACTGAATTGAAGAATGTGGTACTGTTACCAGCTGACTCTCCTCGATACTATAAATAGCATGACCACATATACACCCAATCTGCCTCCTCTTAGTAACGAGAATAAGGTAGTATGACTCCAAGAATTTAATGCATCCTAATCATAGAAAGAACGAATTATAAAAAGCAAGTAGAAAGAGTTTATAGTTGTTAATGATATTTGTTAACTTTCACCACTAATTTGGCTCCTCTTATCTCAGATTTAGATATTCATATATCGTTTATGACCTAAAGATTAAAAGCAATACAGAAATCTCAACAATTGACCCACTTAATGAGCCTGCCATTGACTAAACCGAGGTGGCACTAACCCCTACACTACCATTGGACATACTTGATCCATGTCATGCATGACGGCTTAAGACTTGCTCCAGACAACACAATAAGCAACAAGATAGTGATATAAAGTATCAGCTTTCCCACCTCACCACTATTATAGCTTTTAGATGACTTTTGTTCTACACCAATTTGGCTCCTATCATCCCATTTTAGATAATTAAAACATGGATTTTATCAAGAAATTAATAACCAATAAATTTCTTTTTCTAGAGATAACATAAAAAAAATCTAGACGGGTGGGTGTGAGCCTCCCAACCCACCAAACCCGTGGTAGAACATGTCCCTACTCTTCCATCAGATCCTACCTTGACCCGCATCATGCTTAGCAGCTTAGGACTCAGAGAGTGTACTAAGCAATAATATAGTGATGATTAAATAATCACCACGATTATAGCTTTAGATGATTTTCATTTATTTTCTCCGTCAAACTGTCTCCTCTTATCTTATATGTTAGATAACATAAGAATCTATGGTTTATTGCCAAGATTACTAAGCATAAATTCATGTTTTTAGAGATAATATGAGAATCTAGGTGGGTGGGCCCACTTGGCAAGCCTGCCTACTTACCAAATCCGTAGTGGCACTATCCCCTACTCTTCCATCGGATACTGTCTTAACCCACATCATGCGCGACAGCTTAGAACTTTCTCTAAACAGCACAATAATGATGATTAAATATCATCTATTCCGTGTCACTACTATTATAGTTATCTTACATGATTTCCGTTTAATTCTCACCAAATTGTCTCCTCTTATCTCATATTTTAGATAATTAAGCCTGTAGCTTCTACCAAGAAGGAACAATAAGTAAAAAATAGTGATTAATTAAATACCAGCGATTCCATAGACCTTGGTAACGAAGGAGAGGCCGCCAGTGGAGCGATTGCCTTCGGCGATTCGCTGAAGAAGATTCTTAACCTCCTGCTGGGTGTAGATCACGGGATCCTCGCTCAAATTCAAATCCGACGGCTCCGATCGATCAATCTTCAGAACCCTAAACCAACGTTTATCCCTATCGCTTCCAATCAGGTAAAATCTCTGCAAACGTAAACTCGAAATAAAAAATTTAAGAAATATACAACTCTGAATCGAAGATTAAGGGAGATTTTAGGGAGGCATCAGTACGGCGCGGGTCTCGTAGAGGCGAAATTTTTCGAGAGAGGCGGAGGGATCGGGTTCCGGCGGGTCGGAGGTGAGCTTCGCCATGAATGGCGGAGCGCAAGGTGGCGGGTGGTGGTTCTGCAGCGCGATACGAGGACGACGATTTGCGAGAGGGCCCAATTTGGAATTATTTTAACCATTTTCTAAAATTTGTTTTTAATTGCATTATTTTATGGAAGAAACTACCCTTACAATATAGCAAATAGCAATATAGATTGGGATTTTTGTCATCGCTATTGTGTAAAACTCCATTAAATAAATTCTTAATGTTTTACATAAAATTATTCAAAAATTCATATATATATATATATACATATATATATAACATATTATATATAATACATTTAAAAAATAAATATTTTGATATTCTAAAGCTTTTATAACTAATATAATAAAATTTTCGGACTTATGTCTTTAAGAAAAAAAATTTAAAAGAAAATAAATAAAATTTATAGAGCACAACAATCTATGTATTTAGTATTCAATCTTTTAACAAAAATACTTATATATAAATATTACTATATATATATTATATATATATATAATTATAATATTATAATATATTTGTTTGAATAAATATGAGAAAAAAAAAGTAAAAGTAAAGGAGCTTTTGCATATTAGCCTTCCTATTTCACAGTTTACGTTTCAGCTCCTGACAATACTTTTTCGTGCTGATATAACGGCACGCGCTAGAAATGTGTTTCAGCGGTGACGTACCATTACGTCGCATATTTTCGTATTTCTAGATACTGAAACGTACAATTATTAAAATAAGAGGGCTAATTTATAATTATTCTAAAAGTAAAAGCATGACCTAATACTTAACTATTTCGTATAAAACGGTACTTTTTTAACTTAAAATCTATTAGTTTAATTCATGGATTAATTCTGCACCTAATTTTCAATGCATGACATTGACACCTTGACCTAAAATCATGACCCCTTATTTTGAAATGGTAAATACCAAATCAGGCCCCCCCCTTTTTGGGGGTCGGCCGATTCAGCTCCTGAAAACGTGTTTTCAGATACTGATTTGGTAGAAATAAAAAAAACGGGGGCTGATTTGATATTTTTCCATTTTGAAATTACAGCAACTTCTCTTCATTGTCGACTGATAGAGACTTATATAGATCTCGTGAATAAAGACTCAAAATATAATCACTTTTTGTGAGTAATTGCAGTCATCGCTAATTTTTAACTTTTTTGGTCAGAAGGACGGACACCAATAGAAAAATACTACTTACCCCCAACAAACTACCCAACAAACCACACACAATCAATCTCCACCACACACATACCTCGTGATCCGCACAACTCTCTCGTGATTCGCACAAAATATCAAAATTACAAATATACCCATCGTGATGTGTGGTCTTGATTGTACCACGTCAGTATGTGTGATTTATTGTGTAATTTTTTGGGTGTGCATAGCAAAACCCAAACCAATAACTCTTTATTACTTGTATAGCAGTGCTACCATATATATCCTCAAAGAAAAAACTAGTGACCTCCGAAGGTCGTGTATCAAAAAGGAGATAGTTTAAAGATAACAAAAAGCCTTTATTTGTAAGGGTCTGCTGTCACATATAACAGTAAAATTAAATGCTGTATTGAAGCTTAAAATTTACAAAAAATTACGTATCAGCTCTCCTATTTTTGGGAGTTTGCAAATCGACCCCTAAAAATACATTTTCGGAGAACTGATTTACAAAAAAAAAATAAATCAGCCCCCAAAAACGTATTTTTGGGAGCTGTTTTGCACAAATTTAGAAAATGGGGGGTTGATACGCAATTGCTCCTAAATTTTAGGATTCTCCAAATTAAAAGAAAAGGGACAGTCATATACTTAACCTTATAATCTAAATAGCTTGTACAGATTTGAGTACGAATTCAAGCTCAAGTAATTAAACGAGCTGAACTTAAACACCATAATGCTCGGCTTGTTAGGCTCGCGATGCTCTATTTTATTTAAGTATATTTTACAACAAAACTATTTAAACGAGTTTAAATTCGAGCTCAACTTGAGCATGGTCTAATTCATACAATTGAGCCGAGCTCGAGTTAAGTTCTGCTCGATTCGACTCAAGCTCGCTCAATTGATACAATCGAGCCGAGTTCGAATTTTAATATTTTTCTAGTCGAGTTCGAGCTCAGCCTCTAAAGCTCGTCAAGTTCGAACTAAACCAATTGAGCTGAATTTGAGCTCAGTTGTACTCTGGAACTAGGTTCATTTTCACCTTTATGTCAAGCCACTCATGTTTTATGTTATTTGTGATCTCCCAAGGGCGTTGATCTTGAATCTATGATGCACTGAGTTGAATCCGGTCGTCTCGGATGTAGAGATTACATTTTTTTCATGAACTTAATTGCTTCATTTTTCCTTCACTTATACATTCATGTGTTTTTGCCCATACCAGTGATCATCGGATCGACCAACATCACGCCATATCAAGAGGAAGACGATCTCCAAAAGCGATGCAAGGGAGGGGCGGGTCACGGAATCACGACGACTGCCATCGTCAAAGTTACCTGGGCGCGTCAAGGGACGGGGACCAAGCAGGTCCCTGCCAGTAGGGTCTGGCAAGCACGTTTCTGCCTAGCTCAATGAGGGCTCCTTCATTATCAAACTTATACTCTAATAACTTCATTATCAAATCTGGCAACTACTATTCGTCGATTATTGCATCTTATATGACCTGCTCAGAGAAATAATAATCATTAGAAGCACCTAATTATTAGAAAAAGATTTAATCATCTACAGCAGAAGAAGAGAGCGACTATTACAAATTTCTTTGCAGAAAATATGGATCCGAAATGTATAAAAAGAATCCAAAATTAAACTGTTACAACAAACTTCTACGTCGATCTAACGCTTAATAAATATTAAGATAATAAATTCGAAGAAAATAAATATTGACTGGCAATCTCTTCACCCTACCACTTTAGCAAGCACACCCCAGCAGCCTTCAAGTAACTGATGTGGGTTCAGATTATGGTAGCACAATGGATCCAGCAAAAAAGATCAAAAAAAAAGGAAAAAAAAAAGATAATCACTGGTACCAATAAGCTTACAATGTCACATGGTACTATCAAAAAGTGATCGATCTTCAGACCATGACAAGTTACCGATTGTCATCAGTTCTCCATCTTAATCGATGAAACATTCCATGAAGAAAACAAAAAAAAGGTTTTAATCAATCATCTGTCCTCCACCTTAATCCTTCTTGCATGTGTACATGGCGGCGAACTGAATCATCTCCATCCAAGCTACAAAGACACAAAACATCAATAACTCCAATTGAATTGTTAAACTTGAGGTGCAAATTAAATAAAGCCTACAAATTAGGCAAATTACACTATTTTCCCCGCAAAAGTTTGCACTTATAGTTACCAATCAAGTCCAGAGTATCAAATTGTATAATTAGTGAGTTAGACTCCCAGATTTTTCAATATTAATAGATGTGAATTAGAGTATCGTGGACGTTTTGTAATAGTAAACAATACCAGGGAATTGTGTAATTTGCTGTATAAAATTCAGTAGCAGCAGCGATATTGACATGGGCTCGAAAGTCAAAACTGGGGCAATACAAAAGTCAAATGGTATTGCAGTTTGCACCTTTTTTTAAAGAGATTCTCATATTTGTTTCCTTTGGGAAATGATCCACGTACCTTTCTTTGCCTGTCAAAGCTTGATCCAGACGAAGTGACTTTCTGAGAACTCCATTACTTGAGTGCGAATTCAGCTGGAATTCCATATCTCGAGAACCAAACTCCAATGGAGAAGGGACGCCATTTTCTACATGCCGAATTCGATATCTTTGACCTCTTGCATTTCCAGTGAGACCATCATTTGGCGAGGAAGCTACTCCATTGTGAAAAGTAGGAGTTGAAATCATTCTAGAAGAATGCAGCTTTCTATTAAAAGATGGTGAGGCCTTGTTAGCAGACATTATATCCTGATTATTTGCAGGGCTACTTGACTTCGTATTTGCTTCTGGCTTATCCTTCCTTGAACCGAATAAAGAGACATTCTTATGTAACACAAGGTTTGGTGATAATAGTAAGGGATTTAGGTTTGATGTTTCGGTGGATAAAACTGCTTCAGGTGTTGTTTCAACAGTAGGGGATTGCGAACTATCAAAATCAGGTTTATGGTCTGACAGAATCTTCGCTCTCTGTGCCTCAGGAAGTAAATCAAGGCATTTGTCCTGTAATGAAAAGATAAATGAGACAGAATTTCTATGATGTTAGCATTACAAGGTCGATAAACAAGCAAAGCTTAGAAAGAGATAGAATTCATATGATGATTATCAAACATAGAATTTCGATGATTGATAATAAATTAATTAATTTCCCATTAATAATACTTGATCAAGACTAGTTTTCATGCAGTATCTACATTTGGAAAAGATAAAATCCCTGAATTAGACCATTACATTGTTGAACAAGTTATTATGTAAAACTAACATATGCATAAAAGTCAACAAACGGAAACAGAAACAAGCACGCTTATAAGGACTAACAGAATGAGACCCGACATCCGGTCATTCTCGAGCTCATCAGTTCATATGACAACCAAACAACCACCGCATACCATCCTGTCTTGATGCTATGCCAAATTGGTCCATCAAATTTAGGAGACATGAAATAACAAATTAAACATGGCCTTGAGATGACAACATGTAGTAACCATTTAGTTCTCCAAGTAACAAGTTGCCTTTACGGCAGCAACTCAAAGTGGTAGAAAACAAATGCTTAAATCCATCAGTTTCGATTAATTACAAAATGCACTCCTCCAATCATTGGATAAGCAACAATACAAATTAATATGTTTATAAGTTTTTAAATTATAGAAGACTTAGTTTGTGTTGTTGCTTTTATCACCTTGTTACTATCATTCTTTAGTAAGAACTTGTGTCATTAGCAACTTTAACAATGCCTCATATGTTTATCATAATCTTTTGTAAGAGTTCCTGGAATTTAGAAGGCATCTTCTCACCAAGAGAACACTAGTCATTGATGCTAATCTTTAATAGGATGTGATTATACATACTCAGATCGTACCAATACAAGTTCTTTCAATCTACTGCACTGTTGAGTAGCTCTAAAACACTTGTATTTTGATGAGTGCCAATAAATCAGCTTTCACGGAAAAAGTTTAGCACATACCACTGTTTGGAAGGTATAAAGGAAGATTCATAACAACTGAACCTTATTGTTGGCTCAAATATACCGACCAAGCAATGAACAGACTCATCCCAGCCCACAAATATTCAGATGCAACATAATAGTTTCTGGATGATAAGGTAGAACTTACCACCAATTGAGATCTACAATGACTAACTGATCTTATCCGTAGAGTTAATTCCTCTTGTGCAGCATCAATAACATTCTGCTCCAAGATTTGAAGTTTACGATCTACTTCATATGCTTCCACATAACGATAACGCTAAAAGACAATGAGAAAATTATTGTTATTTTTTTAAAAAAAATGAAAAACAACATAGCATATGCTACAATGAAAAGAAAGTATATAAGAAGATGTCACGATTGATAGCTAGAGGCAAGTTCTTGCATTGGGCAGGGTAAATGCAGGTAACCTACTTGATTGGTTCAATAGATTTGTTCAAGATAGGAAGAATTTAATGGGGGGAATGAAATTACTTAGACAACTGAAACGACAAGATGGACTGGCTAATTTAACACTTTAGTATCATCATATACTCTAAAGGACATCATGTGTGCGTATCACATCATAGATTCATATGCAAGTATAGTGAGAACAAGGGCTTATATAGCAAGTAATGCCAAAACCAAGCTTATGAGAAAGGTGCATTTCAAGTCAGAGGACAACTTGCTTGGGTTCTTTACCTGAAGATAGTATACTACAAGAAGGCTACCACATATTGATGATGGCTCAGCATGAGCATGGTCAAAGAGACATTTATGGATGTATTTCTCTTCATCTGCATTCCATGGCAATTCTATCATCCTGTCCACTAAATTTCTTCGTATACAAAGACAGCAGATTTCAGTAACCAAGACCTCAACCCTATGAATCCAGGAGTCAAGTTTAGGATCATCAGGCAAAAGGATTCTACTATTACGTCTATCTTCCATGTATTTGATGCAATGCATCCTCTGATACATAAAGGCTTCTGTTAGGAGTCCACTCTCAACTCTAACTCTAACAGCTGTTACGGCCTCACCAAGAGAGACATATTGTGAGGCAGCATCTTGAGAATTTGCAAAAGCACAAGAGCCATCCCTTCCGCTGCACCGTAACAAGTCCAAAGCCATATCAGGGCATCGACGCTCTAATAGAACCCGAGCTATTCTTGGATGCGTCTCTGGACCGGCAATTTTTGGAAGCAGATGGCGAGCTTCCTGCAATGCAATATGTTAGTAGAAAGAAATAGTAGAACCTTCTACAAGAATAACTATGAAACATTATGAACATAATTAAATAACAATTAGGTACTGATCAACAATAAGCGGCATTAGAAGATGTACTTTCACAATAACTTAAAATATGAAACATCTGAAGCTCGTTGTTTAATACTACAGCAACCTCAGGAACAAATGGAGGACAACTCTCACAAAACCCAACAATACATGCTTTCAACTATAATAGAGTATTCTTACACATGTTGTCCACAACTTGAGCGCTTGTGCACTGGTGTGCCTGTGTGCATGACTATTGGTTAGCCAGGCCGAGATCCTATAGAAACAGCCTCATTTGGGATATGATTTCATACATTTTACTCCTCCAAACTCCACTCGTAGGGGACTTATTATTGGGGCATGTTATTGTTGTAGTATGCTATCGACAACTTCTTGGTGAGAATTCCATGAAAGACATCTATGACAACGACGTAAAACTCCTCATAATAATCTCCCAAAATCTTCTCTAGATGAACTATTAGTGCACAACTACATGGACACTCATCAACCACCCTTGGTGAAGTCCCAACCAAAAGAATGTTAGTTCGAACTCCCATCTATACACATGCAATATATTAGCACCTGTGAAAGTTATTTCCCACCTCATATCTATAAGAAAAAAGATGGTAATTGGGCTAATTGTCACATTTTTGTAGCACTAATAAGCCTACAAGTGGTAATAGATGGCAACTCGGCAAGTTGTACTATCTTTTTAACACTGATAAGCACATGCAATAGTTTTAGCTTTCTTGCTCAATTTACTTGAGAAGATATGCGTTTGAGTTTTAAGTTTCTATCTTTTTAATGTTGTTTGCAATCTTTGCTTACTCACAATGAAAACACAAAGACGCATAACCGTAAGTTCAGGTCCTATACATGTTGAAGGCACAAAAGATATTGATATAACAATACCACAATCTTAGATTATTAATAGTTAATACCAAGTGAACTAAAAGGCACTCCTTTAACTTAAACCTAATGTGCTTAAAAGTTTTTCATCTTTGGCAAATAATCATAGAATACAATTATTGGTAGGTTATAAAATGTAAAACCTTAGTTTTAGCCTAATTATTATAACCATTTAGTGACATCAAAAAATATATATATAATGAATAAAAAAAGTAATGACAAAATGATGAAGGATACCTGTAACGCCTCATCAGTATGATCATCTAGAAGATAAAATACTAACGACTCCAGAACAGAGCTTCCAGCTATACCAAAGCATGATGCAAAAGTATTAATTAGATGCCTCCATTCGACGTCTGGTTTTGTCCAATATCGATCGAAAAGGTAATACAGGAACTGCAGGCAGTTAAGGAAGAAAAGAGAAGTACCTAACTAAGGATAGAAACGAGAAGTACCTAACTGAACTGAATGTAATTAGAGTTTACAAGTGCAGATTGAGGATACAATTGCCTCCTTAGCAACTACGGTATCTGAAGCTCCATGAAGAAACAGTACATCCACTGCGGCTCGCAGACTTTCAAAAGGATAATGGCCTTCTTGTGCAACCATACCAAGAGATATTCTGGATTGGAATGTTAAAGGTGAATTACTATCCTGTAGGCATGAAATATCGATTTCTGCCTCACTTCTATGATTATAACTTTCTTCTATCGAAAGATTCAACAACGCTTCTTCGATAAAAAGTGTAGCATCAGTCAATTCAAAGGAATCTGATGAATTAATAGCAAAATCTGGCCAAGATCGCTCAACTGCAGCAGACTTCCTCTCCTGGACAGCCAATCTCCATGCAGCGTGATTTAGATGGCGTGATGGAGTATCCTTAAGAAATTGATATTTGATGCACCATGACATGACATCCAAATGCTGCTAATGGTAGATGAAGTAAATAAATCGTAAAGGGCATCAAACTATAACAAGGATAACTAATGGAGAACTGGACAGACATTACAAACTACAAGGACAATGAGATACGCCTCGTCACATCAAAAGTAAACAAGCTCTTGAGTAGTCAAGAATAGACTCAATGTACCAAAATGACCATATTATTTGTGTACATGATTCGACAATCATCACTCGAGTTCATATAATAAATACTGCACATAAAATGTGACTGAGAATAAAAACCACAAAAAAGTACAGAAGAGTTTACAGAAGCAAATAATATAGTCTAGGATCATGTTTGGCTCATGAATAAACTAAGTGATATAATATGCATTTGTCCTGTTACCCATTGTGAAAACGGTGTCGTGCATCGCCCAAAAAAAATTTGTAATGAGCTATTTGATGTTAAGGCAACATGTAATGTTTATAAAAACAGTCAACACAGAGGTACTAAAAGGCAATATTACACAATATATGTAATGGTAAAAGCATACCAGGTTACCTTCACAATCTCCAAAAAATAAACCAAACTTATTAAATCCACTTTTACTGAAATACTTATAACCAAAGACCAAACTACCACTATGTTCAAAATGTAAACCAAATTTCTCATATCCACTTTTGCTGATGCTTATAAGGAAAAACATAATATATAATTTATTAAGCTAATATAAAACTAATTAATACCAGCCTAATCTGGATGACTCTATTATATGCTTGCTTGAAATTGCCATGCACTCCATTTGAGATAAGGAGACTCCAAAAAGTTCATAAATTAAGTCCGTTAAAAGAATACAAATGCCCAAACTGTTAAAAGGACGTCAAATAAATAGAAGATTGATGAATGAAAAGATAAGTGTTAGAAGTATAAGAAAGTGAATCGACCAAAAGGCAGTAGGTCCAGTTATCTGTTGGGGAAAAAAATAAAAGACAACAAAGAGAACTATAAACACCACAACTGCTTTAGAGTCTTTGCGAACTGAAAAATTCATAGACAAACTTAAGAAATGTACTATCACAAATTTTCGAAAGCACACAGGAGTTAATCCTAATTTAACAAAACCAAAAGAATATCTAGTTAAAATATTCATTAGGTTAGACTATTACAAACCTGCTTCACTTTAAGTGTGCCCTCCAAGAGATCATGCAAATCATGAAGCTGCGCAGAGAAAGCATCTTTTAGAGATGAATCCATAACTTCAAGAACATTGGCTACGCCACTTAACTGCATGGCATATTTTTGAACCATAGGCAACTTTGATATCAATGCTTCTTCCTTTAGGCTATCTGGTTGAATGTCAAGGCATAACTATAAAAAACATGTATTAGAATGAACATACACAGAACTGTATAGGTCTCACAACTTGAAGGATACATATAGCATGAAGGTCAGAAATGACATTGGTAAAAGTCAACCTGCACCAGTCCTTGACGACAACTTCATCCAGTAAAAAGGCAACAACAGGGTCGCTTGACACGGCACTTTCATCCATACAGACGTCTGTTATATCTGTTTTATTTGTTAAGAGAAAAGCTATCGAGAACGAATTACAACAACCACAACTCAATGCAGTCCAGCCCACGCGAGGTCAGGCGAGGATAAGATGTACGCAGCTATGACCCTTGGCCTAAAAACCTACGACCAAGCACACAAGCACAAGCAAAAAAGTCCACCAAGCACATAATATTTCAAACCAAGCACGCGCAAAATAGGCAAGGATACACGCAACAAGCAATAAAACGGTGGAAAATCAATGGGCGAGCTATTAAGAACACATCGAGTACTCAAAATCAGTACAGGTGAAAAACATAAAAAGACGTCTACTTCACCAAAACTGAACGGATACAATGACATATTAAAGAAACCAAGTTGTTCTCTAGAGCAACATCGAACATAGCATATAGGCGCTGAATATCAGTCATTAGGTGTTCGCTGCCATCTTTCTTTTCTTGAAATCTACCAGTATAGGTTTTAGATATAAGGCCTGCTTCAACGCACTTGTTATAAAGGCGGAGCTGGAGTCTGTTTCCATTTTTGGGTAAAGAAGTCCTGCAGATGGGGCACGTGTCACATCTCTGACCGCATTCTGCACACAAAGCGGCATGTCCACATGAAACTAGCACATGCTGTACATAGCGTCCACAGCTGCTTAAGTCTCTTGCTGCTCGACATTGCTCCACTTTTGCTTCATTGCACAATTGAATGAGCTCTATAGAAGCCAAGTGCTTCAGAGCATCCTGATAAAAGTTTTACCAACTTTAATTATTCAACAAAGGGGATTCGTTGATCACTACTACCACCATGTAAAAAAAATTACACCATGTAGTAAGTACAGAACAATCAATAAGAAGCTAATCAAATACTGTTCAGTGGCCATGATTCCTACTTAGGTCATGCAGTGACAGAATGAAAGTTTAACATACTCACCTCCTTATTAGAATCCATCTGCGTGTCACGAACCCGGCGCTCCGGCGAGCTCATCAATTGCTGGTGATAACCCTCAGTCCATGTGTCGCCTGATCAAAGAAGACTGTAAGAGGCCGAGGAGAAGAGAGAGAGAGAGAGCGGGGACGAAGCGCTCTTGCTGGTTGAGAGGGAGAGAGAGATATATCAATAACCTAACTGCAGTCCGCTGGCGTTTGTTGGTCATTAGGCCTCCGGCCCTCCATTCAGGCCTCCATTATGGTCCAATTATTAAATGTCCTTTCCGATTAATTCATGTCCCAAATCAAATTTAAACAATTTTTTACAGGCACGACTTTTCACGAAATTAATTTCAGAATCAATTTGTTCAAATTTTACTTATTTTGAAAATTTTGAGTTCAAGTCAAGCTTTACAATAGTCTGAGTTGATTTGACTGCAACTGTTCTAGACTATCGGTTGTTGATTGTTGATCTAATATGCTCGTCTCATACGCACGTGTATAAAAAAATTTAAAGATTAATTTGTCATTAATTTTTGAAAAAACAAATTTAATATAAAATTATAGATTTCGATGAAATCTACAATTTTTATTTGAAAGTTTTTTTCTAAAAAATACTTCTAATTAGGTATTTTAGAGTCCCAATATTTGATGGGTTTGAAACAAATTTTAAAACAGTTTAAAAATCCACTTCCAATTCTCTAAAATATCTATTTATAAATATTTTTAAAAAAAAATTTAAAAATTGTAGATCTTATCTAAATTTATAATTTTTTACTAAATTTTTTTCTAAACAATAATTACAAAAAATTTTCTCAATATGCGCGAGCATATAGAATCAATTTCGCTCCTTGCTAAGGTTATAAAAATTACTTTTAATTTTTATTACAATATTTATTTTGTTTTTGCATTTACATTTGTTCTTTTTCTTAATCATGTGTTAGGATGTCAAAATTTTGTATTAATGATAATAAATCAATATATTTTCTAAATATTTTAATAACTATTTGAACTTATATTGTCACCGTGCTAGGCATCCTATAGATCAAGGAGCGCTATAACAGTGTATTTTTTCGTTTTTAGATGCTGAAATGTAAAGAACAGAAAAACGAGGCCTGTCATGCAAAAACCCGATCTATAATCGTCGATACTGGGCGGGAGATGGGCCGGATTGTCTAGCATTGGCATTCTCTTGTTCTTGGTAACTGTATCGATATTGTACAACAACAAAGAAATTTAAAACTGTTCGACAATATTAGAAAAAAAAATATACGGAATTTGATTTTAAATTAAAAATTGAATTTCTTTTAAAAAAAGTGAGCGTTAGAATTAAATTTCAAAGTTGAAATTTCAGTTTTAATTATAACAATTAAAATTATCAAAAGAAAAAAACAAATAAGGTAAGAAAAGTATATATAATTTTATGTAGCGGAACAAATAATTGATAAATAAATTTGTAAAAATAAAAAAAGAAGAAAGACATTTTGGATTAGAGGAATTCTTTATCCTTGTAGAGATTACCATTAAAATCTATACTTCTCTAACCATTAACTTTACAAAAAAGATCTTTCTAATTTAAATTAACAACCACACAATAATAAAACATGGGATAATTCCATATCAGCCCCTGTTTGTTTGAAACTGCCATATCAGTCCCTGAAAACGCGAGGCTGATATGGAACCGATTTCAAAATAGGGGGCTGATATGGAATTATCCGATAAAACATTGATTAAAATAACTAAAAATATCATATCAAGACGAAAAAAAAAATCAAACAAACCTCGATGTGGCAGCAAGATTGTCGGGGTGGTATTAAAAATAAGCAAATCCTTAGGTATTAGAATTTATGTAGTAATTGTTCCTATAATTAAATAGCCCAAAAAAGTAAATAAATAAATAGAAAAAAAAAAGACCAAATAAAATACAGTTGTTAGGATTTGAACCCACAACAAACATGTTAATGAGAGACATACAACATATTAATATAATTAATACACACACACACACACACACACATATATATATATATATATATATATATATATATATAATTAATACACACACACACACATAAATATATTAGGGTATACTCACAGAGTTTGGGAAGATCGAGGCCTCCACCGGTCCTCCCATGGGTCCGCCCCTGTTTAAAATATCTATCAATAGATAAAAGAAGATTGCCGGACTAATTTTTTATTTTTATTTACAACTTAAGCGGGCTAACTGACCTATCTTTTATATTTTTTACCGACTTTAACTTATGAAGTTATAGACCTCATACAAATATAGAATTGTTTAACATTGTAACAGAGAATAAAGAGGGAGCGGCGTATCATCCAATTTTCAGAAACAAAAAAAAAAATGCTTATGTGGTTCGCACGCACGCACAGCTACATAGATATTTTTCAATTTTCCAGATCCCATTCTGATTTGATTAACTCCCTAAAATATGAGGAGCTAAAAACCGTCCCACACAAGGCATCTTCTAGCTAAAATAAAAAAAATAATTTATAAATAATAAAATAAAAATTGCGGCTGACTGCTATGGCCTGACGGTCGGCCTGCTTAGTTAAATAAAAAACAAATGTGGAGATGCGGGGTTTCGATCCCCGTACCTCTCGCATGCAAAGCGAGCGCTCTACCAATTGAGCTACATCCCCATCCGTGATTGATTTCGAATTTATTGAAGTATAAATATAATGCACAACTATTTCACCCGAGTATCTGTCCAAACGTTTTTATTTTTCTCGATATCGATAAATCGTGAATTTACTAATTCTGACATAGAAAGAAAATATGTTTGGGTAGAACTTTGGATAAAGTATTCAGGCGATGTAACAATACTCTTTTGATGTGTTTGGTTTATGGATTTACAAAATTTTCAGGAATATTATATTCACAGTAATCTAGATTTTCATGAATCATAGTTACAAAAATACTGTATTCTTTAATTTGGTTTGTTATTTCGAATTGTTTAAATTCCTAGAATGCTATTTTACTTCGTTTTTCTTACGAAATTCCTTGAAATGTAGAAAAACCTTACCAAAATATTATCTTTATAAATTAAATAAAATATAGTAAAATAACATATACATATTTTCGAAAAAAAAAAATACTTTATTTAATAACAACATAATCTATTATAAATTCACTGAAAAAATAACCATATAAAAATACTTATAACTTCAACTCCATATATTACAATCCATATAAGAAATAGTAACTTCAATTATGGTTGAAAACAAAAAGTTAATCTTTTAGAAAATGTTGAAGAGAATCAATATACAAATCCCCTCTAATAGAAATCCAAATTATCTCATTTTTAAAAATATTGCATCTATAAGAATGTTGCGTTCCCATACCTGACGAATCAAATGTGAGAATCTAATTTTCACATGTTAAATTTTCAGAAAGTCTGTCAAGATTTTACGAATCAAACGCACCTTTAATTTAAACAAGATGTTAAGTCTGTCAAGATGTCAAGGTTCCGTTATGTTGCTGATGTGGCCAAATTTTAATCGAGCTGGCACGATAAAATGCTTTTTTAATTATTCTTTTGTCTTCTTTAATGAAAAAATTAATAAAAAATTTGAATAAAATTACGGGCACATATAGAAACAAAAAGTTAATCTTTTAGGAAATATTGAAAGGAATCAAGATACTCACCCCCTCTCATAGAAATTTAGATTATCTCATTTTTTGAAATACTGCATCAATGAGAATGTTGCATTCCCATATTTCTGACGAACCAAACGTGAGAATCTGATTTTCGCATGTTAAATTTTCAGAAATTCTGTCAAGATTCTACAAACCAAATACACCCTTAATTTAAACATCCGGGATGGTGTGTGTGATGGATGGGGGTATTGGAGAATTATATAAAATATTATTATAATAATGTTATATAAATAGTTTAGCTCTATCTATTTAAGTTAAGTAGTAGTGGCATCTAGTCCAATTTTTTAAATCTATATTTTATCATGTATAATATATTATATAAACAACTAGAATTTGTTTAGAACAACACTTATTTGAGTTTTGTCCTATACAAGTTTCATCTCATGTGAATTGAATATTCTCTCATCACATCACATATAATAATATTTTGGTAATCAAAATTTCAATATTTGAACACCATTATTTGAGCGCTTCGGGGAGTCAGCCGTACTCGAGAGCGCGGTTTGCGCGCGATTCAGAAAGGCGCGGGCCGCGGTTGCGGTCTTCTTTATAGGTGTTTACGTGCACGTTGCGAACGGATCTAATAGGAATGCCTTGGACGACGAGAGAGCGAGCATCGTGGAAAGAAGAAAAAGGCAGTTCAGCAGTAGAAAGAGTTCTTGGGTTAGTGCTATAACATAAGAAGTCATATACGTATTTAATACCTCAGTATGTGCCGCATCAAGATACTATTGCACTCAGGTGTCGAAGAGTATCCCTTCACTCGTCCAGATCGATCGGATGTTGCCCAGAAAAATATAGGCGGCGCTAGTATGCCGGGTACGTACTGAATGCTGGTGATGAGCAACGGGCGAGATTTGGAGGTAGCGAGTTAAAGCAACATTGGCGGTCCTTTCGGACACTGGAAACGGCTGAACCCAACCGAACCGGGGAGTCGGGGACCCATGATGTACAGCGGGCTTAGACAAGGGTTAATGTTGTCAATTAAACATATATCAACCTAATTTTGTCATTTCTGCACATTGAGCGTTCCTTCATTTGACGGTCAGGATGGACCCCAAGAGTGGGACATCCTGACGTTGACGTATGTCTCGAGTTTCGTGCTGGCTCGATCATCCAAGTTGGCAGAAGTGTCCGACAAAACAATACAACTGATTTATTTTTATTTTATTTTAACAAAAATTAAAGGGTTAATTACTTATGTTTTTTTTTACAAATTAGTCCCCCTCAGTCTCTGATTTTACTTATTTGTCAAAAGTTTGCTCAAATCAAAACAATTTATAAAATTTAAACAACAATGTCATAATTTTCTGAAATGCAAATTAAGATATATATTAGCTTCTACTCTAAAATACTAACAAAGCCAAAAGTCTTAAAAAATAATGTGTTAATTTGTCAAAATTTTTAAAGTTTTAAAATATTTAAAAAATTTTAGTAAAATTTAAATATTAGAAAGGGAAATTTTGAAAAGTTTTTTTTTAAAATATTTTTAAATTAATATTTCGAGACGTAATTAAAGTTATAAATGACACGCTGATTTCTTACACATATTTGATATAAGGATTAATATCTTAATCTCCCAAACATAAAACTCTTGCTATTCTTCTATAGTGTTCTTTACTTTTTAAAAAAAAAATATTTTATTTTTTTCTAATAATAAGAAATAACATATTTGAGTCAACTACAAGGTAGCTATCTAATTATTATGTGTGCTATATGTCTAGGTTCTTTGTTATGATTTAGGTAGAGAAAGACCTTGGAAGGTTACCATGTTTTCCTAAGTATAATATATGTTTGTTAATATATAATAATTGTTAATTGGAACTCTAATGTTGGTGTTAATGCTACTATCTCATTCATTGTTTGTTATGTGGGGGAGACAAATATAATTGTCATGCTTGTGATTATTAGAGAAGGAGAGATTCTTGGAAGTAACGGTTACACTACGTCACTCCGTATAACGGGCTCAAAAATATCTATTTAAAAATATTTTTAAAAAAAAAAATTCAACATCAAAGTTGTAGATTTTGACGAGATCTACAACTTTCGTGTTCAAATTTTTTTCAGAAAATACTTCTAAAAATATATTTTGGGGCTCCAAAGTTATTTGTTTAGTGGGAGAAACAAATATATATTGTCATACTTGATATTATTAGAGAAGTTGATTCTAGTTATACTTGCCATCATCTTTTCTCCCTTTTTTCTATAGTTGGAGAATCAATTGGCCGTCTCCCGTGGTGCAGAAAATCCTCTATTTCTCATATTGATCGCAAGATCCACTACTATATTCTGAGATTGGCGAACGAGAGTTTCTACTCATTAGAAGTAACGACAAGTTTAGCCCATCTATAGAAAATAAAAATTTAAAATTAGATAGAGACTAAGCGCATAGGATAGATAGTAGAAAGCTTCAATTTATAGAATAGATATTTTATATTTGAATATCACAAACACCACTTATAAAAGTGTGAAAAAGTTATCATTTTTGCATACCGTAAAAGAAATATGGATTCAAACTTGCCATAGAGGCATAGTAATAGAGCGCAGGAAATCTGGTCCCTATATTGAACAAGTAGTTATCTCTAATATCAAATTACTGAATAACCACGCGCGATCGCCGTAAATACATAAACCAGTTTCATGGTTGTTGTGTCAGGGACAAAGCTTAGCATGCTGACCACTTAATCTAGGACAAACTGGTATGCCTAGCAAAGACATGAAACATAACCAAGATCATGAGTCAAGCTAGTGATCAAAGAGCCATGCTCATCCAAGATAGTTATGTTTATTAGGGGTGAGTAGTTGTTTTCCGATCAAAGTTTTGCTATGCTCATCCAAAAAGTTACACAATAAAATATATAGTGTGAATAATAATATCATAACCAAGGTTGTTAAAATCGGACTGGTGGCCGAATCGGTGAGGCTACCGGTTCTGGTTGAACCAGTTATATATATATATATATATATATTATATATATATATATATATATGTGGTGTGTGTGTGTGTGTGTGTGTGTGTGTGTGTAAGTATTCTGTAGTAAAGATTAAATTCGTATGTTGTAAAATACATATAAACTAAAATATATAAGTAAGATCTATATTTATAGCAGACTGTATGTGGATATATCAGGATATTTTACAAACTTACTATCATTGAAATCAAAATAAAGCCCTCTAACTTCATAAGATAGAATATCTGATGTCTAATCACCCTACACATATATATATATGTATTTATTTATATTTATATTTATATTTATTTATAATATAAGAAATCTATTTTCTAATGATAAAAACTATTATACGAATGACTTTTATATAGATTAAAAATTCCGATGACACTTAACATAAAAATAATATAGGACAATCTCATATATAACTATAGTAGTATTATACTATTATATATATATCGTTATTTATTTTATTTATTTATATATATACATATATACGTTATCTATATATAAATATAATAAAAAAAAAGATTGAAAAAATATAAATAAATAGAAAATCCGGTCCAACCCGGTCTAAACCGGTTTTTCCGATTCATGGCCTGTTCTCGTGCTTTCTGCTTTGAGGGGTTCGTCATGATCGGACCAAGTACCGGTTCCCGGTTCAACCGGTTGAACCGGCCGGTCCGGTCCGGTTTTAACAACTATGATCATAATTACATATCACAATATATATAGTTGTAATTTTAATTATTTGTGCGAATCATGAGATAAATATGCAGATTACGAGACGAATATATGGTGAAGATTAGTTATGTGTAGTTTAATATATGGTGTATTGGGAGTGAGTAAATTTTTCCCATCAGATATCATAGCTTGATAATGTACTACCCCCTCTAAAGCAAACTAACTCTACAGGCAATCTCTCTCATGTTCTTCATGATAAGCTCATCGTTTTATTTATTTACTAGTTTTGAACCCGTGCGATATACGGTTGTTAGTCAATAATATAAAATAATAATAATAATTTTTTTATATTTTAATATATAAATTGATAATTAATTTTTTTTTTAATAAGTATTATTTATTTATCATATTATTAGAAAAAACTAATTACCATATGATATATATAAAATAAAAAAATTATTTGAGTGACGTGAAATGGTCCAGTTATATATATATATATATATATATATATATATATATATAATTTGAAATAGCCTATTATTTTAATTTATATTAATTTTTTTTATAAAATTAATTTTTATTAAAATATTATTATAAATATTTATTAACATATGAATTAGAGAAAAAAATACTAATTATATATTTAGAAGTTACGACTTTGATACACCATTTAGTATATATTGTATATATATAAATTTATATATATATTATTAAGAATTAATTAATGACTTTAAAATTCTTCATTATATACGCAAAGTACATTTTGATCACCCATTTGTATTATTGTATATAATTATTATAAATTTTAAAGAATTTAATAATACCTTGTCAAATTCTTAGCTAATATTAATAATTTAAAGTTTTTAAATATATAAATAAAATATTATAAATTAATATTAATTTTTGTATTTAATATAATTTATTAATAATACATAAGTTATGCATTGAATTCAATACTCTCATTAAATATTTGATTAATTACAATATTTAAAATTATACTTAAGTGAGCACGTATCGGAAATTATAAGATAATGGAGACGCCATGTGCATATTGTGAGTTATAAAGAATGCACATGGCGCTCCAACTAATTTTTAATACCGAGTTTTTTATATATATATATATATATATATAAATATATATATATATTTTATATATATATATATATATATATATATATATATATATATATTTGCTTTTCTTTTGTGTGGGAACTATGTGGAATATCTTTTTTTTTCAAAAAAATAAAACTATATGAGACCTCTGTAAAGTTCGAAGTTACTCTAATATGTTTGTCGGAAAAGAAAACAAAATATAATATTTTATTTTTTGAGCGAGATTAGTCTCATCTCAATAGTATAGAGATACTCATTAGAAACTCTAAAAAATCCTTTATTTATCATTCCTCGATGATCAATTAATTCCGACCGATGCATACTCAAATTTTTCACAACGATAGCCACCAAACTTCCTTCCTGCTCGATGCCCTTGCAGTATTTGGTAAGGTCATGGGCAATATGCCTAAATTGAAAAATTAAAATTTATTAATTAAAAAAATATAAATTAGTATTATAAAAAATTACATATCAGTCCGTCAAATTTGTGAATTTACGAATCAGCTTCCAAAGATATAAAAATACGCCACGAGGCGGCGCATGCCGACATAGCGCAAAAACGCATTTTGGGGATGGTGTATTTTTTATTTTTTATTTTTGGAGAATGATTTGTAAATAGTAAAAAAAATATCTGATGTGTAATTCTTCCTTAATACTATTTATAAATTTTATTTTAATGATAGTACAAAAAATTCAAAAAACATAAGCTTCCTTCAGTCATCAACGTTGGTAGAAGCTTCTCCTTCCTGAAGTTTTTCTTCGATCATCAACCGAAATTTAGAGATTCTATAGGAACTTGGGTGAGCCGATGATGATTGTATAAGAATGCCGTTGAATTATCTGGTGGTGTCGGCGGTCACCACGACGGCGAGCGTCGGGCTGCAATTAGTGCGTGGTCGCGTTACTGAATCAGATCACGGCGGACGGGCTGATCGAAGGTGGTGCCCTTGATGCCGAGAATAGCTAGCGCGCTCTCGAGCTGGTGGTTGGATCGCGCGTCACAGTTCCTTTGTTGGTCAATCTCGCTATCAATTTTTGACTTGTTATGCTGTTTTGTCTTCGTTGTTTTCCTTAGTCGATTATCCTTTGGTTTAGTTGGAATTTTTCTATCGAACAGTTAAATGATATTAGAATATATTCACATACGTAACTTATATGTGTGTTTAGTTTGTAATTGGACCGGGAGCACTCTGCACGAATTTACGTTGAGAGAATCCCTCCCAAGTTGAATAGAGTAGTCAGGATAAACTTTGGGATAATTTCAAATCAGCCCCTTTCTAAACTTGTTCAAATTAGCTTTTGCTTTTCAAACATTTTTAAAACAGCTGCTTATCGGAAACTCATAAGTGTCCAAGGCAGCTAGTGTAGTGTTGCTAGCATGTATGGAGTGTTCCGGATGAGCTATGTTAGTGTTGTGATATCAAACTATGATAGTGTTGCGAAATTAAAGTTTGTGTTATTGGGATGTAAGTTGTGTTGTGGAGGGCTAACTTAGTGTTATCAGTTGAGGGGTTGATTTTAGAAAGAATGGCATAGAAGGGGCAGTTATGATAAAAACCCATCAACTTTTACGATCTCATGCAGCTGTTAATGCAGTTGACTAAGCAATGTTAAGGTTTAAGATTGACCTTCATGTAATTGCCCTGTATCATCAATTATATGATGCAGCTGTTAATGCAGTTGACTAAGCTATGTTAAAGTTTAAGATTGACCTTCATGTAATTGCCCCGTATCCTATATTTGTTTTGACCAGAGTTTTAAAAGCCGGGTGGCACGCTCGGTGCCGCCTGGCTCATGCCAGAGCCGCCGGCCTCCTGGCACGGGGACGGTGCCGAGCCGGCCGGCAGCGTCCCCCCCCTTTTTTCTCTCTCTCTCTCTCTCTCTCTCTAAGTTTTTCTGTTTTTAGTCTTTCTCCTCGAGTTCGCAAGGAGGAAACGAAGACGGTCGCTCGCACGCGGGGCGACAATCTTTTTTTTTCTTTTTCAAGGGCGCGGGCGTGCGACCGGAAGCTGTCGGTCGCTCTCCTGCACGCTTTATTAATTTAGCTGCCGGTCGCGCGCCTGCACGCTTTATTAATTTAGCTGCCGATCGCGCACCTGCACTCTTTATTAATTTAGCTGCCGATCGCGCGCCTGCACTCTTTATTATTATTTTTTTTTTGTTTATTTAAAAAGTTTAAATTTTTTTTAAAAAAAAAAAAATATATTTTATTATCGGCACGACATGGGCGCACGTCTCGAATTTTACCGAAACTCGGCACGAAACGGCATTTAAAACCTTTGTTTTGACCAGTTAAGAAAACATGCAAATAGTTCGTTCAAGCTGGATCACAGATTCTGTAAGCATGATATTCCATATCTACTACTCTCTTTGACGACTGTTGTGTGTTTTAACGACTGTTTTTGTGTTTATTGATGAGTAGAAAAGAGGAAGGCCGTGTCTGCAAGGACCAGGGATAAGTAGCCTGATAGATTTCTGGCAAGGATTTGATGTTCATGTCAATGGTTACTTTTATTATTTACTCAAAATATGTTATTTTGCTATGTGTTTGTTGTTCTTCCTGCTTTAAGCTAGCTCTTTTGCTGTTGTTATTTGACTGCTTGCGGATTATACTTGAGTAGATGCTAAATTTTCTTTAATTATCTAGTCTATATAGTTCGCTTCATGGAATATGTTAGTCGCTTTGAGGTCTATGTGTTATATTATTGTTTTGATGCTAGCTTCATGGAATTTGCCTAGCTGTCTTCCTTAAAGGAAAATTGAATTTAGTTTGTTGAAGAAATTATTTGAAGGAGAGCCTTAAGGTATTGGGCCATCCACTTCTTCAAGAAGGCTACATTTTTACTGATTGCCTTTTCTTATCTAATCATTTATGCAATGATTAGGGATACTAAGGACCTCATTTATGCAATTATCTATCATGCAAGAATTTTTACTAAAATTTTCGTATATGTTTCTATTTTTGGAAGGGAGGAGGGGAGTGAATAATTTAAACACAACTTCCTCAAAAGGATATTAGTTCATTAACTTATTCTTTTAGTTGGAAGGCAAATGTTTTTGTTGATTAGGTCTCCTAGGAATAAAGTGTATAGCTATTTTAGCATGCTAAATATTTGTTGGTAGAAGATATCTCTTTCGTACTTTTAGTTGTAGTGAAACATCAGGTGAGCTTAACTGGAAATACGTTTGCGTAATTAGCGAAACGACTTGCATTATGCCAATGGATTTAACAAGGCTTTTAGAAGCTAGGATCTTTTTTCTTTTGCATCAAGAACATTAACATTTCAAAGGCATTTCGAGTTGCATTGAGCTCATTCTGCTGATATTTCCATTTCAATTCTAAAAAACTTTTCATGTGAATAGGATTTTCGAATACATGTTTATATAACTTGTTCTTTAGTAACTATAATGTTGGTGAATATAACATGTTCTTTATATAAAACCTTTCAATCCTCCAATCAGCCAGCATTAGGACCAACTAATACAGATTACGAAACATGACTATACCATTTATTACTTTTACTTTTATCAAAGTATCTAAATCGAATTCTAAGCTTATCCTTCACCAATAAGGTGCCATTACCTGATTTTTTGAGTATGGGAAAGGCGGCTATGATTAGAGATGGCAGAGCAACGGTGAATATGAGTGGAAATAAGTAGTGCAATGCAATGGCAACAAGGGTGCGGAACGACTATGCTTATACCTATTATTATAAACCGAGTAGGTCTATCATCATAGGGGGTCTAGATGTAGCGAGAGTACGCCAGGTCTGATGGCAGCTCAAAAATGCTATCCTAACTCTACGATAAGAAACTATTTAACTATATTACTTTTCCATATCTTCCATAGTGAAATGACGAATACATAAGTAGAAATAGAGAGGATTCCTACCAAATCCTAAGCACTATCTAAATTGGGATTTTTACCAAATAATAACAATTTTAGGTCTTCCACTATAATTTTTTATTAAATAATAACCTTTTCGTGATACAATAATATTAGACTAGACTCAACTTGACTACGCTCAATTCCACGGGTACAACATGATGGCTTGGTCATGTCCAGTCTGTTTCATAACAAGTTCTAGTGAAACTGATCATCTTTTGTTATTGTTAGGTGAAAGAAGTGACATACCAAACATTGACAAGAAAAGGTAAAGTCTACTTTGTTGGCTGATTCTTGCATTATACTTCTTCCTTTTCCTGTTTATTCTTCATTTCTCTGCTGAAAAATAGTCTTATGAGTTCTGTTAATGTTCAATTAGAGGAATATTGTGCTCAAGTAGATCGTTGCTTTGCTGTGAAGATCTATTTCCTCTGCATTTACCTGTGTGGCCTATTATATATAGAGCTTTGCTATGCACCCCCAAGAAACCACACATGCTAATGTGGCACAATCAAGACCACACATTACGATGGGTAATATCTGTAATTTTTATATTTTTTACGGATCACGAGGAAATTGTGCGGATCACGATGCATGTGTGTGGTGGAGATTGGTTGTGTGTGATTTGTTGGGGGTGAGTAGTTTTTTCCTTATATATACCCTAGGTACTTAGTTCCAGCAGATCTTACTGTTGGGTAGTTGTAAACGGTTCCACTTGACTGCTGAGAATGCTACCTTCTTGTTCAACGCCATGTGCTTCCGCCCACAGAAACTCGATCTCCACATGATACTAAGCTTTGTTTTATTGATCAGTCTGACATTTTTTTAACCATTTCCTGTGGTTGTTTAAGTTGAGATTATTGTCTACGTTGTATGAGTAGAAGAAAGTTGAAGATGGATATCTGTATGTTTTCCCTACAGCGGGGAAAATACTTTTGGATGATTTCTGTATGAGCAACCTAGCTTTTTTCAAATGTACAGTGATTA